>OX411766.1:15186637-15786637 GCA_948252205.1 Orthosia incerta | reverse complement strand
ATAAAGAAAATTTGGTTCAAATAAATCTCACTAGATGGCGCGATATACACCTGTCTGTTATTGATTGTGTGTAAAATTAACATTATCTGGAATTACAACATAGAAATTGTATGTTCTTGTTTAATCAACTCTCCTAAGTACAAAATTATGGAATATTAGGCTCTTAATTCACATTTCAAAGATTATTTCAACGGATCACTTAAAATTGATGCCAATAGATGGCGCATTTTTTAATTTCGGAGGCATTCCACTCGATTGTTAAAATTTGCATTGTAACACATTTCGGTGCTAAAAAACTGTAAAAACGTGCAAAAAAATACTATAAAACGAACCTTAACTGTATTTATAGAAAAAAATACTCACGAACCTAGTAAACTCTTTTACTTGCAAGTCGCTGCTAATACCATCTATTGCCGTGAAACGGGACCGAACGCGATTGATGTACTTACAAAAATAACAAGATTAATCAGATGAAAAACGCTAGTTACGTCGGCACGGTTTCTTTGTATGGGATGAGGAATCTGTATGCTAGTATTATATTATCTGTTCCTGAAGTATCCAATCTCACATGATGGTAAGCGATGATGTGGTCGACGATGGAACACGCTTGTCTAGAAGTAATCTATTCACTAATGCCTTAAATACCCCCAGGTTAATAGCTATCAGGAAACAGACTCAGGCAGGGCATTCCTCTCCTTAACTGTACGCACAATGAAAGCACTCCTACAATGTTTTGTGTGTACGGGTAAGATGTCCACCTTGTAACTATCTATCTAAGGTATCTTTTATTAACTTAGAAACCTTTCTATGTTCCAGTACGCAGTTTTCATGGGAATACTGGCAGCCATTAAGATATACTTCACAGTGGTGATCTTCCAGTTCTTGGACGACGCATTAGAGACTGTCTCCGGTTGGCTAACTTCCGCGTTTGCTAACGTTAACGCAAGACCCGCTTACAATGCCATGGAGACACTGGTGAGTTCCAAATTATTATCCTATTAATTCCGAGGATAAAGAGGAGAGAGAAAGGATGGACGGAGAGGTAGGGGAAAGCCAAAGAAAAGATGGATGGACTATGTGAAGAGTGATATAAAAGAAAAGGGAGTCAGTGATAGCGTGACGGGGATCAGGACGGTATGGAAGAAGAAAACGTGTTGCGCCGACCACAAGTAACATGAGACAAGGGCAGGAAGAAGATGATGAGAGGATACATGGGAGCCCTTGGCTAAATAATAGCAGCTGCTCGGAACGATCTTCAAGTTTAAGCTATCCTTGCCGAGGTCACTTTGTGGATGAGTGAGCATCCATTCAATACCGATACACGTCCTTGCCTCAGAAAGCACAGAAATCCGTCGGTCCCGGCTACCATTTATAGATATATGACAGTCGTTACGATAGTCAGAAGACATACAAGTCAGGCACCAGTCTTCATCATCATCATTAGCCTTTTAATGATCCCAATGCGGGAACACAGGCCTCCTCCCTGTGAGTGGGAATGGGCCGTAATCTACTGCGCGGACCCAGTACGGGTTGGAGGATGTCACATGTCTTCGAATTTTTGTTTCTAGGACATGCCGGTTTCCTAACGAAGTTTACCTTTACCGTTTTGAGAGAAGTGGTGATGAAATAATTTACACAAAGTAAAGCGTCTGCTTGGGTTCGAACTCACGACCTACAACTTGTAAGTCGCGGCCGCTACCACTGGGCCACCACTGCTCTTACCCCCAGTCTTAATAATAATAATAATAACATGAAGCAATCGTTGAGGGAACGCTTCTTTGGCCGCCTGAAAAAGGTATTCAATAGCCTTCTTTCAGGCGGAAACAAGGTGCGCGCCTTCAACGGTTGGGTCATGCCGGTATTGATGTACTCTTTCGGCATACTCAAATGGACTCAAACAGAACTCGACGCCCTGGATAGGCGGGTCCGTACACTGCTGACTGCAAATCGAATGCATCACCCACGATCGTCAGTCATGAGATTGTATATCCCGCGGAAGTGTGGAGGCCGAGGCTTTTTAAATTCCAAAAACCTCCACAACCGCGAGATATGCAATCTCAGGGAATATTTTCTACACACCGACGTAGGTATGCATCGAGATGTAGTAGCAGTGGACAAGGGACTCACCCCGCTCTCCATGGCGAATGAGAACTGGCGCAAGCCTGTAGTGCTTGAAACTAACGACCGTAGGGAAGTATGGCAGAGTAAGGAGCTTCACGGACGCTTTTTCCGGGCCCTACATGGGTCTGATGTAGACCAAGCAGCGTCCGTAGCCTGGCTGCGTTTCGGTGACCTCTTTGGGGAAACCGAAGGTTTTGTCTGTGCAATTATGGACGAAGTTATCATGACGAATAACTACCGGATATTTATTGTGAAGGATGGCACGGTTGACATCTGTCGGGCATGTCACCGCCCGGGTGAATCGATCCGCCACATTATCTCTGGATGTTCTCGTCTAGCTAACGAAGAGTATTTGCATAGGCACAACCTTGTAGCCAGGATCATCCACCAGCAACTTGCTCTGAAATACACTCTTGTGGCATCGGAGGTACCGTACTACAGGTATGTGCCCGACCCAGTTCTCGAAAATGGCAATATCACATTGTACTGGGATCGGTCCATCATCACTGACAGGACTATTATCGCTAACAAGCCTGATATAGTGGTGGTGGACCGAATCGAGAGGCGTGCAATGATTGTTGACATAACTGTCCCGCATGACGGGAACCTCGTGAAAGCCGAGAAAGACAAACGAATCAAGTATCATGACTTGGCTCGCGAGGTTGTCGACATGTGGGATGTGGACACAGCGATCATTGTACCGATAGTCGTGTCAGCCAATGGCTTAATAGCCACGAGCCTCGACCAACATCTTAGAAGGCTCTCGTTAGGCAGCTGGGTCAACGGCCTGATCCAGAAAGCAGTACTGCTGGACACGGCTCGTATAGTTAGGAGGTTCCTCTGTCTGGAGCCCTGACCGCCGGTAGCTTGGACCCTGTTCCCGATACCGGTGGGCCTCTATTTTTTATATTTTTAAATGTTTTTGTTTTTTAATTTATTTTATAAAAATATTTAAAAATGTAAATAATAAGAAAACTGATAAATAAAGGAGATAATAATAATAATAAGCCATTTATTCCATAACCTTAATCATATTTCATTTACAATGTTGTTGTTAGTATATATCTTAATCTTAGTTGTTAGTAATTGTGTTAGTTTTCAGTTGTTTTTTGAATATGGACCCCAGTTTGGGTAAAGGCCTCCTCCAACTCTTTCCATGCCTTTCTGTCCTTAGCCCGTATCATCCAACGTTTTCCTGCAACCTTCCTGATGTCGTCAGCCCACCGTTTTATTGGTCTTTCTACCTTTCTTTTTCCTAGTAATGGTCTTTTCCAACGCGTAGCTTCAATGGTCCACCGTCTATCTGTGTATCGGGCGACATGACCAGCCCAGTTCCACTTTAGTCTCAGTGCGTGTGTAAGTGCATCGGTAAATTTTGTTTTTTGTCTTATGATGTCGCTGCTTATTTTTTGTATTTTTCTTATCTTTAAGATGCTTCGTTCCATGGCTCTTTGGGTGGTCAATATTTTATGTTTCGCTTTTTCTGTGAAAGTCCAGGTCTGGCAGCCGTACAGTATGCTTGGTAGTACACAGGTGTCCATCACGATTTTCTTCATGGTTAGACTGTAGTCGCCTTTTAAGATTTCTTTTAATGAACAAAACCTGTTCCAGGCTATAGCTACTCTTCTTGCAATTTCTTCTTCGTTACTTGTCTTGCTAAAGGATATTTGCTTTCTCAAGTATATGTAGCTTTCAACATAGTCCATGACTTTTCCTCTCACTTTGATGGGTTCTTTGTCGCTTTTGGTCATTATTTTTGTCTTACTTGCATTCATTTCTAAGCCAATTTTAGCACTCTCTTGGTCAAGTAGTTGCATCATGTGTTCTAGTTCTTTGGGTTTCTCAGCTAGCAATACGATATCGTCAGCGAACCGTAGATGGGTTAGATGGCGTCCACATATTTTAATTCCTTTTTGTGACCAGTCAATATTCCGAAATATGTTCTCGAGCACTGCGATAAATAGTTTTGGTGATAATGGGTCGCCCTGTCGGACGCATCTTTCTATATTGATCGGTTTTCCTCTAGTTTCTAGTTTTACCTTACTTTGGCTATTCTCGTAGATGTTCTTTAGGGTATTTACGTATTTTGGGTGTGTTCCCACAAAATTCAGGGCATTCCAGATCGAGTTGTGACTTATACTATCAAATGCTTTGCTGTAGTCTATGAAAGCCACATACAGTGGTCTGTTGAACTCACGGTACTTCTGTATAACTTGTTCTATAGACTGAATGTGGTCGGTAGTGCTGTAGCCTGAGCGAAAGCCGGCCTGTTCTACTGGTTGTGAGTTGTCAAAATCTGTAGTTATTCGTTTTAGCATTATAGAGGAAAAAAGTTTATATACACTTGCTAGCAGACTGATTGGTCTGTAATTTCCTATATCCAGTGGGTCGCCTTTTTTAAATATCAATATGATGTCGGATTTGCACCACTGTGACGGTACAGTCTCTGTGTCTATTATCATATTGAATAGTTTCGTGAGGTGTGGTATTAAGATTGGTGCTCCTATCTTGAGGACTTCATTGCTGAGTCCGTCTGGCCCAGGACTTTTTTCGTTCTTTAGCCGTTTGATATGTTCGTACACTTCTTTTTTCTCTATGGGATGTACAGAGCTGCATGTAGGTTCTATCTGATCGGTATCCATCTGTTCAGGCCTATGGTCGACGTCTCTTTTGCTGTATAATTCTTTGTAGAAGTCTGTTGCATGCTCGATTATATCTTGCCTTGATTTTGTTTCCTTTGATTGTTGTTGAAGTTTTTGTATCCATGTTTTGTGAAGGCTTAGATCCTGAAATGCTCTCTTTGTACTTCTGTATTTGTTTAGGTTTCTTGTTATTACTTGTTGTCTGTGGGCTTGATAATTTCTACGTATTGATTTACTCGTTTCTTTGTATATTCTTCCTAGTTCTTGTTTTAAATCAGTGTTCTTATTTTTTGTTTGTATTAGTTCGCTACGTCTTTTAATGAGTTGTTCTGTATGTTCACTAAATATTCTGTGTTCCTTCTTTTCAGTACATTTACTTATCTCTGAACTGCTTGAAATGATTTGCTCTAGTTTGTTGTAGTAGGTTTGGACATCGATAGGGTCATTCAATTCTTCTTCGGATTTTTCCATGTTGCACATTTTAAGTTATTCATATATTTGTCAGTCTGTTCTTCAGTTTTTGGTGTGTATTGTGTGTTGTTAGAGTTTTTCCTGCTAGTAGGGGGTAGTTTTAGTTTGATGGTGCCTCGGAGCAGTTTATGGTCTGAAGGGAAGCTTGTGTTGATTACTTCGAAATTTGAAAATAGTTTAGGATTGTTGGTCGTTATGTAGTCTAGATCGTGCTTGGTTTTGTTATCGGGTGACATCCATGTCCATTTTCGAGTCTTTCTCTTCTTGAAGAAAGTATTCACTATAGAGAGTTTGTGTTCTAGTGCATAGTCTATCAGCTTTTCTCCTCTTTGGTTCCGCTCTCCATATTCGCCCATGATTAAGTGCTCGTCGCTGCCTGGGCGTCCTATTCGGGCATTGAAATCTCCTATTACTATAATTATTTTGTCTTCAGTCAGCGAGTATGCTCTGTCTAGATCTTGGTAGAAACGGTTGAGATCGTCTTCGCTGGAGTTCTCTGTTGGTGCATACACTTGGATTAGTGAGATCGAAAGTTCTTCAAACATTAGTTGTAAGAGGGCCACTCTTTCTGGGATTCCTGCAAAGTTTATTATGTTGGTTTTATATAATTTGGGGATGAGAAACCCAACTCCATGTAGCCCTTTTGTTTCACCAATGTAACACAGAATATAGTCATGGTATTCCTCGATATTACAGCCCAGTCTTTTCACTTCCGACAGCCCTAGGATGTCAAATTTTACTTTTTTAAGTGCATGTGTGAGTTCTAAGTATCTTTCTTTGCTAGACAAGGATCTTACGTCCCCCCAGTCTTGCAATGAGCAAATTCATAATTAAAAAATCGAAGGAACTCCCTTTAATTGGATTGGAGTAGTCACATTTTTAATTAGCAGCTGCGTTTCATTCTGTGACAGACATCATGAAAAATGTGACACCAATCTTGCCAAGGGGTATAGTGTTACCCAGTTACTGGGTTGTGGCGGTCTGATAGGCAGTCGCTCCATGTAAAACACTGGTACTCAGCTGCATCCGGTCAGACTGGAAGCCGTCCGCAACATGGTTGGTGAAAAGCAAGCCATAACCAGATTGATGGTAGACGAAAATACCTCTCTGTCTTTAAATATTTTAAGCAATCTTTTTTTTATACTTTCAGTTCCAATGCTGCGGCACAGTCGGACCTGCCTCCTACCCCACCATCGGCCTAGCTGTGCCTCCAACCTGCTGTAACAACCCCAACATGGTGGCAACCCAGTGTACACAGGCGAACAGCTACGAAGGTTGTATCACGAGGGTCGGCAACTACTTCGAAACTTTCGGCGAAGCTATCGGAGGAGTTCTTATAGTTGTTATCATTGTTGAGGTGGGTAGTTTTAACTTTGTACATGCTTTTATTTAACTTGCCTTGTTAGGGCCCTTCACCGATGGCGGGACGAGATTAAAATTGCGTCGAAAGGTGATTTTTGAAAATATCAAGTGCAAATCGGTCGAATTGCATCACATTGCGTCCATGTGAACAAACTACCAATTTCGGTGGCGAGAGGACCTTCTTTTTATTTTTAGAGTGGAGAAATGCTCATGCAAACTGCGCTACCACGTAGAGATAGCCCAGTTATGAGGAACCCACTAAAACTCCACGGTGACTTTCTGTGCCGATTATGGCGGGAACACGGGCACGCGTTAGCACTCACCACGAACCCGCCACGGCTGTCCGTCACCGGACCCTTCTCTGGGGTGTACACCCCATCACCGGCGCACCAGAACACATTGCACGCCGTGACCGCCCCAGGGACCAAACCAGCACATGGGTGACAGACGACCCAGTGTATGGCACCCTTGGTCCCCCCTGTAAGGATCTGGTCAGTGGCCCCGCCACTTACCACTTATCGGCCTCAGGGGATAGGGACCTCCCCTGTGGCCCCACCGCGTCCACTATCAGACGGTGGCAACCCCGTCCAGGCCGCGGAAGGTAGGGAGAGCGGCGATCCGTAGTACCGGCACTCCTCTGCCGCCGCAGATTCCAACCCTCAGCCGCGATATCGTATGGAACCTGGGATGCTCCGTTCGACTTTGCGGACCGCCTCAGTTGTGATGTCGCCTCTGTTACCAAGCGGCACCGCAACCTACTTGTTGGCCGCTACGTCGTCGGCTTAATCGGAAAAAGCCCTGACGGCCCCTCTTCGCTTCACCGTGGGTGACCAAGCCACGGCTACTGAGCCCCCCCGCCTCGACAATGCGGGAACCCACCGGGGGGAAAAAGAGGCAGCCTGTCCCACCCTTCACTCTGACACCTAAAAGTTTACTGTTCAAGAGCAAAAACTACTAGATGGGTACAGAAATTTTCGATCACGCGAGAGAATCACCCTTTCATTTGACATTTTTGATATTCTGCGTATCGGTTCGAGTGGCCCTGTTTATTTTTGCCACCCTGGGTCCCGACAGACTTGCTCCGCCTTTGAACTTTCTTCAATTTTTCGAGATTCCTTAGTTTTGCCCCACCCCTAAGCAAATGCTGGACGCGTCTGGTATCTTATATCTCCGGTCGTACCGAATTGCCATCCCGTTGGACTATGAGAATTGAGTGTGAGGGAACGCATAACACTGTAAAAACACCAACATATCGTCTGCTTGGCGACCATTTGTCACTGCAGGGATATCAGCGTCAGGTATATTTGCCTGACACGTTCTGAGCTGGACTCCCATTTGGTGCAACCTTGAGACGCACACCGCACTGTGTTTTGCTTGTCAAAACTTATGTTACTGGTGTCACTTTTACTTTTATTTCCTAAGTATGGTTTCCTTTTTCTTTTTATGTTGGCACCTTGTTTTTAAACATACCTACATGAAAATTGTAATAATTTAATTAAGATTTTGTGTGTTGTGCAGTGAGCAGTGGTGGCCCAGTGGTATCGGCCGCGACTTACAAGTTGTAGGTCGTGGGTTCGAGCCCAGGCAGGCGCTTTACTTTGTGTAAATTATTTCATCACCACTGCTCTCAAAACGGTGAAGGAAAACATCGTGAGGAAACCGGCATGTTCTAGAACCAAAAATTCGAAGACATGTGACATCCACCAACCCACACTGGGCCCGCGTGGTGGATTACGGCCCATTCCCTCTCACAGAGAGTAGGCCTGAGTCCCAGCAGTGGGAACATTAATAGACTGGTGATGTGTGTTGTGCTGTGTCTTTTGATCTATCTATAAGGTGCACCTACATTTGTGCACTTTAATATCGCCCGCGTGAATGGCGAAAATTATCCAAAGGGAACACATTCTCGGGCTTAAAAATGTCCTATGTGCTATTCCAGACTATAATCTATCTCTGTGCCAAATTTCATCTAGATCCGTCCAGCCATTTTTGCGTAAAAGGGTAACCGTAAAAGCACACTTACACACAAACTTTCGCCTTTAGAATTTAGTGTGACTGTAATAATCTCCTGCACCAATATCTAGTCTCTGCTGAAATTGTCAGACAAGGACAGCTAAGGAGTGGAATTCCCTGCCGGAGTCTGTGTTTCCCGAATAGCTACAATCCAGGGCAGAGGCGGCTGTACTTTAAGTTCACTCGTGCACTGAACTGCCAGATTTAAAAAGGTTTAGAAATAAAAAAAAAATGTTTAATAATATCTGATTAACGATCTATTCAATATATACGAAATTATGACGAACAAATTTAAGCTCTTTGCTAAAGTAATAAGACGTATATTGCTGTAAAAAATACTCCCCGTGCGCTAGGCTAAAGCGCACGGCGAGAGTTCATACAATTCTATGAGAAACAAGCGAAAACGCCTGGCGCGTGAGACAGAGATAGTTCAATAGAAAATGTACGGCGAAATATGACCATTCTCGTGCGCCGCACCAGAAAACCGAAGATTACCGAGAGCGGGCGAGGTTTGACGAACGAAATTTATCTTAGGGTCGAGTACCAACATTAAAAGTTGTACAACGACGTAACTAGATGGCGTTGGCGTCGAATTAGAAGTCGCTAGCGAGATTGTTTGCCGATTTACATAGGCTCCTGTGAATTTTAGCGTATCTTACACAATTACCCAGTGAGACGGCAAGTCGGCAAGGTGCACTACCACTACTATGATCCACCAGCCGCCACTGATCCAGGGGTCTTTAAGTCAAGAGTTAATAGGTTACTTGTAGGCAAGCGTGCTCCATCGTCGACCACATCATCGCTTACCATCAGGTGAGATAGTGGTCAAGCGCGAGCCTATAAAAGACAAAAAAAAAATCGGTTCGGCAAAGTATTATTTCGTTTTTACCCGACTGCCGAAGGAGGGTAATGTGTTTATCAGTCTATGTATGTATGTTCCTATGTGGCGTTCTAGAGACCAAACGCGTTGGCCAATTTTGATGATTCTTACGTCAATCGATTCGTTAACCCTGCGAGTGTCACTGGCTATATTAAAATTGGAAAAGAAAAATGGCGGCTTTTGGGCGCCATTTTGTGGGGTTTTTTTTTAACATCTGGCACAAAACGACATACAAACATTCAATGATATTCTAATAAACAGATACGTTATACACTCACAAACAGGGACCGAAACCGGTATGAATAATACCGGTATGTTTCGGTTAGTTACAGGTATTTTAAAAGGTTACCTTAATTTTTAAATAATAAAAACAACCTTTATTAATACCGGTTACCGAAAAAAAAAATACCTCTATCTTACATGTTGCCGTCCGTCTGCATTAGTCAAACTGTCAAAGGGCGCGGATCGCCTGTGTGTGTGTCGAGTCTACCCGCGCGCGCCGGCGAACGCCGACCAATCACGGCTCTGGCTGGCACGGCGACGTATCTCTTAGTTTGCTAGCGAGGCGTGTGTTGGTCGTTTTGGATAGTTTTGTTAGCTTGGTAAATTATAAATAAAACTAAATATGTTTGCTTGGTAAATTATAAATAAAACGTAATATTTCGTTTATTCAATTTATGTACTATTTTTAAATATAAAAAATAGTAGCCCACCGGTATCGGGAACAGGGTCCAAGCTACCGGTGGTCAGGGCTCCTAAGAGAGGAACCTCCTAACGATACGCGCCGTGTCCAGGAGTACCGCTTTCTAGATCAAGCCCTTGATCCAGCTGCCCAACGAGAGCTTCCTCAGAAAAAAACAATATTATTATTATTATACTTAGAAATGGGACGAAAGCAAAAAATAATGTTTATGGATATTTTACCTACCAAAGGGAAACAAATACCTCTAAAGGCCGATTTCACCAATGACTTCAACACTTCGATGTACCGGTAGTCAATTTGGCACCGTTGGAGAGACAGCAGTACAGCTCAAGTTTCGATCTAATCGAAGGCTTTCTCGTAGTACACAAACGCTAAACAGAGAGGCAGTTTGTACTCTACGGTCTTCTTTATTACCTGCTACGGTCTACGGTGCTGAAGCCTATACGAAATCCGGCTTGTTAGGAAGGCTGGAAATCGTCAAATTTGCGCGCGAGACGATTTGTGATGACTCTTAAAAACAGCTTGTAGACATGACTAAGAAGTGGGATGGGCCTATAGTTCTTCAGTAGGGCATTGTCACCCTTCTTGAAGAAGAGTACCACCACACCCCTGCACCATGCCTGTGGCGTTTTCCCCTCTAGTATGACGGAATCAAACAGCTTTCAGGAGTTCGGCCGTAATTCCGTCATCACCCGGTGCCTTGTTGTTCTTAAGCTGCTTTAGATCCATCCTTATCTCATATAAGCTGACGTCCGGAATGTCTTCGGCATAGTATCGGGTCAATCTAGCTCTAGGGTAATTTGCTAGATTCGCGATGGGTTTACTGGTTGACGTGTACAACTGCCCATAGAATCTCTCGATTTTCCTCAGAAGATCCGGTTGGCGGATACGATCCTGCAATCATCGGTCTTCAGTTTCGTGAGCTGGCTCTGCCCAATTGACAGATCTCTTGCAAAGACCTTGGAGCCATTATTCCGCTCAATCGCGTCTTTAAAACTTTCGGTATTAAAGCGGTGGAGGTCGTTTTTCAAGGACTTTGAGATCCGTCTGTTTAGCTGCCGGTATTTCAACGCATAGTCTGAAGACTGCAGGATCATCTCACGCCTCTCTTTCATGAGCTTAAGAGTAGGATCAATGAGCTTTTTGTTCCTATCTGTACGGCGGGCCTTGAAAAACTTAGACCCGACCGCATGAACAGCTTACACAAACCCATCGCTGTATTCGTCCACAGAGCTCCCTAGGCACTTGAAACGATTCTGGAGTTCGAGCTGAAAGATGTCGGGGTTTTGGATCTGGATCTGTGCTGGATGGAGCGTATACTTCATCAGTCGAGACCATTCAAGCTTGATATTAATGTTCAATGTGTCTCTTACCATGCGCTGATCGCGCCCGGTTTTCACCGAATTGATTACAGAGACATCATTGAACATTTGCTTCCTGGTTGACATGATGAAGTCGATCAGAAATTATATATCACTTTTTTATTTAGTTTTGTCAAGCTTTAGCACCTAAAATATTAAAACGAGACTCGATTTTAACTTAAGTCTCTTGCTGTCAATCACTTTAAGTCAAAGAAACTGTATCACCACGAGAATTAAGCCCTATTTACACGATGCAAGTTTATTGCCTGTAGCAATAAACTTCGTGTAAATAGGGCTTCAACGGCATCTCAACATCAAGTAGCGTTTTAATATTTGGCCACAAGTCCTGTAATAATAAACATATTATGACTAATTTGCACAAAGTTTTCGCCATCTTGTCATCTTTCATACTTTGTACTGAGTTAGTAGGTTTCCGTTGTCTTTCATTTGTTTTGATGAATTATCAGAGGATAAATCTGGGGCAAAGGCTGATCTGAATCTAATTGGAGTAGATGCATCTGGATCCAACGTAGTAGATTTATTTGATTTTCCATATTCTTTACTTCAGCAGAATGGATAACAAAATAACATCAGTTTTCGTATAACCGGAGTCACACTTAATTTTGTATTTATACCTTTTTAGTTGGCGTTTTTTGACAATACTGTCCTCGTAGTTCAGACCTTTCACTATAACTTGTCCCTTGCCGTCATGTTGGCAGCATGGCTTGCCAAGCTTAGACAGAGTAAAGCAGGTGATTTTGTCGATAGTAGCAGTTGCTTCTGTCGACCAAACTCAACGCTGATTGACCTAGCCCGTAATGCTCTAGTTTCAGAAGTAATGTTTCATGATTAACGCAATCAAACGCCTTCGACATGTCGCAGAAGATACCTATGGCATCCTGCGACTCTTCCCACGCATCAAAGGTGTGTTTTAATAGAGTGACACCAGCGTCAGTTGTACAACGTCCTCTGGTGAAACCATACTACCATGCAAGATGTTATTCGTATTAAAATGAAAGAGCATTTGATTTAGCATTATCCTCTCAAATACCTTGCTGAAAACCGGCAACACGGATACTGGTCTATAATTATTTGTGTCTTTACTGTCCCCGGATTTAAAAAGTGGTATAACCTTACTATATTTCATTAGATCCGGAAAGACTCCTTAATCCACACACAAATTGAAAATCAAAGTACGGCGCTATAGTCTGAATAATGGAGGTACAAGCTTTGATCGACATTCCCCACAGATCTTCAGTCGGTTTGATCATGATTTGCTTAAAAGCTTTTATCACTGTCATGGGGTTTATATGTGAAAAGTTAAATACAATCGGGCAGGCAGAAACGTTCGCGTTTAATAATCCAAAAGCAAGCGAGGGCGAAGAAGGTTTCAGTAGTTTTAATTGGGATGTTGGTAAAGAAATTTACAAATTATTGCGCAACTTTTTTGTTATCTCTAATAAGTCTGTGTGTGGTCTCAAGCGTGTAATCAGTACTATTTCTTTAATTCCTATTCGTTTCATTGTTTATAATTTTCCAAACCGTCTTAATTTTATTTTCTGCTAATTTAACCTTATTGCTAATGTACAAGACCTTAGCTGCCTTGCAATGTTTGGCTACATTATGAATTAGTCGTGCGTTTACAACTGACCATTTCGTCCAACGTTGAGTATTCAATAATTTGGCCAGCACCCTAATTGCGTAACACACGATCAATCATTCTATTGCTTCATAAGTTCGAAAAAATTGTCTTCTCAACAACGTAAATAACGCAATGAAAGTTGTTGATCTGTCGAAATAAAACAGATTATGATTGATCGTGTATTACGCAATTAGGGTGCCTTTGCTGATTGCTGACCACATCATGATACAACCATTTCATGAAATGGTCGAACACTTCATGACAGTGTTTTAATATAAACATTGTAGATGCTGTGCTAGCGCGCTCAAACAAATTGCAACAAAAAAGATAAGCGCTTTGTTTACTAGGAAGTGCTGCCCTCAATTAGAAAAACAGGGGTGTACGTTCCTCCCCAAGTTAAACAAACAAACTACCGAATTGATTTCTATGATGAGAGAAAATGATAACCAAATGGTATTTTACCAATTTACAATGTAATAATGTAATATTATCTTACTTATCTTTGTTCATTTCCTTTTTTTTACTTTAACTCAAATATGCCGCAAAAAGGCGAACTAAATAAACGTAAACAGTACTTGCGTGTAGACGCACATACACGTACTACAGTACGCACGACGATCTCCCTCGTAATGTATTTTCTAATACCAACAAGTTGTCGGCATTGCGATATTCTGTTTCTTTCTAATCAAGGTTATTTTTAGGTAACCGGTATTAAAACGGTAACCTAAATAAAGGTAACCTGTTTTTTCTTCTTGGGTTACCCAGATAGCGGTTACCTAAATCGTAAAGGTAACCAAAATTCTTCGATACCGGTACCGTAATTTATAACGGTTTTCGGTCCCTGCTCACAAAACAACCGAAAAAAGTGTTCCGCGCAGTAGCGGCAGCACAGATACCTACACACTTTTGGTATGAGATACCTTCTGTTTTATGTACTTTGGTATCATAATTGGCACACTTTCTAAATACACACGATGGCATTTTTTACATTTTGTTTTTGTTTCAACGAAGCCTATCGCTCTTCGCCATGGGTGACATAGACTAAAGACCCCAATTAGGACCTATTCGAGTCTTCACAATGCACGCGCTCATAACATATCTGTATACTAGAATATCATTGCCACGGAGCACACTACCAGTGGAGAGAGCGTGCGGAGGCTACCGCGGGCGCCAAACGTATGCAATATCAATCTCATGCGGCGGAATTTTGGTCAGTCGCAGCATTTGTAGGCTAAACGCACGAACGTCACGCGCTTCCGTCTTTAATACAAATAAAACGAAAAGTAATGGCTAGTTTTGCAATTAAATGGTGTGAAAAGTGTACTACTTTAAGTTACACAAAAGATTGAATAACATTTCACAGTTATGTGGTTTTCTACTCCATTTAATCAATTTCAATAAGTAAAATCAAATATATTTATTTCTGGATGGTTCGCTTTGCTGTCTCTTTCTCGTACACTGATTTGCACATTAGCAGTTGTCTCTTTTTTTCTCGATAGTGCTGTTTGCAGCATCACGACAATTATATCGATATGTAAGGCTTAATAAGCTTATAAAAAATAATAAGAACTGCAGCTGTGTACGTTCTTTTGTTTGTTATTGTCTAGCCCGTATTTACCTTATCACAAATGTTTATTATACGTACCGAAGATTCTAAGAAATTGTTTTTTTGTTTGTCTGTATCCCAAAGAAATCCTTATAGACTAATCCTTATAAGTTAAAAAATAAGTATTACTTGCTTATTGTTTAACTTCTTAGTACTAACTATAAAATAAAAACAATATCAATATCGATAAATAAAATTATCGATTTTGTTTTTATTACTTTTTTGGAATCCCTAGAGAATCAGTTGTCATTTGGTTGTCAATCTGTCACCCAATCACAGCGGGGGAAGGTTACCTCTGCCCCCGCTGTTTCTTGGTGACTTCGATTTAGAACAAAAACGTACCGATGCTCTCTCCACTGGTTGTGTGCTCCGTGATCATTGCAAACATTACATTACAAGAACACAAACACAGACATACAGGTGTAATATTATATGTATCTAACTAATTATTTCTGTTTCTTTCTTTACAGTGCGTCTGTCTGATATTCAGTCTGTTCCTGACTTGCCAAATTAGAAAAAGAAGATACGCATAGATTTAACAATGAATTAATCAACTAATGAATAACTTGCTTATGTATTTTAGCGCTGTACATGACATCTCAAAATTATTGTAATTTATTTTGTGTACAATAAATGTTAAGAAGACTTCATTTAAAATGGATTTTAATTGGCTTCATTTTGACTAGCTAAAGTAACTGTCGTTGACTAGGTTCTGCAAGCGGCTTCGCCAGTGTTGTTGTGGATATTTTTTCATCCCAGGGAAACATTGTACTCAAATACAAATTTTTTATTTAATAAAGAACAGTATTATAAAGATTTTTACATTGGCCATTTTGAGGAATAACATTTAAAAGATTTTTGACACATTTTGGTAACAAAGAAAAGTAAATTAACAAAATAAAATAAACAAATTACAGAAAAAGAAAAGCAGTAAACAATTTAAAAGTTGCCTGATATAATAACATTTTATACTTCATAAGTTTCAACGCTATTTTGTTAGTTTGAGCGCGGGGTCTCAGCGCTAAGAAAGAAAATTTGGTTCAAATAAATCTCACCAGATGACGCGATATGCACCGATCTAATATTGAATGTGTGTAAAATTAACATTTTCTGGAATTGAACATAAAAATTGTATGTTCTTGTTTAATCAACTCTCCTAAGCATAAAATTATGGAATATTGGGCTCTTAATTCACATTTCATAGATTATTTGAACAAATCATTTAAAATAGATGCCAATAGATGGCGCGGTTTTAAATTTATGAGGCATTCCACTCGATTGTTTAAATTTGCATTGTAACACATTTTGATGCAAAAAAACTGTAAAAACGTGCAAAAAAAAAACTATAAAACAAACCTTCACCTTTCTATTTAAAGAAAAAAAAATTTTTAATATTCAGGAACCTAGTAAACCCTTTTACTTGCAAGTTGCTGCTAACACCATCTATCTATCGCCGTGGACCGGAACCGAACGCGATTGACGGACAAAAAATAATCGGTTTAATGAGACGAAAAACGCTAGTTACGTCGGCACGGTTTCTTTGTATGGGCCTCTGTATGCTAGTATTATATTATCTATGGTATGAGTGTGAGTGTGAATGTGAGTATAAAATATCTGAGTTTGAATGCGAGTATGAAGCAGTAAATGTGAGTGTGACTGTGAATATGAATGTGGGTGTAAATGTGAGTGTGACTGTGAGTATGATTTGTTGTCATATTTTATAATTTGTTGTATGCCACGGCTGCATGGTTTTTATATTTCTGCTTCGTCATATGATAGGTTCAGCAGCCAGGAAGTAAGTTTTATTTTTGCCTGATGAAATTCCAGGACGAAAAGTATGAAGTTTATGTGCTCTGCCAGACTATGATCTATCTGTGCCAAATTTCGTCCAGATCCATTCAGCTGTTCTAGCATCATTGAGTAAGAAACATACATCCAAACTTTTACATTTATAATATTATTAGGCGATTATCACATGGCACCGCGCACCGCCGTGGTAAGCGGTGAAGCGGATCTCATGTCGCATTGGCCTCTAATAAATCCGTTGATGCCTAACACAAGTACACCGCCCGACCGAGCGGTCGAGTGGTGCTCTCACCCTCCGCGCCCGCGGCGGTGCGCGGTGCCGTGTGTAAATCGCCTTAAGGTTACACTAGTCGATAATCTATACTAATATTATAAAGAGGTAAAATTTTTAAGTTTTTAAGTTTGTATGTAGGGGGTAATCTCCGGAACTAATGAACCAATTCTAAAAATATTTTCACTGGTAGAAAGCTTCATTATTCCTGAGTGCTATAGGCTATATAACATCACGCTACGACCAATAGGAGCGGAGCATAAATGAAAAATGTTGCAAAAACGGGCAAGAATATTAGGTGTAGGGTAGGTGTAGGGTAGGTGTAGGGTAGGTGTAGGGTAGATGTAGGGTAGGTGTAGGGTAGGTGTAGGGTAGGGTAGGTACGTAGCCAGTTGACGGGAGCGAAGCCGCGTGGGACAGCTAGTTCTTCCATACAAACGTAGTCTAGGGATTACTCCCCTGTTTGACGATGTACGTTACGTACGCATCTATCTCTTTCGCACGAGTTATCGGATGAGATAGCAGGCATTTTAACCCCGCGCACAAAATAGTTTGTGTCGTCGACTAGTTTAACCTTAAGATAAGACTCGCTCCATTCCCATGGCTAAGCAAAGAGATTTCTAGGAAAGCATTCTCCAATATTAACCACATCATCACTGGTGTGATAATAGTTAAATGCAAGCCTATCTGTATTATAATAAATAGATGGACCCCTTTTCCGCATGTTGACTCCCATTTGGTCCGTTTTGTGTTCAGGCCTCCTCTTTGTGAGAGGGAATGGGCTGTAATCCACCACGCAGGCCCAGTGCGGGTTGGTGGATGTCACATGTCTTTGATTTTTCACAAAGTAAAGCGCCTGTTCTATCTAATTGAAGCAGATGAGCAGTGGAGGCACAGATAATATAATACTAGCATACAGATGCCTCATCCCATACAAAGAAACCGTGCCGACGTAACTAGCGTTTTTCATCTGATTAAACCGATTATTTTTTGTAAATCGTTCGTGTTCGGTTCCGTTCCACGGCGATAGATAGATCACCATCTATATCCGTGGAAAAGAACGGAACGGAACCGAATGCAATCGATCTACAAAAAATAATCAGAATAATCAGTATAGAACGTCAGCACGGTTTTTTTGTATGGGATGAGACACCACTGTTGGAGGAGACCTTTACCCAGACTGGGGTTCCAGCACCAGACAAATCAGGAATTGTATACAAAAGTTCTAGATTATTAGTTATAAATGTAAATGTTATTTTTTTAAGGTGTTGGTAATAAATGGGTTTTATTATTTACTAGCAGTGCCCGCGGCTTCGCTCCTGTCATCTGTCTGCCAACCCTACTCTACTTACCTTCGTGCCTACCCTACCTACCAATTTTAATCTAGGATCATCATTCTTTCGCGGAGAATCTTAACACCGCCATTCAGAAAATGCACAACGCCATCTATCGAATTGATAATTTTACTTCTTGAACACTTTAAATTCATCTAACTTTTGATAGAGTGAACCGATTGCGATGAAACAAAAACTAAGTAGGTAATGCTTCAAGTTACGCACAATTTTTATGTATAAAATTTATCTACATTGGTTTCGTAGATTTCACGTGATGCGTGCACAAATAAACAGACAAAAATTCCAAAAATGCTGGAAATGGCTTCTGTTGGTTATCCTTTAACACCCTGGCTATTATTTTTGGAAATATTTTCGATGTACAAAAATGACTTTTCTACAGATTTATTATATGTATTGATTAAAGCACCTGCCTGGGTTCCAAACCACAACCTACAACTTGTAATTCGCGGCCGCTACCACGGCACCTCCAGAATTTGAACAATTCTTTTTAGGATTCTGTACCCAAAGGGTAAAGACGGGACCCTATTACTAAGACTCCATGATTCGTCTGTCTGTCTGTCCGTTTGTCACCAGGCTGTTTCTTATGAACAGTGATAGCTAGACAGTTAAAATTTTCACAAATGATGTATTTCTGTTGCTGCTATAACAACAAATACTCAAAACAGAATAAAATAAGTGGGGCTCCCATACAACAAACGTGCACGTGTCCGACTCGCACTTGGCCTGTTTTTTGCCCAATTCTTGCGGCAGGTTATAATTTATTTATCATCATGCTAAGACCCTTATGATCTAAGCAAAAATAAAAAGACAAAGAATTCTAAGCGAACATTAAATAATGGTACAGGTGGGTGAAACCGCAAGTCACAGCTAGATTTAACTAATATTATGAAGAAGTAAAATTGTATGATTCATTGGTTTATTTATATCTTAGTAAAATGCATAGTTCAGACAGGTATGCTCCAGATAGAAATTATAATTAATAGATGGACCCCTTTTTCGCTCTTATATGCCCATTTGGTCAGTTGTGAGTGCTGGACACTCTGTGAGAGGGAATGGACCACGCGGGCCCAGTGCGGGTTGGTGGATATCACATGTCTTCGAATGTTTGGTTCTAATACATGCCGGTTTCCTAACAATGAATTCCTTACCACTGGACCTCCACTGCTCATCTGCTTCAATTAGATAGAACAGAGTATACCTATTATTTAAATACTACAAGATTGCATGTGACACCATTTTGGCGCCATAAATAAATGTGACTGACTAAGCAAAAATATTTCCTATGCTTTAATATGGTTTATAAATAAAAATTGCCACTCCACTGTATGAAAGAAATAAAAATCACAACTTGAGAACGGCACAAACGATTTTACAAGTTTTTTTTTTGGTAATTGTCATGTCAAAAATGGTATGAAAGAAAATGTTTAGGAAAATACACCGGAATTAAATCGTACTCGAGCAAGCGACCCGGGGCGATCGCTCGTAAATAAATAACAATAATCGAATACATGAAAATGTATACAATAAAAGATAACAGACACAATTATTAGTATACAATTATTTACCTCGTGATATTTGGTATTGGTTCAGCGATTTCCTTTTTAATGTTTTTAATATTGCATTCGGGATCATTTTCCACCGGAGCAGCTAAAACCACTGTTTTGCCGTCCTCATTTAAATCAAGTTCTTGTTTTATAACCACGTACTCGAAAGCCATTTTAATCAAGTAATTATACGTCTACATTGTCACTCATTTTCATTAAAAAGTCCTTTTTTCGCGAAACTAAAAATTTAACACCGAATCAATGATACAATTCAATACCTCTATCATAGTGATGCTCCAGCTCTATGATTGTCGAAAAATATCGATATATCAATTTCAATTTTGCCTTAGATCAAAAGATCTCCAACACCAAACAAGCTTTTTCGAAAATATTGATGTATCGAAATAATTTTGTTTTTTTTTAACTTTATTTTTAAACCGTAAACAATCCTTAAAAAATAATCGATACTTTTGGACATGCCGACATCCCCAGGATTGCATAATTTGACATTGACATTTGATGCTGACAGCACAAACCAAAGTTGCCAGGTTCATGTACCGTTTTTATCAGTGAAAATGTGAATTCAGGTAGGGGGATGTGAACGCAAAGCTCAGCGCAGATGTCGCTGGCGGCGCAATGGCTGCTGTAAAATCGTTTTTGCTTTGTTTACATCAGGTTTTTTTTTTCTTTTTGTGTTTAAACCGGTCTACCATCGTTATTGAGAATATGTATTATCCCTGGAAGCTTATGGAATTGAAGCTTATCGCATCAAGGGTGGCCGATAGATGCAAACCATCGGGAAGTCAGGATGTATTCAGACAGAACAGCTGCTCAACTTGTATCAAGCGCAAGTTGGATCATGCATGGAGTACTGTTCTCATCTTTGGGACGGATCTGCCTAATACCAGTTTGATGCACTAGAGTCGATCGATAAGATGGGCCAAGAGTGAAGAGGCTCATCGGCAATGAGGCACTGGTCAAGTTAAAGGTTGAACATCATCGCCGATTAGCCAGCTTGTCGGTTTTTGATTGAGGAGGAGCGTGCGATGGAATTGATTTATCTAATTCCGCCCAGCCCGCTTTATCATCGGACTACCAGACGTACGGCGATGCGCCATTGGTACATGGTGGACATCCCACCCATACGCTCTAAACGTTTTGGGTATACTTTTATTATGTATACGTTTTGGGTATACTCCTTACGAGTGGAATTTCCTGCCGAAGTCTGTGTTTCCCGATAGCTACAATCTAGGGGTCTAAAGTCAAGAGTAAATAGGTTTCTTCTAGGCAAGCGTGCTTCACCGTTGACCAGATCATCGCTTACCATCAGGTGAGATAGTGGCTAAACGCAAGCCTAAAGACAATTAAAAACAAAACACATTATTTCGTTTGGAAGAAAAAAAAATTGGGTCTCCACAAAATGGCGCCTAAAATCTGACATTTATTTCTATTTCATAGAATCGATTGACGTGAGAATCATCAAAATCGGCTAACGTGTTTGGTCGCTAGAACGCCACATAGGAACAAACATACATACATACCTACATAAATAGGCTGATAAACATATTACCTTCCTTCGGCAGTCTGGTAAAAAGGTACAGGTGCTACCATAAGCTCTTAAGGTTACACTAGTCGACGGCACGAACTATTTTGTGCGCGGGGTTAAAATGCCTGCTATCTCATGCGACAACTCGTGCGAAAGATATAGATGCTGTGATGAGCAGTAAGAAGCTAGTTCGCGTACGAATTAGCACTTTTGCAAGTTTGTAGCGAAATCGATGATAATTTAGGACGAACACGAGCACGCGAAATTTTATAAACAGACCTTTGGGAGTCTAGATATCATGAAAAAACTTCTAAATGTATATTTTGTAAATAAAATTTTCTTCCAACTATGCTTTAATTTCATCACAATCACACTAAAAACTCAGTACAAAGCGAGTCTTTATTGCTCTAGAGCAATAAAAATGTATGAAATTTCATTATTGCACAGTTTTTTTTTTAATCGCACCAAAAGGTGCCAATCTCAATGGATTAGCTCTATTCAGCCAGCCGATATCAATACTTTTTTTTTTACGTACGTATTATTCGTTTCTATCCTACTTGTTCCAAATTTAAAAAATGATTGCTGCTAACTCTGATTTAAAAATGAAAGAAATTTAAAAAAGTGATTTTCGACATCGCCGCGCCCATCTACTTCCCGTGATAACGACTTCATTGTAACAAATCAGCCAGGCCCATCTAACTCGTCTGATAATATTATTCAGTCCCAAGTTAAACAAACAAATATAAATTTGCCCAACAAAACTTAACCTTACGTTTAATAATTGCTCAAGTATAACTTTTAATTTCAATAATTAAACTTCTATTTTAACTGTTTGATATGAGTTTCTTTTATCTACTATTCCTATAGGTAATAGTTGAAAGAAAAGCAGATTATGCACCTCGCCTTAAGTAATTTATATTGCCCTCTGCCTGTTAGATTAGAGCCCTCGCTAACGCTCGGGCTCTAAATCAGGCACTCGGTGCAATAATAAATTACTTTGTGCTCGATGCAATAATCTACTATATTTGCATTGTTGAACTACTAATCTATCCCTGTATGGTAGCCGTTTTGCAATTTTCCTTCTTCTTATGGTATTTATTACCGCCCAAAGATGCGTTAAAATTAGTGTTGAAATATATGGAACTTTCGACGCTCATAACTTTCTAATGTTTTCTTTTTTACTTTTTTGTTTCCATACAGGGCTAGATAATGATGAGACAAATTTCTATCATTTTTTATTTTGAACATACATTGTCAAACAGTGGAGTTATCCCTAGATTACGTTTGTATGGAAGAATTATCGACTAGTGTACCCTTAAAACAGCATTGTTCAGCCCTTACTTCGCATTTTCGTACCATGACGTCCATAAAGCCAACTTACTACAATACTCTACTGCAATGTTGGATTTTTACATGAATGAAGATAAAGGTAAATACCTTCATGGATTTTTAGCGGTTTTGATGACACATTTTGACAGCTAGCAATAGCAATACTGGTAGTATTGTTTTTACGCGGTTTTTGTTTGACAGCAAACAAAAACCGCACAAACATAAACAAAATCTGTTAAAAAAAAATAAAAAAACCGGTAAAACGCGTAAGTCTTTAGACGGAACCACACTTACGTGTCGTGGCGCCTTCTGACGCAGTTGATTGGCTAGACAAAACTCGTTGTGTTATGATGTTGACTGAAACAGAGTCGTTTGATTGGTAGATCCCGCGCCACGCCACGCCACGACACGTAAGTGTGGTTTCGCCTCTTTCAAAGAAATTCTATTAAATTACGCTTTCTTTGACACTTGCTTGACTGACAGTTACAATGAGGTAGGAAAACTCACTGACTTATAAACCTATGGACTTGCCATACCTACGAAATTAGCGTGCTTACCTACATAAATCGGGCAATTAAGATGGCTGCCCATTTGCCAATGAGGTAGGCCATTTGCAACTGTTTGACAGCACAACTACACAGATAAACGTACATATACGGCACACAACTACCAATTTTACTCGGCAATTAACATGGCGACCGGTCACGCATTGACATGATTTTGACTTTACTCAAAAGTGTTACCAAGTTTAGTCCTTGACAAACATTTAGATGTCTCTCTTTTCATATGCAGCTCTTGGTTAGTTAAAAAGAGACAAAACGCTTTTTGACATGCGTGTGTCGATATTATAGATATTTGTATAACTATTCTTCATATAGTAGAATATGCCGTCTCCATAGTTATCCTACCTCATTGGGAAAACTACAGTTATATGTTACTCTATCTCTCTGTGACACTGACTTAAAAACCTATGGACTTGCCATACCTACGAAATTAGTGTGCATACCTACATAAATCGGGCAATTAAGATGGCTGCCCATTGGCCAATGAGGTAGGCCATTTGCAACTGTTTGACAGCACAACTACACAGATAAACGTACATATACGGCACACAACTACCAATTTTACTCGGCAATCAACATGGCGACCGGTCACGCATAGACATGATTTTGACGTCACTCAAAAGTGTTACCAAGTTTAGTCCTTGACAAACATTTAAATGTCTCTCTTTTCATATGCAGCTCTTGGTTAGTTAAAAAGAGACAAAACGCTTTTTGACATGCGTGTGTCGATATTATAGATATTTGTATAACTATTCTGCATATAGTAGAATATGCCATCTCCATAGTTATCTTACCTCATTGCTCTGTGATGTGACTGACAGTGACAGTTCAAAGAGTCGCGGACAAGTCGCGGACATTGGACTAGCTAGATTCATCAATATTTACCAAAATAAGTAAAATAAAACATTTCCGTGACAACGGTAAGTAAAACATATTTATTTACTTTAGTGGATGGATTTAACAGATTTTCTCAAACCTTCGAGCGTACAGGTGTGATTTTATGTTATCGTAAACCTCATTTCAATTGATTTAGTTCATAATATCAGCCGAAAAACGTCCACTGCTGGATATAGGTCTCCCCCAAACGTCGCCACATCATGAGGTCCATCAAATGTATTGCCAAAACGTTCACATCATGAATATCTCCATAACCATGGGGCTCCGCGTGGTGGGGATGGTACAGGGAGGTAGCCAAACCTGCCCCCCTTCCTACCCCACCCTCCCCGCGCCAAAAATCAACGGTCCATAAAGGAAATTTTTGCCAAATCTCGCATGACTGCCGCTGTCTCCGCATTGTTTCTTAATTATCAAAAACACTGTGCGGCCAGTTGTGAAACGGTGTCTGTTGCCACACATGTTTGATTCTAGATGATCAATGCATACCTACGTATGTATTTGTTATGGACCAAGTGATAAGTAGGGCATTATTTATAATGCCCTGACAATTTGAAAAAGGCTAGTATTTAAACGAGCGAAAAAAAATTCAAATTAAAGGTGTAAAAAATACTGAATATGGCTTACTGAATATGGGCGACAAACAGTGGGCGAATACAAATGTTTAAAACAGCGACTTGAAAATATAAGTTTGTCGACAGGGCTCCTTTTTCTGTCTGCAGGGTCTAAAGTAACCTAACATGAAGGAGATGACGGGAGCTAAGTTCGCTCGCTTTGCTTGCTCACTTCAACTCCCGTCATCCCCTTCGAACCTAACCTATCCGTGTCGGGTTGCCCTAAGTTCCCGAGCTCGCTTCGCTCGCTCTTGGACACGAATAAACCCGATCTCCCGCACTGCACATTGATGTCGCCTCGATAGTTGTTCAGCTATTTTCAAAATAATAATATTCTAAAATAGAAAAAATAGAAACCCTAATACAATTAAAGTATGTAACAATATTATTACCGCAGCTCACAAAAATCTCCTAAAAGGTATTACTCAAATCGGATAAATAGTTACTTACTTAGTATAATAGTCGCCCATTCAGTATATTTTTCCCTTGGTTAATAATTTCCCTTTGAAAAATGCCCAGTATGAGGAGGCAATAATGCTAAAAACTAGGTATTGAAATAATTACATGGACCAGGCTTTATGAACAATGTTCATCACTTATTGGGCAGGGTAATAAAACGTTTTTTTTATTTTTCTTTTTTTATTTATTTTTTCCTTTTGTTTAACTGCCATCAGTCCTTTCTGGACTATTATCAGTTTAGTTGCGTGAATTAGTTGGCGTTGTAGGTACAAGGGCCATTGCCGCTGATACCTCTTCAGATTACTTGACCTATCTTAATTCGATTTATAGATATGCTGCTGTCCAGCAATTTAACAGCCAAAGGATTTGGGTGGATGGCTAGACGATTAGCATAACGCTTATTATGTTTATTAATTTCCTCAAAAATGGTCAGGAGTGTTGAGATAATCATGGATTTCTTCATTCCGTGTGAACCATGGTGCATTGACAATATTCCTCATGATCGCGTTTTGAGCTCTTTGGAGGCACATTATGTTGCTTTTGCTGGCCACTCCCCATAGTTGGATGCCGTACGACCATTTAGGTTTCAATACCGTGTTGTACAGCAGTAGTTTGTTGTCCAAAGATAGGACTGAGTTACGACCCATCAACCAATACAGGTTTTTATATTTGGCATTTAGATGTTCTCTTTTTTGTTTAATATGCGTCTTCCAAGTGAGCCTTCTATCCAAGTGAAATCAGAGATACTTAACAAAAAGATGTTTTCTTAAATTATTTAAAAGGGGAAAGGTAAGGGGAGGCCTTTGCCCTGCAGTAGGACAAAATAGGCTGAAAATAAATAATAATAAGGTTTCCATTGATTTTTATTATAATATTGGTATGGTACAATTACTATTTAAACAACAAAGTCGACTTCTGTCTGCAGGGTCTAAAGTAACCTAAGAAGGAGATGACTGAAGCTTAGTTCACTCACTTTGCTCGCTCACTTCAGCTCAGTCATCCCCTTCCAACCTAACCTATCCGTGTTGGGGTGCCCTAAGTTCCAGAGCTCACTTTGCTCTGAGACTAATCTGTTGAAAATAGAGCAAATGGCGACAGGTCACTGGCACAACTTGCGACCCACTGATGACCATCAAGTTAAAGGGTAAAATTTACAAGTCCGTGATAAGACCTGTCGTACTGTATGGATCAGAATGTTGGGCTGTGAAAAAGATGGATGAAAAGAGATTGCATGTAGCAGAGATGAGAATGTTGAGATGGATGTGCGGAGTGACGAGAATGGATAAAGTGAGAAATGAGTATATTAGAGGAAGTTTGAATGTGGCGCCAGTGACAGAAAAGTTGAAAGGAAACCGTTTGTCCTGGTACGGTCATCTGATGAGGAGGGATGAAACGCATGTTACTAAAAGAGTTATGAATATAAATGTGAATGGATGGAGAGGGAGGGGACGGCCAAAGAAAAGATGTATGGACTGTGTGAGGAGTGATATGAAAGAAAAGGGAGTCAGTGATAGCGTGACGGGGGACAGGACGGTATGGAAGAAGAAAACGTGTTGCGCCGACCCCAAGTAACATGGGACAAGGGCAGGAAGATGATGATGAGAGCAACTATTATCATACTCATGGGTGGCAAAAATATTATTTTACGCTAATCAATTGTATAATCCTGCTGACCAAATAACATAAATTTGCTGTGATAATAACATATTTGCAGTTTTTTTTGCTGACCAAATAATTATAGTAAACCTACTAATGTAGGTACCATAATCATCAAATTGCCCAATAGATAAGTAGCAATATTCTTAGTGACCAGACAATGTGATAAATAATGACATTTAAACCATCAAGTAGCCCGAGTTGACTTGACCTTATTCTTATAGCCTGGGCATTATAGATATAGTTCGTTCAATCCACGAAGACACGCCCCACCACTATTCCTTCTAACCGTTTATAGTATACTAGCTGACCCCCGCGGCTTCGCTCCCGTCAACTGGCTACCTACCTACCTACCTATCCTATTTTTTTTATTTCCCGTAACTACCCTACCCACCTAACCTATCTACCCTACCTACTCTACCTACCCTACCCTACCTTACCTACCCTACCCTATCTACCCTACCCTACCCTACCCTACCTACCCTACCCTACCTACCCTACCCTACCTACCCTTACTACTATACGAAAGTAACCTGTAAACTTTTGTTTCTACCGGCGGCGGCGGCGATCTATTTAAAATTTAGAACATAAAAGCTGCTATTGTGAGTCAATCTTAAAAGATAGACATATGCTGTCGCGGACTTTTTTTAAGAACTTTTAAAGAGGAACAATTCCATCATACATTATATTTGCGTAACTTAAACCGTTTACGCAGCGCACGCAACAAAAGCTCTCAAAATGGAATATTTTTGCCCGTTTTTGTTACCTTTTTCATTTATGCTCGGCTCCTATTGGTTGTAGCGCGATGTTATATAACCTATAACCTTCTTCGATAAATGGACTATCCATCACAAAAAGAATTTTTCAATTCCAACCAGTAGTTCCTGAGATTAGCGCGTTCAAACAAACAAACAAACTCTGCAGCTTTATAATATTATAAGTATAGATATTAGTATAGATGTGTGCAAGCTTCCGTCAATGTTTGAGTGTTATCGGTACACACTAATTACCTATGAGTGCACACGCACACTACTATGAATAGACTAATCATATAATTGGTGGGGTGCGTCTTCGTGGATTGAACGAACTATAGTACCTACCCTGATTAATTATTTGGTCCATGACATATATACAGAACACCACCTGCAACGATTCTTCCATACTCCTATTGCTGAATTTATGTTCTTATTATATACATCCAGTCATTCGTTTAGTACAGAAGTTTTAATAAATTTTCTTGTTGTGTTTTCTAGTCAAGCTTTAATCAGTTGTCCAAAAATGGCCAGTGAATATGAAATTTTTGAATTCTTGGAAGCCGATTATACAGCAACGAAAACCACAAGAAAGCAGTCGCGCAAGCAGCTACGTGACGATAATAATCCTTTTGACCTTAATGAAGAGGAATTTATTAAACGCTACCGACTGACGAAGGATCTAGTACGTAACTTGTGTGATGAGCTGAGGCCACTCATGAAAAGCCCGAAAAGATCCACTGACTTGTCTGTGGAGACGAAGGTAAGCTTCCTTATAAATCACTAACAATTGCCCGCCACTTAAACTTGATAAAAAAAAAACATAAAACTTCCAAAACAAAACACTTCTCCGAATCTCACTTTTCCGAAGTCAGTGTCTTTGGTACCTGTTGTTTTCAGTTTTGTGACACCGACTTCAGAAAAGAAAGTTATTTTTTTGCTTTGTTTCGAAGTCGTTTAATTTTTTTGTTATTTTTTTTTTTATGTAACTCTTTTTAGTTTTGGTAGGTACTTCCAATTTTCAAGAAAATCATTTATAGCCAAAGTATATCTCATGACGATTCCAATAAGCTCAAACACGACTAGGTTACATTGTTTTATTTCGGAGTTCCAGTGCCTACCTTCTGGCTTTATTATCAGATCAGTTCGATGGTACCATTTTCATCAGTACCATTTATTTTATTTACTTACTAGCTGTCCCACGCGGCTTCGCTCCCGTCAACTGGCTACGTACCTACCCTATCCTACACCTACGCTACACCTACTCTACACCTACCCTACACATACCCTACACCTACGCTACACCTACCCTACACCTACCCTACATACATGATTGCATAACTCAAACCGTTTACACAGCGCACGCAACGGAAGCTCTCAAAAAGTAATATTCTTTCCGGTTTTTGCAACATTTTTCATTTATGCTCCGCTCCTATTGGTCGTAGCGTGATGTTATATAGCCTATAGCACTCAGGAATAATGTAGCTTTCTACCAGTGAAAAATATTTTAGAATTGGATCATTAGTTCCAGAGATTACCCCCTACATACAAACTTACAAATTTTACCTCTTTATAATATTATATATTAGTATAGATAAGTATTTGCTTCATCATATTCGGATAACTATTCGAGGTATCTTATACCTGTGACATAAATAAAATAAAATAAAAAAGCCTTTTATTTCCTGTATTACATTTTTTTTAGTAATTCTTAAATTAGATATATAATTTTGAACAGGAACCCCTCTCAGGTGAAGGCCTCTTCCAGAGATTGCCACAATCTCGGTCTTGAGCAGTATGATACCAGTTTGACCCGGCTATTTTCCTGATGTTATCTTCCCAGCGTGAATGAGGTCTTCCTTTGTGTCGTTTGCCCTGAGGGCCTTTCCACGTTGTGACCGCTTTGGTCCATCTATGGTCTTTAAGGCGCGCCACATGGCCAGCCCATCTCCATTTTAACTTTTGAGCGTGGCTAAGAACATCGATTGCTTTTATCTTTGAACTAATCCTTGTGTGTCTTATCTTATGTATTTTCTTTATGTTTAACATACTGCGTTCCATTCCTCTCTGGACTGTGGTTATTTTGTTTTTTATTTTATTCGTGAATTTCCATGTTTGGCACGCATATGTCAAGCATGGGAAAAGACATGTCTCCATAACCTTCTTCTTTAACTTAACGGACATGTCACTTTTAAAAAATTCTTTGAGGCTCCAGTACTTATTCCACGTATTTTTAACTCTCCTCTCTATTTCCAGTTCATTGCTATTTCTGTTAAAACCAATTTGTTTCCCTAAATAAATGTAATTTTCTACGTATTCCAACGGTTCGCTATCAACTGTTATATTTGTCTTTGCATAGTTTGACATAGCTTTTGTCTTTGATATGTTCATTTCGAGGCCTACTTGTTTGCTAGCTTTGTGGAGAGTGTTGATCATATATTGTAGCTGAGAGGTCGTTTCTGATAACAGTACCAGGTCGTCAGCAAATCTAAGGTGACTTAAATATTTGCCTTGAATCAATAAGCCAAGGTTTTCCCAGTCCAGTTTACTAATAATGGATTCCAAAACGGCAATGAAAATTTTTGGGGATAGGGGATCGCCTTGGCGCACACCTCTTTTCACTGGAAAGCTTGGGCCAAGAGTTTCCAACTTGACCCTGCTGGTGCTCTTCTTGTACAAGTTTCTTAATATATCTATATATCCGGACTCTACATTTTGTGCTTTTAAAGTTTGCCATATACTTTCGTGTGAGACAGTATCGAAGGCTTTTTGGTAGTCAATGAATGCGATATACAATGGTCTTTGGTGTTCCTGGTATTTTTCGATTATGAGCTCTAAAGTATGTATGTGATCGGTAGTAGAGAATCCCTTTCTGAATCCTACTTGTTCAATGGGTTGGTTTTGTTCCAGTGATGTGCTTATTCTCTGATTTATGATTGTAGAAAATAGTTTATACATAGTTGGCAGTAGGCTTATAGGCCTGTAGTTGCCGATGTCTTTAGGATCGCCTTTTTTGTAAATTAAAATTATATTAGATTCAGACCATTGTAAAGGCGTTTCTGAGGACTTTATTATTTGGTTGAAGAGATTCGCTAATGGCGCACAGTGTTTTATAGACCCAAAAAAAGTGACATCGGCTTTTTATTGGCTATTTCTACCTAATAGTTCATTACAAATGCACGAGTAGAACTCCCATGTGCCAATTTTGAATATTTGATTTTTTTTAAAATCGTAAAGTTTTCGTAACCTTGAAGCAGGAAAGACCAAAAAAAATTCGTAAAAAAAAAACTGTTCATAATTGAGCTTTATTCGTATTGCAGGTTTATGAAGCAATTCAAGAAGAAAATTATCCCGTATTTATGTAATTAAAAACGATAATAGAACCCTCGAAAAAAAATGTTCTACCGATATCAGTATTTATTTTTTAATTTCTTTTCTAGCTCGAAGTCGAACCTCTGTCTGGTACAAATAGATTGCTTTTACTAAGGTTTATCACCCATAAAAATATTACTTTCAATTTGGGCCTGGGTTTCGAGAAAATGATATTTATGTACCGAGGTCAATATTCCAAATTTAGGGGTGTCACAAAGGTCATTTATTATTGGCTTTTTATAATCAACTAAAATTAATTATAATTTAGTTTAAAAGTATTTATGACATCGATCATAGTGCATGATGCAGATATAGTCTATTGAATCGTAAACAATAACACCCATAATAACTCAGAGAGGTTAAGTAGAAGGTAATCGCGGGGACTCCTGTGTATTTATTTGGTAAGTTGTAGACAGACTGTCAAAGAATGTTATTTCTGATCTTGATAAAAGGCCGACGTTCGTCTAATTTCACATAATTAAATACAAACACACGAGAGGTGACTAGAAAAACAAGCCGGAACTGTTGCGCTTCCGAAATTACAAAGCCGCGCATGCAATGTCACAGGACCTCGGTCAGTGGCGCACTGAACTGAACCGTGACGGTGACCTATATACGATTAGATAAAGATTTCGACAAGAAAGCAAAATAGAAAAAATCGAACTAAGCTATCTGTTTCGCACTTACCTAGTTTCATGACACAATGACATGAGTGCGTAACAGGAAGTAATAAATTTCGTATGCATTCTTTCTTTATCTAGTTGAGATGGCAAGTTTGACTCTTATGGCACAGGCATAAGGTATAATTTGCACTGAATTGCATTAGTTGGCGAGCTGGCAACGTGTGGACGTGGGATTCGTTAATCTGTCGGTGCTCACCTATTGACAGATACATCATAAATGCAAAAAAAAAAATATAATGTCCGGTAGCTAAACTACTGGATATATTCGTTTGCATTTACACATAAAAATGTTTACGTACGTAAACGGAGTTTAACTTGTTGTCATCTCTACCCTATAATAGTATAGGCAGGTGTATATCAGACAGTAATCAAACTAAGAAGCCAAGAACCCAATTACGGGCTAAGCTCGCATTTGTACATTAACTGTCCTATTACATTTGCATGTTTATATATTTTGTGTAGAATTTCACGTGAAAAGTGTTTTAAAATGAATCGTTAGAATTACACCATTATAGAAGATAAAATACCTGATGATTTTATGTGATAAAAACTAATCGTCACAAAAGGTCAAAATAGTGACACCCCTGACACATATTTTTGAAAATCATTTTCTCGAAAGCCCAGGCCCAAATAGAAAGCAATATTTTTATGGGTGATAAACCTTGTTAAAAGCAATCTATTTGTACCAGACAGAGGTTCGACTTCGAGCTAGAAAAGAAATTAAAAAATAAATACTGATATCGGTAGAACATTTTTTTTCGAGGGCTCTATTATCGTTTTTAATTACATAAATACGGGATAATTTTCTCCTTGAATTGCTTCATAAACCTGCAATACGAATAAAGCTCAATTATGAACAGTTTTTTTTTACGAATTTTTTTTGGTCTTTCCGGCTTCAAGGTTACGAAAACTTTACGATTTTTTTAAAAATCAAGTGTTCAAAATTGGCACATGGGAGTTCTACTCGTGCATTTGTAATGAACTATTAGGTAGAAATAGCCAATAAAAAGCCGATGTCACTTTTTTTGGGTCTATAAAACACTGTGTGGCGCGGCTAGAATGGTGTGGGCTAACTTTATGGCATCGTTGGTGATATTGTCAGAACCTGGACTCTTATCCGATTTTAGCTTCCGTATTGCCTCTATAATTTCAACGCAGTCTATTGGCTCTATGTGGTGGTTAGGGCTTTCGCATTCTAATAGTTGGTTTGGAGAAAAGTTTTCAATTCTGCTCGTATTTGAAGCCGCGCTGTATAAGTTTCTGTAGTAATCTGTTGCAACTTTTATGATATCGTTTCGGCTGTATTTAGTTCTCCCTGCGTCTTGTAAACCTTCAATCCATGTTTTATTAGTGCGTAGTTCTTTGAGACCTTTTTTTAGACTTCCTTTTTGTTCCAGATATAGTTTAATGATTTCCGCTCTGTGTTTCTTATAATCAATTTTTATATATTTACTTGTAAGTTTATATAGAGCTTTTAGTTCGTTTTTCATGGATCGAGTTTTTTTACTGGTTTTTTGTAGTTCTTGTCTTCTTTTCATAAGGTTTTTTGTGCGTTCTGTTAGAGTGCTGTGGTCTGTTGTTGAATTATTTGTACTTGTTGCTCGTTGTAAACTAATTTGGATAAAATTTATTAATTTATCGTGGTATACTTGTACTGACTCTTTTTGGTATCCACCTTGAAGAGCAGGTAGGAAATTTTTCAAGCTCTCCTTATATGCTAATATGTCTTCTTCATTTTTAAGTGAGCTGAATTGATTATTCTTATATCTAGCTCTACTTTTTATTGGTTTTGTGAGAGACACACTTGCTCTTAGTGGTCTGTGGTCTGAAGGATAGTTTAGATTTAGTGTTTCGATGTTTTGAAACATATGTGGTCGATTTGATAGTATGAAATCTATTTCGTTTTTATATTGTCCGTTTGGGGAGAGTCACGTCCATCGTTTTTTTGTTTTTTTCTTATAAAAGGTGTTCATGATTGCCAGCTTGTTTTCCAAGGCGAAATCTAGGAGGTCTGGTGATTCTTTCTCCGTATCCGTTGGCTTTTGTTACTAGATGTTCGTCCATTTGTGGTTTCCCGATTTTTGCATTAAAATCGCCCATTAATATTATAACTTTATAAGCTATATCAAAGGCCTTGTAGATGTTTTCATAGAAAAGATTGAGCTCTTCTTCCATTGCTGCCTCTGTGGGAGCGTATACTTGAATTAACGAGAGCGGTGTACCTGGTAAGTTCAAGTTGAGTACAGCGACTCGTTCGGAAATGCCGATATAGCTTACCATATATTGTCTGAGATATTTCCTTACCATGAAGCCAACTCCATACTTGCCTGGTGTGTAACCTGTGTGGCAGAGAATAAAATCCTCATATTCTGATATTACATTGCCAAGACGTCGCACTTCTGAAAGGCCAATGATATCGCATTTTATATTTTTTAGAGCTTCGTTTAGTTCAATTATTCTTTCGTACGATGAAAGTGTTCTTACATTGTAGGTTACTATGTAGAGCAGGTTTTTGTTTTTATATTTGAGTTTTGGAAGTTTGTACAATAGTGTCTCTGGCAGGTTGTGGTCATAATCTTCCTCGGTGACCAACCGGCTTGGAAGATGTCATCACCATACCCTACACCTACCCTACGCATACCCTACACATACCCTACACCTATCCTACACCTATCCTACACCTACCCTACACCTAACCTACACCTACCCTACATACATGATTGCATAACTCAAACCGTTTACACAGCGCACGCAACGGAAGCTCTCAAAAAGTAATATTCTTTCCGGTTTTTGCAACATTTTTCATTTATGCTCCGCTCCTATTGGTCGTAGCGTGATGTTATATAGCCTATAGCACTCAGGAATAATGTAGCTTTCTACCAGTGAAAAATATTTTAGAATTGGATCATTAGTTCCAGAGATTACCCCCTACATACAAACTTACAAATTTTACCTCTTTATAATATTATATATTAGTATAGATAAGTATTTGCTTCATCATATTCGGATAACTATTCGAGGTATCTTATACCTGTGACATACTTAGCATTAACGATTTCCAGTGGCCATACTGGCCATCTCTGGTCTTCTTCATCAGTTCCACTTCTGAAACCAGATATAAAAATAAAAACTGTGCAGTGTTCGGGAAGTTGCGCGGCAGAGACATTGTAATACCTAGACGGAACGTGTTTAAGACGCAATTTCAGTATCGGTATTCACTTTCGCACTAACAGATAACGTCATAAGCAAAAAGAGATAGATATACTTTTGTCTATGCCATCTTTTGTGCCAGTGTGGCCGAGTATGCTATAGATACTTATCTATAGACATATATCAGTACTAGATCTGTGCCACTGTCATATCGATATTATTTAATTTAGTTTTGGAGCGATCTACAAATTTGGTCAAATGTCTGTAAGAATCGTCCCTGACTGCGGCTAATTTAACGTTTTTTTTTGTAGGGAATCTTTATAATTATTTTAAGATTGATTGTGTACTCGTACAAAGAGTGAACTTATCAGTCATTGTAAGAGTACAATTCCATTCTTTCGTAATTTTTCTGCGCATTATACGAGTTGTATTCATACCTTACGCAAAAACGAGGTACATCATGAGATCAAAGTGACAGTTTTTGGTATGCTCGTACGACTGTACAGACATGTACTGATTGATATACTGATGAAGACTGAAAATAAAGTTTACAGACGAGTATGTATATAAAAGTAAAAAAATAATAATAACAATATTATTTAAATATAATAATTTAATTTAAAACAGTAATATGTAAAAATTAACATGATTCATCAACCTGTGTCCATAAATGGGTCAAGAGATAGCGATAGCATGATTCATTATAATGCAGTGAACACAAGCAAGAATATAGTGAAGGTGTCCAGTTAGCTCGTTTTATATTCTTGATCCACTTATTTCTTAAATAAGTACTCTTAGGAAACCTGTGCACAATCGATATTAGATTAATAATCACAAATAGCAAATAAACTTTATGAAATAAATTAAAGTAAGTAAAATAAAAATACAGTATCGATAAATCTGTCTCGTGACTTTTGTCACATCTCTAACATCAGAACGTAAGTACGTACACTGTCATAGCTCTATCAGCGAACGTATAAAAGTTAATTATTTCACTAAATAGAATGGTTTAAATGAAACTATACGTCCTCGACTTATTTAGAACTTAGATATCTTTATTCCAGACAGCCTATGAAATGTATTCCCTGCACAATAATTTCAGTATGCTAGTCGATAACTCACCTGTGGAAAGATATCCTTTGATTATGTTCTGTTAATACACTCATTCTACTCTTGCAACCGATAGCCACACACGACATGGTTCATGCAGATAATTAAACAACAAAATTCTTCCTGATATAAACGATACAAAGGCTTGAAAACAGCGAAAAACTTTAATTAGAGCTGCTAACCGATGGGTTACAACAGTGACTAAAAAGTGGTCGCTTTGACGTTTAGGATGGTAGCGTTTGTCTATGTTTGTCTCTTTCTTTTTCATAGAGTTTCTCTATAAGCAAGAACGAAAGAATTGACAGTTTCTTTTTCGTCGTAAATACGTTCCGTCTAGGTATTACAATGTCTCTGTTGCGCGGTATCTTCTTGTCCCATTTACCACAGTGTCTCAAGCCGGAAGCCTATGTTCAGTGTGTGTTGCCAGTGATGACATATGGCTCTGAGACGTGGTCGCTCACAATGGGCCCCATTCGAAAGCTTACCGTCACCCAAAGGGCAATGGAGAGGGCTTTGCTCGGAGTTCCACAAGAGATCCACAAGAGAACCAGGGTTACCGACATAGCCAGAAGAATTGCCAAAATTAAGTGGCAATGGGCAGGGCACATTGCTCGCAGAACAGATGGTCGACGGGGCCGAAAATTTCTGGAGTGGCGACCGCGAACTGGAAGACGCTGCATTGGAAGGCCGCCCACCGGGTGAGCAGATGACCTGGTGAGGGTGGCGGGCGTCCGCTGGTTGCAAGATGCACGGGACCGGTCGATGTGGAGACGCTTGGGGGAGGCCTATGTCCAGCAGTGGACGTCTATCGGCTGATATGATGATGATGAAAAGTAAAAGTCATGGTTTACTGTTTTTTTGTGCTGAACCCTAATTCATATTCCAAAATAGAAGACAGTTAATCAATAATCCTAATTTACTTCTTATTTTACTGGCTTATAACTGTTGAGTTATAAGCCAGTAAATGGCCCATCATAATTGGTACAGCCGTTTCAGAGATTAGCCGGAACGAACAGACAGACACAAAAATAAAAATAAAAACTTTTTTGTTATTAGTATTGCAATATATAGGTCCTTCGTTCTGTTATTTTGACATTACAAACAGTTCAATTTTATTTATTTATATAGATCTAGAGATTGGTACCTAATGCAAATAATGCACTAAAACATTGTACTTTCAAGTGCTATTAAGGTTACACTAGTCAACGGCACGAACTATTTTGTGCGCGGGGTTAAAATGCATTTTATATGAACCGACAACACGTGCGGAAGAGATAGATGCTGTGATGAGCAGTAGGAAGCTAGTTCGCGTACGAATACACACTTTTGCAAATTTGTAGCGAAATGGATAATGATTTAGGACGAAACCAAGCGCGCGAAATTTTATAAACAGACCTTTGGGAGTCTGGATATCATGAAAAAACGACTAAATGTATCTGTTCAAAATAAAATTTTGCATTGTTGAACTACTAATCTATCCCTATATGGTGCCATTTTGCAATTTTCCGTCTTCTTATGGTATTTATTCGCGCCCAAAAATGCGTTAAAATTACTGTCGAAATGTGGAACTTTCAACGCTCATAACTTTCAAATATTTTACTTTTTTGTTTCCATACAGGGCTAGATAATGATGAGACAAATTGATATCACTTTTTATTTTGAACGTACATTGTCAAACAGTGGAATAATCCCTAGACTACGTTTGTATGGAAGAATTTTCGACTAGTGTAACCTTAAACCACTTAGGTGCCAATACATACCTACAAAATAACATTTCTTCTTTCCCGGGAATACCCGGCGAAAGGAGCATCGTTCAAGCTCTGCTTATGATTATTGTGTAAAATAAGAATAAATAAATATCAGTACTAAAATGACTTTAATACAAAGAAACTAGCATAAATTCCAGTGAAAAATGTTTGTGGGCTTTAAAACAAGACATTACGAATATAAAGTGGAAAAGAAAAAGTTACCAGTGAACTGTGAAAAGTGACCTAAAAGTGGAAATAAAACTTGATAAAACTAAGTAAACGCTAAAACAAAGCCATTTGAATAAGACTATGTGACTAATTAGTATCTAAAGTAGTTGAACATTGGGTGATTAACGAAAACAAATTATAAACAATATGTTACCGTTTTATTTACATCCAATTTAAATGATTCTACCTACATTAAACGTTTTTTTAACTAGTGTGACCATAAGAATAATTGAATGAAAGATTAAATCTTGAATGAAGCACCATCTAGTGTAGAAATAGTATACTGCCTCACTGTGTTACCAATCCATAATCAGTATTACCATGGTGAAATAAAATTACTGACAATTAAACTTTAAAACTGAGCCATCTAGTTTGTGAACTGTTAATCAATATTTGCTTTGCATAATGGTAAAAAAATTCACTAAGTTAATCTATGCTTCTTTGGCCTAGTGGTATATGACACCGACCGTCATACACGAGGTTGTGAGTTCGAAACGCAGCGAGCGCTCTAAAAGTGTAACGCTCTTTTTGAGGGAAAAAAAATAATAAACTACCTCATATTTCTAAATTGCTAAAATGAATTTCTTAGAAAATGTAACTATTCGTCGTACCCGCGTTCGGGCCAATACGGACCCAACTTCAGGCGATAATGATGATGATACAATGTCACAGACACTAGAGTGTACTACCAGTAGCATGCCAGACTTCTCAGAGGATGAAGATCATGATCTAGTAAATGCATTAAAAGGAGAAATAGAAAAATTGGCATCCCAATTAAATAGCGCTCACAAAGAGATAGAATTATTGAGCCTAGAAAATCATAAACTTAAACTCACGAACGAAGATTTGATTAAAAAAAACCAGTTGTACAAAAAAGTAACAACAAATAGTCCAATTAAAGTCAACCAAATTACACCGAAGAAAAAACCCTTCACTGGTTTTTCAACAAAACAAACACAAACCGATACCACCTTAGTAATTGAAAAGCATGATATTGAAACCCAAATTAAACATTTAGAAAAACCACAAAAACTAAATACCATTTTAAAAAATAGCAGCGAAAATTTGCCACAAAAAAAGTACAAAAAGAAAAAAGTGTGTATACTTAGCACAGATAACAAAACTAAGGCTTTAAATATTGCACAAAATGTATTATTAAATGATCAAGATGAAATATGTCACTATCTAACACTGAGAGTAGGAATAGAACAGCTTTTTGAAGGAATTGAATCAAAACTGTGTGACTTCACCTTTGACGACTATTGCATAATATTAATTGGACAAGAAGACTTTAAAGTAACAAAGGACTACCACAAAACTATAATCTACATAAGAGATGTGCTAAGCAGAATCAAACATACAAACGTAATCTTATGTTTTCCTACATACATATATAGATATCATAACAGCCTTTACAACTGGAGGATTGAAACATTTAATAACCTGCTCTACTTGGATCTATTGGCATATGAACACGCTTACTATTTGGATTCAAATTTAAACCTTAAGTATGACTTCAGTATGTTTGACAAAAGATCGGGTTTAATAAATAACACTGCCTTAAGGACAATTTTTGAAGATCTGAAAGCTCTAATTAATGACATAGAATGCTCCAATATCAATTATTTTAGTGAATCCAATAACAGTACTTGTGCGAGCTGTGACAATGCTTCTGCGGATAATAAATATGAAAACAGCTCCGAGATTGAGCAGAAATTGACAAGTTTTTTTCGTGACTAAACATCTACAAGTAATGCATCATAACATTGCTGGGCTGTTTACAAAATCTGAAGCAATAACAGTGTGTCTAGAAGAGCTGGCAGGAAAAGGATCATGTGTAGACATCCTGTGCATCACAGAACATTTTATTATGGAAGGCTATGAAAGGTATTTGACTATTCCTAATTATCAGCTTGCGGCGTTCTATACTAGAAAGCAAAGCAAAAGAGGTGGAGCATGCATACTTGCGAGAAATGGACTTCAATACAAGGAATTAAAACAGGTTGCAAAAATTTCTGAGACCGGTGTTTTTGAATGTTGTGCAATGGAGTTGATTAACTATAAGATTGTAATTGTTTGTATTTATAGAGTTCCAAAAGCTAGTAACTTCAATACGTGCATGGAAAAATTGCACATGCTTTTAAGAGAGCTAACTAATACATCTTTTCATAACATTGTAATAGCGGGTGATTTCAATATAGATATCTTAAAAAGAACTTATCAAACTTTAGAATTTGAATGTCTGTTATTAAACTACAATTTAAGATTATCTGTTAACCAGCCCACTAGATTGAGGAGTCAAACATGCATCGATAATATTGCGCATAACTTTAACAGAGCCTGTAAAGCAGAAGTTTTTGAATTTGCGCTATCTGATCATACAGCGCAACTCATTAAGATACCTGTCCAAAACCGATGCTCTTTTAAATATTGGCGTCGGAATAGACGTACTTATAAATTAGAATATGTTACAAAATTTATAAATTGTTTACGTAGTTTGTCCTTCTCTGAAATATATGCAACAAGTGATCCCAACATTGCATACAATTATTTTTTGGAAACTTTTTCACTGTTCTACTATCTATGCTTTCCTGAAGTAACTGTTACCGTACAAACGACGAGAAAATCAAAGTGGGTATCGCGTGGCATCAGAATGTGCAGCAAAAAAAAGCGACACCTTTTATGGCAATATAGACGTGACCCAAATAGAATGAACAAAATGAACTTTACCAAATACTCGAAATTATTTAAAAAGATTATCCAGCTAACGAAGTATGCACAAAATAATTACAAAATAAAAACATCAAATAACAAATCCAAAACCAGTTGGCAAATTATTAATGAATCAAAGCATAATGTACCCCGAAATCCTATTACGAGAATAAAAGTAGACACTGACACTATAACAGATCCACAGAAAATAGCTAATGCATTTAACAATTATTTTATTGAAAAAGTGATCTCATTAGTTGGTTCAGGTAATAGAGTTACTTCAAAAATCCCAAGTAGAGAAAAATCATTTTTTATACCCCCTTGCATACCACAAGATGTATTCAAAATAATCAAAACATTAAAAAATACGAACAGCGTGGGTCACGATGGTATCTCTACAAAAATAGTTAAATTAGTTGCTCCTGAAATATGTACACACTTAAGTCATCTCATTAATTTAACCATAAGTTTGGGTGCACGGTTGGCGCAGTGGTTGAGCGATTGACTGCTGCGCTGCGTGTCGCGGGTTCGATTCCCGCACGGAACAAATATTTGTATGACCTACAGATAGTTGTTCCGGCTCTGGGTGTTGTGTATGTGAGTTTATATGTTTGTAAACGCACCCACGATACAGGAAGAAATTCCTAGTGTGGGGCAACGTTTTTTTTTTAAAAAAAAAAAAAAAAAAAAAAAAAAAAAAAAAAATAAGTACAGGCATATTCCCTGACGCTTTAAAAAAAATCTATTGTAAAACCTATATTTAAAAAAGAAAATAGGGAATCCATGGAATTTTACAGACCAATCTCAATAATTAGTACGTTTTCTAAAATATTTGAAAAATTTATTTATAAAGAATTAAGTGAATATTTGGAAAAAAATAATGTACTAGTCAACGAGCAAAAAGGATTCAGAGAAAACATGGCTATTAACATGGCTATTTATGATTTCCTACATAGGGTTATGGTAAATGTTGATAAGACAATTCCCGTTTGCACAATATTCTGTGATATGACCCAGGCGTTTGATTATGTCCGGCATGATATTTTGGTGGATAAACTAGAGGCATACGGTATTAGAGGCAATGTTCAAAAACTAATAAAATCGTATCTTGATAATAGAAAGCAGGTTACGGAGATAACGTCAATAAATGTAAAGACTAAGCGTGAAGAAGTGTTTCACTCACATGAACGAGTCGTCAAGTATGGAGTCCCCCAGGGAAGTGTATTGGGCCCTCCTTTATTCTTAGTTTATATAAACGACTTACCTAAGTATGTAGATCATCCAGTAACACTCTTTGCTGATGACAGCACCATCACAATTCAATGTAATAATAAAGATAGATATAATAGTGACATTAATAATTCTCTTACATCAATAATAAATTGGCTTAATAATAATAATCTGAAAATAAATCTCAATAAAACTAACGTAATTCATTTTAGTCAACGCTCATCAGCAATGACTGATCTTATGGTACAATATAATAATAAAATTGTTACAGAAGTTGACACTACTAAATTCCTTGGGGTAATGATTGACAAAAGACTGAACTGGAAAGAACACATTGAACAACTAAGCAAAAAAGTTAGTTCTTCTACATATGCTCTATTCAAATTAGTTCCAGTGCTTAACATTGACTCACTGCTCACAGCTTACCATGGTTTAGTTTCTTCACATTTGAGATACGGAATCATCTTTTGGGGTAATTCAACAGACAAAGATATACCTTTCAAAGGCCAAAAACGGTGCATTAGGACTATGTTTAGATTGGACTCAACAGAAAGTTGTAAGCCTTACTTTAAAAAATATAAAATATTGACTCTGCCATGTCTTTATAAAAGTGTTTTCTGCATGGCTCCTAAAATATACAACAAACTTCCAAAAAGTTGGAAGGAGGAGAATGCCTGTATATTAAAAAAGAAATTAAAGTTACATCTTGAAGAGAAAGCATACTATAGTATAATAGAATTTCTTAACGATAAAATTTAATACCATATAAGTACCTACCTAGGAAAGTTATCGATGCATCTTTGGCCCATTTGGCAGTGTAGTGTAGTGAACTGACAAGTACCGTTACATGTTACTGTTTTACTTTTTTATTTTATTTTTTATTATTTAACTTGATTGTTGTATTTTTTTGGAGACATATACTTGACATTTTTTCGAATTGACATTCAAATGCACAATTATTATAAATGTATTTTGTGTTGTAGGACATTTTTAATTCCATTGACATTTTTATATTTTTTTTTATCCCACAAAGGCCATAGGTACCTGACTAATCCATAGATATAGTATGTACAAGATACACAGAGTCAGATGGAAAACGAAACCGAAAATATAAAATCTATGTGTGAGGGAATTTGTCCATGTGTTAGTTAAAAAAGTGTTGATAAATAGTACATTGTTATCCTAGGGGTGAAAGTAACTTATTTAGTCCCGAGACGGGGTTTGGCGCCCGGAACGAAGTGAGGGCGCCAATAGTTCGAGGGACTACCTAAATAAGTCTTTATCCCGAGGTAAACACTGTACTTTTCATTACAAATACAAGGAAAGTAAAAATAAAAATATGGATTAGCTAAAGAAAAAATGATTGCCGCTGTCCCGCCTATTTTATTTGTTTTTTTTTCTGTGGCCGGCCAGCTATTCAGCCATTATTTTTTTTTATTTTCATCATTGAAAATATGGTAAATATTTTGCCCTAAGTTCTAAGTTATTTTAAAGAAATTGTTGAAACTAAATAATAATAAAGTTATTTAAAAAATATATATTCTTTAATCAATACTTAACTTTAAGTTATTTCAATTTTACATCGTGGCTGTATAGAAAGTTGGAACATGGTTCAATAGATATGTGAAAAAGAACTAGTTTTAAAAAAAAATATTTTACAGCTGTCAGTTGAAAGCGATTCTCCCTAGGGATGAAAAGTATTAGGTACTTTCATCCCGCTCCTCAGGCAACTTCAGACCTACTTTCAGAGTATGAGTAATGAAAAAGTCCATGTTCAATATCGATATCGATACTTGGTGAACACCTTAAGAAACACGATTGATGGGCAAAAACCATGCTTTGCTTTAATTAAAATACAAATTACAAAATAATATCTCGCATGTATTTAAAATACGAAATACAAAATATTTTTAAGTCGTGTATTTAAAATGTAAAGTACAGTATTTTAACTATTTTTATTTAAAATACAAATAACAAAATATTCATTCATTGGTCATTCATCGTGACATTCGTACTAATAAACTTAATCAATACACAGAAGTTCGGTGAAAATAACCGTTTGAAATGAAAATGATAATTTACAAGGTACTTGAAAATTTGACGTACGCGGTCGCCATTTTGCTTATGAAAGCTATCAAGCGCTATTTTCTGCAGAACGCATCTATTAATAAAATCGCTGAATGTATTTTGAAGCCACAAGTATTTGAAGTACTAATAAAAAAAGGCTAGTATTTAAACGAGCGAAAAAAAAATCAAATTAAAGGTGTAAAAAATACTGAATATGGCTTACTGAAATACTAAGTGGGAGACAAACAGTGGGCGAATACAAATGTTTAAAACAGCGACTTGAAAATATAAGTTTGTCGACTGGGCTCCTTTTTCTGTCTGCAGGGTCTAAAGTAACCTAACATGAAGGAGATGACGGGAGCTAAGTTCGCTCGCTTTGCTCGCTCACTTCAGCTCCCGTCATCCCCTTCGAACCTAACCTATCCGTGTCGGGGTGCCCTAAGTTCCCGAGCTCGCTTCGCTCGCTCTTGGACACGAATAAACCCGAACTCCCGCACTGCACAGTGATGTCGCCTCGATAGTTGTTCAGCTATTTTCAAAATAATAATATTCTAAAATAGAAAAAAATAGAAACCCAAATACAATTAAAGTATGTAACAATATTATCACCGCAGCTCACAAAAATCTCCTAAAAGGTATTACTCAAATCGGATAAATAGTCGCTTACTAAGTATAATTGTCGCCCATTCAGTATAGTTTTCGCTCGGTTAATTATTTCCCATAAAAAAATACCGCAGTCAGGTATTTGAAATTGACGACACGGTTGGCGTAGTGGTTGAGCGATCGGCTGCTGCGCTGCGTGTCGCGAGTTCGATTCCCGCACGGAACAAATATTTGTATGGCCTGCAGATAGTTCAATGATAAATGATATTATTTCTGTAAGTTGGTTTGTACAAACACGTTTACATATTTTATAAAAGTAGATGAGGTCTGTTAGAGGTATCTAGATGGTTTGAAAACTAACACTAGGTTGGCCACTAACTAACCATACGATAGGAAGCGTCATTCTTACAGGCACAATTAAAGTAGGTATAGATTATTTCATTAGAAGTCGTCGATGTTTTCTTTGTATGCAGTATTTCGATTCAAAATGTTTACTACATATTGTAGAGTTTTTATTTGGAGACCATCCATCTCTGTTTAAAATTCGAATCCATTTTTCTCTTAATACAGAATTATTTGGGAATCTTTAGGTACATAAATATTATATATTATTATTTACACAACAGAAAAAATTGCTGATGAGCAGAGCACTGATGTATTCTAGCCACTGTAAAACTAATAAATGCATACAATTATAATGACCCTAAATAGACTCCGCACTCGGGTTGGCCGCAGCAAGGACAACCTCCTCAGGTGGGGGTTCTCTGATGGCATTAGTCTTCAGTGCTTATGCAGCATCTCTCCGCAGACCATGGCCCATCTCACGGAGAGCGCAGCATGCCCTGTCACCTGTACTTACGAAGACCTTATGACTGCGTCACCGAATGGTATTGCCGTGGCTGAATTCTGGGCCAAACACAATATTTAACTTTTCATATTTGACATCGACACGCTAAGGAGAAGAATATAATGACATTCCTAAACCTACTCAAAGTAACAAAACATCAAAACACTCCGATTTTTTTTGAAAAATAAAGGCAACAATAAACATGCAACTTTAAGTACAGTTTCGATAAAAACATCTTCTCAATCGTAACTTAAATCTATTTTAACAAAACCTGACTAAATAAGTTTGTATTCATGTCATGATGTCACTAAAAACAATTAAGTTTTTATCGATACTCATGACGTCACCGCTTTGTCAAGCCCTAGCGTAAACAATCAATTTACTCTTTTACATAATATTTTCTCCAATTTTGTTTATATATACGAAATATACTTATATATAACATTGGAAATCAATATACTATTGTAAGAATCTTTTTCTGAGCCGATTACTAGCAGAAATTCGTCAAAATATGGTTCAAAACAATCCAAGGACAAAATTGTATTTACCTGTGAAACGTGTATTTATTGGGGTTATTTCGTCTTGTAACGTCACATTCACTCACAGAACAAGTCACCATAATTGTATAATTAATATTATCAATTTAAATCTAAACATTATTATTTAAATGCAAGAAATTCACCGCGGCGTAAAACAGATTGTCCGCTAGGTTTACTTATTCGCGAAAAACATGACATATCGGTACGTCATTCACGCTCTCTTTTTCTCTTGGGTGGTTTGTACTTGATTAGGATTTCTCGCTCGCACGCTTCGTGTATCTTTGTGCGTAGCAAAAAAAATTCTAAATCTATGGACTAATCCAAATATTTTATTGAACAACTTGCATGCTCTGTACTTGTACTCATGGTCGACAGTTATAGAATTTTGAATCTTGAAGCGTGACATTCAAAAGTGATTATTTTGTTATTATTCTATGAATTTATTATTTGCAAATGTTTGTTTTATAATTTTTACTGTGACATTCTAGAACGATTATTTTGATATGACTTATTAATTTAACATTATTTTTAATATAATTTTTTTATCTGACATTCTAGAATGGTAATAAGACTTGCATTATTTTTATTGACATTTGCACATATTTTATTGTTTTTTTAAAGTTGATAATCTAGAATAATTATTTTGAACTGTGTTCCATATCAGTATTTGCATGCCATTACCAAGGCAAACATGACGTTCCATAATCTTTGTATTTGCATGCCATTACCAAGGCAAACATGACGTTCCATAATCTTTGTATTTTAACAACTCTTCATGCTGGCAATTTTGTTATGTATGTATGATACTCATGTTTGAGCGAATAAACGATGATTTGATTTCCAGGTATTGATTGCATTGTCGTTCTACGCTACTGGGTCCTACCAACGTTCCACAGGCAACAATGAGGGTCATTTTGTGGCCCAACAGACGGCGTCCTCGGCCATTTCACAAATTACTACGTGTCTGAACTCGCTGGAGATGCGGCAAAAGTACATAAAGTTCCCGGGCACTGACCAAGAACGAAGCGTAGTAAAAACTCGGTATGTTCCTATTATGATTACAATGTTATTTATTATAGTCATTACTTTACTGAAATATCAAGCAACCTGCTTAGCATTTTGGCAGCGTTCATTGCACAACATCGCACCATACGCGACACGATTTTCATACGGTTTTTCGGCTATGTCGTCGCGGTTTTTTACGGTGACGATTTAGCGGCTGAACAAAACCGGTATGAGTTTGTTGACGACACGACACACCGCACCGCACGGTTCACGCATGGTTCGTCACTCACGTGCTTATAGAACAATACAAGTGCACTGCAGTGTCGTTGCAGAATCGTGTCTAGTGAACAAACGAACGGACGACAGACCGTATGAAGTGTGTTAAAAATCGTGACCGCTAGTCGTGTCGTGTGGTGCCTCGTGAACAAAGGATCTTTAAGTTGGCCTGGGAGCCAACCTTAACATCATCAGCCTCTTAATGTTCCCACTCCTGGGACACGGGCTTCCTCTCTGTGAGAAGTAAAGGGCCGTAATCCACCACGCGGGCCCAGTGCGTGTTGGTGGATGTCACATGTCTTCGAATGTTTGGCTCTAGTAATTGACGGTTTCCTCACGACGTTGTTGTGCTTTAGATTCTCGAGTAGAGATTTAACTAGATTTCATCATCATCATCATCAAGCCCTTTAAATGTTCCCACTGCTGGGACACAGACCTCCTCTCTGTGAGAGGGAAAGGGCCGTAAACCACCACGCGGGCCACAAGTGCGGGTTGGTTTCCTCACGATGTTTTCTTTCACCGTATTGAGAGCAGTGGTGATGAAATAATTTACACAAAGTAAAGATCCTGGGTTCGAACCAACGACCCCTACGACGCGTAAGTCGCGGCCGTTACCACTGGGCCAACACTGCTACCCTAACATAGTTGGAATCTATGTTGGGTCTGCCAGTATAACCGGATTCAGCTGAGTACCAGTGTTTTACATGGAGCGACTGCCTATCTGACCTCCACAACCCAGTAACTGGGTAATACAATACCCCTTCAGATCTCAGGCTTCTGACTAAACTCACCGCCAGATAACAAAAAATTAAAAGTCGTTAACACCTGTCTACCAATGTATTCCAATATTTCAAAACGATACGAAAAAATGTAAAGGCAGTGTCGCTAACACGATGAAAACAATCGTATCGTGGTAAGGGGCGTGATTGACCCTTTCACTTGGTAGGTATTCAGTAATGAGTTAATATCTCATAAATGCGTGGACCGATTTACGTGATTTAAACGGGTAAAATGATTCTACGCCTATAACTTTCATTTGGGACAAAAATTATCAAAATATCTCCATAAACAAAAAATCATGTTTTCTAGTTACGTTATTATACGTTTTGGTACAAGTCGGATCAATGACTTTTATTTTTTAGGGTTCCGTACCCAAAGGGTAAAAACGGGACCCTATTACTAAGACTTCGCGGTCCGTCTGTCTGTCTGTCACCAGGCTGTACCTATCTCATGAACCGTGATAGCTAGACAGTTGAAATTTTCACAGATGATGTATTTATGTTGCCGCTATAACAATAACAACAAATACTATAAAAACAGAATATAATCAATATTTAAGTGGGGCTCCCATACCACATACGTGTTTTTGCGGTTTTTGCGATAATGATACGGAACCCTTCGTGCGCGAGTCCGACTCGCACTTGGCCGGTTTTTTTTTATTATTATCTGGCGTAGACTTTACCCTTAACGACTTTCAATGATGTACAAATGATAGCTGGTGCCAACGGCTAAACATGCTTTCCGAGGCACCGAGGAACCTCGGTGAGTTAAGATGGTCACCCATCCACGCGCCGACCCCGGCAAGCGTTGCTTAACCTTGGAGGTACACTTATGTGGCTGTTATTATTTCTCCGCGACCTCCTGTTGAAACATAAATTATGTTAAATTAAATTTAGATCTTAAGTTCATTTATTTGTTTCAGATTTTACAATAAATTTGGAATTCCTGGGGTAATTGGGTGCATTGGTTGCTGCAAAGTCGCTATTAAACGCCCCGTAGTAGATGAGAAGCGCTACTACTGTGGGAAACGCTACATGTTAAACGTACAGTTGGTAAGTAAATTTAAACTGTTGTTATAACCCGAGATTCCACTGTAAAAATCTGCATGTATGTATTTTGTTTTTGATGTTTTTATGAATGATACTTAATCATAAAAACATTTTAACAAAAAATCAAACCGACTTCCAAAACAAAACACTACAAAGCAGAAAATAACTTTATTTTCCGAAGTCGGTCTTTTGTACCCATTGTTTTCTGTTTTTCGACACCGACTTCGGAAATAAACAAATTAAATTTTTCTCTTTTTAGTTTTGGTAGGTATCTCCAATTAACATGATAATCATTTATAGCCAAAGTACATATCATGACGATTCCAATAAGCCCGAACACGACTAGGATTCATTGTTTTATATCAGAGTTCCAGTGCCTACCTTCCGGCTTCATCAGATCAGTTCGATGGTGCCATTTTCATCAGTACCATTTATTTATAAGTATTTGCTTCATCATAGTCGGTTAACTATACGAGATATCTAATACCCGTGACATACTTAGCATAGGAGTTCCAGTGGCCATCTGTTGTCTTCTTCATCAGTTCCACTTCACCAAATGATACTTTCTGAGTGCAAATGATTGCATTGTTGATGAAAATACCAAAATCGCTATATGAATGCCTATAATATTTGAGGAGTCCCCGCGAGATCTCTAGGATCCCATCATCAGATCCTGACCTGAAGACTATGGGACCAACTAGAAAGTATACCCTTCAAAACAACAGAAGAATTTTTGAAATCGGTCCAGGCGTCTTTGAGTAATCGGGGAACATAAATAAAAAACCTCCTCCTTTTTGGGAAGTCGGTTAAAAATAAAAAAAAAGATTCCGGCGAAATGAGAACCTCCTTCTTTTTTAAAGTCGGTTAAAAATAGGTTTATGCAGGGTTGTCTGAAAATATCTTGCCGCAGTTACCTTAATTAAAGGATTTAAGTTTACGTTTGATAGATAGTTAACCCCCTACAAGTTTTTCAAGAGAATCTAACGTCATTTGAAAGAATGTGGTGGAAAAAAGTGGTCTGTGGGACTGTGTGGAATCTGTGGGTTTCCATCACCCTAATAATCGTGTAAGTTCAAAGAGTACCGCACGGTAACCTTTCGGAAGCAATTAATGCAATTCATTACTTCATATGTTCAAAATCTGTCTACTCGATAGCGTAAAATCGCAATGTGTACGGTCTTTTCACCGTACATTTGCGTACTGGCAACCTAAACAAAGCAACCAACGTAGCTTGGCTATCCAAACGCTACGGCTACGGCTATCACGGTTTATACGTGATCATGGTGCTTGCAACAGCACCAAAATATCGGCAACTCGTAACAAACAGTAAACATGGTAAATATCCAGTTTCTAATGTTAATGTTAGTGATCATGACAGTTTAAAAACTTATATTGTTGATAGTCTTGATAGTAATCTCATAGCCGTGTTGCTATCCAAACCAGGAGAGATAAATTGTCGCCTTCCATCTAAGTTACATTGTAATTTAGTTTAACTCGAATGTATTTAATTAGTGGATTTAACTGTGACGTTTTTCTCCACCCAACTAACGGCGAATCAGTGTACGAAGTTACGACCCGTTCATCGAAAGATCCGGCTCGAAGGACCATTTTGCTGTAAAGGGTTGCACGGTAATGAGACCGTACACAATACTGTTGATTCACAGTCACAATACAGGAAAAATGCCTAGTATAGGGTAAACTAAAAAAAAACGAATAATATAAAAAAAAATAGTATAAGATCCCACTGCAAAAATCTGCACTTTATTTTTTTATGAATGATTCTTGATAGTAGAATATATTACTGCAGGGTTGCATGGCAATATCTAGCCACAACTGTAGCTTCGGTGCGTTACGTCTCGGTCTACTTCGACATCCCCTTGGACACATCGGTATGGGTGTTCCAGCGAGAGCTATAGGCACGGAACTGGAGAGACCGCCAAAATCGCAGAACAAATATTCGGCTTTAGTTCTGCTCAATTTCAAGCCAACACTCTCCAGTCTGTGCCTCCACATCTCCAATCTGCTCTGGACCTTTAGGCCACTTTCGGCAACCAACGCGTCCATTATCATCAGGAAGAGGTAAGGACTGAGAGCCGACCTTGGTGCAAGCCGACTGCCACACTGAATCTGCCAGTAGTGCCCACTGTAGATCGGACTTGGGTACTGCATCGACTGTACATCGCTCGGACCAACTGTACATATTCCCCAGGCACACCTTTCTTCTTAAGGTTACACTAGTCGAAAATTCCTCCATACAAACGTAGTCTAGGGATTATTCCACTGTTTGACGATGTTTGATGTACGTTCAAAATAAAAAGTGATCTCATCATTATCTAGCCCTGTATGGAAGCAAAAAAGTAAAAAAATAAAATATTTGAAAGTTATGAGCGTTGAAAGTTCCACATTTCGACACTAACTTTAACGCATTTTTATAAATACCTTATGGTATTTATTTAAGACGGAAAATTGCAAAACGGCGTCCATACAGGGATAGATTAGTAGTTCAACAATGCAAATAATTTTATTTTGAACATCTGTTCAAAATACGATATCATGAAAAAACGACTACATCTATCTAGATTTAGTCGTTTTTTAAATTTCATCTGTTTATAAAATTTCGCGCGCTCGGTTTCGTCCTAAATCATTATCCATTTCGCTACAAATTTGCAAAAGTGTGTATTCGTACGCGAACTAGCTTCCTACTGCTCATCACAGCATCTATCACTTCCGCACGCGTTGATAAAATAGTTCGTGCCGTCGACTAGTGTACCCTTAAGGGCCACCACAACACTTCACGGGGCTACTTACACACATACTACTATTAAACATAAAGTAACATAAGTTAGGATTAGCGCATTTATCGCATTGGCGAATCACGAATGGTAAATTTAATGTAATCAATATAAAATAAATAAATATTTAGGTATGGTCCATTTCTTCCAGATTTGTGATGGAGACATGCAGATTATGAGCTTAGACGCAAGTCATGGTGGTGCAACTCATGAATCATCTATATGGGCTACTCATCCGCTGAGACCTCACTTGGAAGATCTTAGCATTTGGCTTCTTGGTAGGTACCTACGATTAGGGTTCCATTTCGACAACTGAAAAGTGCTGCCAAAAAACCGGGTGTTTTTTTAAAGCCGGTCTTTAAAAAAAAGCCTAAATGAATTCGGCAAGGCAAAGGGTTGGACCGCCATCAATCGACCAATCTTATGCTTGATGAAAGACACGATGTGGATTTCCGTCTATGTCGATTGATGGCGATCGAACCCTTTCCTTGCGCCAAATTCACTTGCGCAATTGAGCTGCGGGTTTACTTTAGGTCCAAAAAAAAAAAGGTTAGAAAATCCTTTTTATCATAAAATTAAACCGACGAAATAACGAACTGACGGAAAAGAAAAAATCTTTTAGTCTAGCATTTTGAGTTGGCGCCAAACAAACAAACATGCAAATTAATTAGCGTAACGTAGAATGATTGTAGCTAGTTAGATCCTCGTTGATAGTTTGTTTGGCGCCGCCGCCTTAAAATGCTAGACTAAAAGATTTTTTGCTTTTCAGTTCGTTATTTCGTCGGTCTTCTTTTTTCGCTTTTTAGTTTGCAACAGAATCGGTTCATAATTGAAAATTCTGTGGTAAAATAATCAATAAAAAATATCTCATTTGAATGGCACCAACTTTGAGGAACTCTTCCAATAAAACATGTTTGAAATCGGATCATTTTATAAAAAGATGTGCGGGGTCATACATAAAAAAAAATATACATGTCTAATTGAGAACGTGCCTCCTTTTTAGGGTTCCGTAACCAAAGGGTAAAAACGGGACCCTATTACTAAGACTCCGCGGTCCGTCTGTCTGTCACCAGGCTATATCTCATGAACCATGATAGCTAGGCAGTTGAAATTTTCGATGTATTTCTGTTGCCGCTATAACGACAAATACTAAAAACCGAATAAAATAAATATTTAAGTGGGCTCCCATACAACAAACGTGAGTTTTTTGCGATAATGGTACGTAACCCATCGTGCTCGAGTCCGACTCGCACTTGGCCGGTTCTTCATACGACCACGGCAATCATAACCTTTTCAGCCGTAAGTCGTCCACTGCTGTACATAGGCCTGGAAATTGTCAAGCACGCGTTATCTGCTGTGATTGGCTGTTGAAAATTCATTCAACCAATCACAGCAGATAACGCGAGCTTGACAATTTGTCTCATTAATTCTGCAATAATATAAAGGTGAGAAACTCACCCTTAATGGCCTAGTTGAAATAAAGTTTTTTTGTCTTTACACTAGCTGTCCCACGCGGCTTCGCTCCCGTCAACTGGCTACGTACCTACCCTACTCTACACCTATCCTACACCTACACTGTTCCTACACTACACCTAACCTACACCTATCCTACATACCTGATTGCATAACTCAAAACCGCAAGTACGCAACGGAAGCCCTCAAAAAGTAATATTCTTGCCCGTTTTTGCAACATTTTGCATATATGCTCCGCTCCTATTGGTCGTAGCCTATAGCACTCAGGAATAATGTAGCTTTCTACCAATGAAAAAATTTTTAGAATTGGATCATTAGTTCCAGAGATTACCCCCTACATACAAACTTACAAATTTTACCTCTTTATAATATTATTATAGTATAGATAAACTTTTCATCAACAGGGGATTCCGGATACCAATTGACAACGAGTGTGATGACTCCAATACAGAATGCAGCAGCAGACTCAGCAGAAGCACACTATACCGCCTTACACGTCCGTGCAAGAAGCACTATGGACCGCACTATAGCGCTTCTAAAATCACGTTTCCGTTGCTTACTGATTCAAAAAGTCTTGTATTATTCACCAGAAGTGGCTGGTCAGATAATAAACGCTTGTGTTATTTTACACAATATTTGTAATAAGGCTAACGTACCGGTGGAACTTTTAAGCGATGAAGATTTACAGTCACAATATGTAGTGAGTGTAACGTCAAGCAGTGATAACAAGGGTCTTGAACAAGGTTTGGCTACTAGGAAAGCTCTTGTTCAGCGACTGTGAGAAAGCCGGACATCAAGATTTTAACCTTGTCTGTACGTGGTGGGGTATAACATACCCCAGTGGTTCATCACCATCAGCCTATTAATGTGACCACTGTTGGGACTCAGGCCTCCTCTCTGTTAGAGGGAATGGGCTTTAAGGTTACACTAGTCAACGGCACGAACTATTTTGTGCGCGGGGTTAAAATGCATTTTGTATCAACCGACAACACGTGCGGAAGAGATAGATGCTGTGAAGCTAGTTCGCGTACAAATACACACTTTTGCGTAGCGAAATCGATAATGATTTAGGACGAAACCGAGCGCGCGAAATTTTATAAACAGATCTGTTCAAAATAAAATTATTTGCATTGTTGAACTACTAATCTATGCCTCTATGGTGGCCGTTTTGCAATTTTCCGTCCTTATGGTATTTAGTTGCGCCCAAAAATGCGTTAAAATTAGTTTCGAAATGTGGAACTATCGACGCTCCAAATATATATATATTATTATTTTTACTTTTTGGTTCCATACAGGGCTAGATAATGATGAGACAAATTGATATCACTTTTTATTTTGAACGTACATTGTTAAACAGTGGAATAATCCCTAGACTACGTTTGTATGGAAGAATTTTCGACTAGTGTAACCTTAATCCTGCACGCGGGCCCAGAGCGGTTTGGTGGATGTCACATGCCTTTGAATGTTTGGTTCTAGGACATGCCGTTTCTTTCTTTGTCCTCGATGTTTTCCGTCTCCTTAGACCAGTGGTGATGAAAAAATTTTCACAAAGTAAAGCGCCTGCCTGGGTTCGAATCCACGACCTACGACACGGTATGTCGGGCTGTTACCACGGGACCACAATTGCTCTTGTGGTTCAACGCCACAGTGGTTTTAAACTCGTAATAAGTCGTAAAGACGAGCGAGTTTGTTTTCTCGGTAGCTACAAATGCAACGTTGCCGTTCCGATCAGTGCAATTGATTTAGTAGTCTGCCTCAGAGCGCGTGACACGAGTGTAAAGTGCGCTTAGGTATTACAGACCCACCTTGTATGGGGCGTGACAAAAAAAGTATTTTTGACTAAAGATAAGGATCTCAAAATAAAATAAATAACATAATATATATTTAACGAATGAATGAGTGAATTTATGTTTGTGTATAGAATATATGTGTAATTTCCTTTTTTGGTGTACAATAAAGTCAACCAGTCAACCTTATTTCAATGTCTGTAGCGTTGAAATTCCTTTATTTCTACACGAATGCGGCAGAATGATTTGTTATTCTGAAAAGTGCCGTGCGGTGCCGCGGCAAGGTCGAAAATAATTTGTCCACGAAAAATACCTTTGCCGTGTTCATTGACACTCTAGTTAAAAGACGACATTTTTTTTGTTTTATATTAAATGTCAAAATGTTAAAAGTAGATAGAGGTTCTAAATTGAAAAGACTGATTCTAGCATTGTGCCATTTGAATTTAATACTCAAGAAAGACTTACTAGATTATAAGCCGTAGCAAAAGTTGTTTTTTTTTTCTAATAAAAGTATTATAATGTATAAATTTTGAGTTTCACTTAAACCCATTCATTATACAATGAATTTAATATTGCCTTAAAGTATTAATTTCTTTATATGATTTACTTTTATTTTTGGGGTATGTCACACCCCACCAGCCGGGCGAGCACGACCTACGGTGACAGGCTTGAGTGACTCATTTTTATCACAGTTTGGGAGCTAAAACCGTGATAAAATGCGTGACTCAAGCCTATCACAGAGGCCGTGCTCGCCCGGCTGGTATGGCATGTGAGATTTAGTCACTCAGTATGCGGAAGGCTAAGTATTTCTGAATTAAGCTACACAATTACTGTCTAAAGATTAATATTTTTATGGTAGAGTCTGGCAAACGAAAGTAGACACTCGAATTATTTGCAAACTTTTTATATGGCAATGCTATACTAATGTCAACCCCAATTTTCCGTATGACGCTACTAAGTTGATACTTTGTTTTAATTCGTAATCACTATTTATATTTTTGTAAAAACATTTTCTCTATTTAATAATTTAAAAATTTTCATTATTAATGTAGAAAAAAATAATTCCTGTGACTCTTATGAATCTTTTCACATGAAAGTTTTAGATTCAGATTTTGATTGATAGTGAATAAACCAAAACTATTATAGAATAGTTGCTTTTTTTATTCAGATTGATATATCTAAAGTGTTACCTACCTAAGTGTACCTATAGTAGATATTTTTATTCAGACGAAGTAATATAAATAATTCTAAAGTATCAAATTAGGTTATTCCAATAACCTAATTTGATACTTTGATTTGCATACTTTTTTTTTGTATTATTTTTGTATTATTTTTATTCATGACCATAGATACAAGTCTTTCAGTCGGATACTTAAATGGGTTTTAACATTCTTTATTATGCATTAGAATGTGGATGTAACAGATTCTAATGTTTTTGGAGTATTTGACAGCAAATTGTATCGAGTCAGGCTTCCCAGTAAGCTTTGCGGAGGTAGTCAATACTACAATAAAATCTCCGCTCCACTATCCCGAGATTGCTTCTGTCAACGATTTCACATATTGTCCAGTTGCGTAGACAGTTGAGACACAAAACTACACCAATTTTATATCACAATATCCACTAGGAATCAATTTGCAAATAATTTTAACAGACGCTGAACTTCACTCGAAAAAATACCGCCAAATTTTTGGGGTTGCTATGCTGATATTTTTTAAATTTGCCACACTTCTTCAATCTCTACTTTTGTTTGCCAGACTCTATCTAGGAAGCTTAGGCCGACACCTAGCCCTAGACTTACCTAACTTTAGCACCATTGAGCCAGGCAGTAAGGATACTAAACAGCATTTCTCTGGGTACATTTAGAAAATTTTCTTGCTCATTGGCGGAATTCCAGAGGGTAAGCGTATTGTTCTATGTATAACTTGTGCTAATACCCAGAGCCTTTACTGGTCAACCAGAATCATGATAATATATTTTTGTGTGATCAGTTTTTGAGGGGCGTCTCGAGTGTGGCAATTTGCCACTACGTTTGTTAACTTTTGTCCTACCTGTCATAACATTTGTCATAAAAGATAGCTTGATCTCTGCGACAGCTGTCAGTATCAATACACTAACAATAGCGCTTGACAGGTTATCAATAACCACTGACTTATAAACCTATGGACTTGCCATAACTACGAAATTAGCGTGCCTACCTACATAAATCGGGCAATTAAGATGGCTGCCCATAAGCCAATGAGGTAGGCCATTTGCAACTGTTTGACAGCACAACTACACAGATAAACGTACATATACGACACACAACAAACAACTTTACTCGGCAATTAACATGGCGACCGGTCACGCATAGACATGATTTTGACGTCACTCAAAAGTGTTACCAAGTTTAGTCCTTGACAAACATTTAGATGTCTCTCTTTTCATATGCAGCTCTTGGTTAGTTAAAAAGAGACAAAACGCTTTTTGACATGCGTGTCGATATTATAGATATTTGTATAACTATTCTTCATATAGTAGAATATGCCGTCTCCATAGTTATCCTACCTCATTGTCAATAACGTATACGTCAGTTTGACATATGCCGCAGAGATCAAGCTATCTTGTATGAAGTATAATAAAGTTTTGTAAAACTAGTACTGGTATTTACTTATAATTTTAATTATTACCTATAGTTGCTCATCTTTATTCTTGTGATATTTTAATAGCTTTAATAATTTAAATAAAATTTTAAAATTTCATGGAAAAATAAATAAATTATACTAGCTGACCCGGCAAACTCTGTTTTGCCATAAAAATAACAAAACAACAAAAATATTTTTTTTGAATTCATTGTACTTTTATCCTACCTACCCTACCCTATCCTACCGTACCTACCTACTCTATCCAACCTACCTACTTTTTTTTGTTTTCAAACCTTCCCTGTATTCTGGCGAACAAAACAAAAAAAGAATTATTAAAATCGGTCCAGCCGTTTTTGAGTTTTAGCGAGACTAACGAACAGCAATTGATTTTTATATATATAGATAGATTAAATATGCTTTATTATAATATTTGTTTAGAAGTTTGAATGAGGAAGTACAAATTAAAAAAAGCTTAATGTACTAGACTAGATGGTAATTTATTTATAAAAATATAAATAAGCTGCTCTGAGTATTGCAGTGTTTATTTTTACCCTGAAAAAGTGATATGTGCGTTTGTCGATCTACTTCTTCCTGATTCTGATCTCCTGGTAGAGTCTGGCAAACGAAAGTACAGACTGAAAAAGCGCGGCAAATTTAAAAAAATATCAGCATAGCAACCCCAAAACTAGTATGACATACCTGGAATAACCTAATTTGATACTTTAGAATTATTTATTTTATTTGGTCTGAATAAAAAATACTATAGATAATTGAGGTGGGTAATATTTTAGATATTACGTATTAATGTCAATAAAAAACAACAGTATTCTATAATAATTTTGGTTTATTCAACTTATTAGCGTCATTCTAACTTATGAAATCTAACACCACACGTAAACAATCTTGTTTTCGTTTGAATTCGTCGTCTTTCTCCTGATGTTTTTTTGATATTTAGATATCATGCGAAACGACATCTCCCGTAATCCACTTTTAATTGTTTTATTAATTTTCACTTAATAAATGCTGTTATCAAGACCACAACAAATCACCAAAAATTGATGTTGACATTATTACAGCATTGCCATATAAAAAGTTTGCAAATAATTCGAGTTTCTACTTTCGTTTGCCAGACTCTAGTTGAATGACTTTAACGTTCAGATTTCCAGACCCGTATTTACCACTCTTCGATTCTGATGTTCTAGTACTTTGTAAGTAAGCTAATTGGACGACATAATAAAAAAAAACAAAAAAATGCCTCCCCTTCAAATTTCCCCATATATTTCTGTATCAAAATTCATACATAGCCGGTGCAGTGATACAGGAGTCAAGGCGTTACAAACAAACAAAGTCTCTTTCGCATTTAAAATATTAGTTACAATTTCTACTCAATAGCTCATTGCATAAATGCACTACCAATTATTTTGAATCTTGAGCGGCAAAAAATCTGTAAAGACTAAAATAAATATTTTTATTTAATAAAAAAAACCGGCCAAGTGCGAGTTGGACTCACGCTCGAAGGGTTCCGTACCATTATGGCAAAAAACGGCAAAAAATAATACGTTTGTTGTATGGGATCCCATTTATTTTATTCTGTTTTAGTATTTGTTGTTATAGCGGCAACAGAAATACATCATCTGTGAAAATTTCAACAGTCTAGCTATCACGGTTCTTGAGATACAGCCTGGTGACAGATGGACCGCGGAGTCTCAGTAATAGGGGGTCCCGTTTTTAGGGTTCCGTACCCAAATGGTAAAAACGGAACCCTATTACTAAGACTTCACGATCCGTCTGACTGTCTGTCTGTCCGTTGTCACCAGGCTGTATCTCATGAACCGTGATAGCTAGACAGATGAAATTGTCACAGATGATGTATTTCTATTGCCGCTATAACAACAAATACTAAAAACAGAATAAAATTAATATTTAAGGGGGCTCCCATACAACAAACGTGATTTTATTGCCGTTTTTTGCGATAATGGTGCGGAACCCTGTGTGCGCGAGTCCGACTCGCACTTGGCCAGTTTTTACCCTTCGGGTACGGAACCCTAAAAAGACAGGAGTTATACTCCGTGCATTTGTAATTAGCTATTGAGTAGAACATACATAAACTCACGCCTTTTTTCCATGGGGTGGGTAGGCAGAAACTACACAACGCCACCTGCTACGATCCTTACATACTTCTTTTGCTTACTCACGTTCATACATCTACTCATACACACACGCCGGTTATGAATACTGCGCACTGAGCATTGAGTAGAAGTATTAATAAAAAGCAGATGACACTTATTACGGCAAAAAAAAACACAGTGTTGTGCAGCTACTGTTGGTAGGCGGCACTGAAGATTCTGAAACAAAAAAATAACAATGGTGATTTTTCGTTACATTATTTGTATTTTTTTACTCAATATGTACGTGTCGACTCTGTTGCATATACACTAATCTAAGCTCCTATTCTATATTAAAACCAATGTCAACATTGCCCGACACGGACAGGTTAGGTTCGAAGGGGATGACTCTCCTTCGTGTTAGGTTACTTTAGACCCTGCATTTAGAATCAGTGGCGAGGCGAGCGGTCACGGAGCATGGCTCCCTGGCCGCGGGTGCTGCACCGTGGTTCGCTACAACGAATCCATCGCTAGGTGGTCCATTGGACCCAGCATGTTGCGAGCGCGCGCTACTAAGCTCGCGCTCGCTATGTTTGGCTTGCTGTATGTGACTGTAAGCGGCCGCAGCGAACGTTAATGAACGTTTCGCCGCTTCTTCACGGCACCCTGGCGGTCCTCCTCCGCCGGGTGAGACCCAGGGCGTACCCTGAAAGGCCCAGCGAAGGTAACCAGCGGCAGGCGTGCCGACTTGGACGAGCCTACAGTTTAGTAATGTAAGCGACTAGACTACTAGCGTCGTTTGTGTGAGTGGGAGCGGCAATGTTTTGAGTTACACCGCTCATTGACCAATAGCGTGAGTTAAGGAACCCCAATCCCCCAATATTAGCTTCATCAGCCAATAATTATATTATATTAGAATAACAGCTATATGTCAGCATATGATATCTAGGACATGCGTCATTAGCAGAGATGATTGGTTAGCAATAAGATTCGTATATAAGATCAACATTTTGTAGAATTAAGTAATTACAGTCTTGCTGTAACTGGGTTCAAATAAAGTTTATTTTTTAAACTCTTCCGTTGTCGCTTACTTAATTCGTGCGTGCATTCAGAAACACAAATGGCTTTTATTTAAAGGTTCATCACATTTACAGGGTTACAAGTAAAAAATTATAAAAATTAAAATAAATAAAATAGCATTGATAGATGAATGAAAAGAATAAAATAATATGAATTTTACAATATCAAAAGTAAAATAACATAAAAAACTTTTTTACAAAAATATACTACCGACTTCCAAATAAGAAAACTACAAAGTGAAAAATAACTTTATTTTTGGAAGTCGGTGTCTTTCGTAGGTACCATGTTTTTGCGTTATGGAAACCGACTTCCAAAAATAAAGATCTTTTTCACTTTGTAGTTTTCTTATTTGGAAGTCGGTAGTATTTTTTTGTAAAAAAGCTTTTTATTTTTCACTTTTTTGTTGTACCTACCTAATAGGCAAGTTGTTTAGTAAGTTTCCTATAACGCCAGAATAGATTACCCGAATATCATGAAACTTGAACAAAACCGATCAAATGAGAGATCTGCTTACTCCTTAAGAGCGTACTGGCGTGATGTTATGTTATGAAATGGTATAAACAATAAACAGACATGCGATTGCAGCAGTCCCGAGAGATTTATTGAAGAGTTCTGTTGTATATCCTCGAAGTTCTTCATCAGATTGACGGAGATATTGGTGAACATACATACAAAAAAAAACATACAAGAAGTCGAACATAGAACCTCCTCCTTTTTCGAAAGTCGGTTAAAAAATAGCTCGGAACGCGTTGTGGCTTTCATAATATTCGACCACAAAGCTTTGTGGCAGTGAAGGAAAGCCAGAAACCATTCTGATGCAACCACAACGCGAATTTGAGACGCACGAAATGGCGCCCACGACAATTAGCAATTTTTTCGTCATGGATGTTATTTTCATGGTTTTCGGGGCTGCTAATAACAAATATGGTGTCAAAACCATAATTACAAGATGGCACCGACTGCGATTTTTCTTCGTTTTTGTGGTTTTGGGGTCCCCCTATACGATGCCCAGTCTTAGAGATCTAAGTTACAGTATTTTAACCTCTCTATCCTCCTAAGAAAAATCACGGCGTTCTCCATTGCGGCGCTCATCCTCACCGCAGCCTCCGCCCTCACCTGTGAAGCATGAACGAGCTGCCGAGCGTGACATTGGCGGTTCACGTCTACAACGTCTTCGGCGTGGGGAGCTTGTTGCAGAACGTGGGGAGCGTGAGTCACGAGTTGAGGAGCCGGTTCAAGTCTTCGGCGTGAGGAGCGTGCAGCAGGATGTGGGGAGCGTGACTTACGAGTTGAGGAGCGTGACATTGACGGTTCAAGTCTACCGACGTCTTCGGCGTGGGGAACGTATAGCAGGACGTGGGGAGCGTGATTCACGAGTTGATGAGCGTGACATTGACGGTTCATGTCTACGACATCTTCGGCGTGGGGAGTTTGTAGCAGGACGTGGGGAGCGTGACTCACGAGTTGAGGAGAGTGACATTGACGGTTCAAGTCTACGACGTCTTCGGCGTGGGGAGCGTGACTCACGAGTTGAGGAGAGTGACATTGACGGTTCAAGTCTACGACGTCTTCGGCGTGGGGAGCGTGTAGCAGGACGTGGGGAGCGTGACTCACGAGTTGAGGAGAGTGACATTGACGGTTCAAGTCTACGACGTCTTCGGCGTGGGGAGCGTGTAGCAGGACGTGGGGAGCGTGACTCACGAGTTGAGGAGCGTAACATTGACGGTTCATATCTACGACGTCTTTGGCGTGGTGAGTCACGCGTTGGGGAGCGTGACATTGGCGGTTCACGTCTACGGCGATGTCTTCGGCGTGAGGAGCGTGACTCACGAGTTGGGAAGCATGACACACGACGTGAGAAGCTTGATGAAGGATGTAAGGAGCGTGACGCACTACGTGTCGCGCGTGCTACATTACTTAGGGACCGTAAAACATGGGGATGGGTGACACAGGTCATGGTGAGCGTGATACACGAAGTTGGAAGCGTGATGTAGGATGTGGGGAGCGTGACGCACGAAGTGGGGAGCGTGACGCACGAAGTGGTGAGAATGACATCGATCGTTTGGAGCGTCATGTAGGATATGGGAGCGTGACGCATTACGTGGGGAGCGTGACGCATTACGTGGGGAGCGTGACACACTACGTGGCGAGCGTGACACACTACGTGGCGAGCGTGACACGAATGCTACGCAGACGAAGTCGCGTGCATAAACTAGTTAGTTATAATTTAATATTTTCTTACCTTTCTATTCTCCTAAGAACATCCACAGCGTTCTCCATCGCATTGCTCATCCTGACCGCAGCCTCCGCCCTCTTCTGTGAGGCATATACGAGGGCACGACGCGCTGCCTCTTGTGACATAGGAGGTTCACGCCATCGATGTCTTCGACGTGGGGAGCGTCTTGCAGGACCAGGGGACATTGTTGGGCCAGGGGAAAGTGCTTCAGGTCCAGGGGAAATTGCTTCAGGACCAGGAGATAGTGATGCAGAACGTGGAGAGCTATTTTCAGGCAGTGGGGATTGAGGTAGAATCCTGCTAGGGGAACTGGTCAGTCGAACTTGTGGTATACATTTTTGAGGAGAATCTATGCCATTTATCTCAACAACCAGATTCTGTAGGATGGCCGGTTGTGATTCATATGAATCTTGTGAATGCACAGCGCTATTCTCTGGAGGCTGCAAAAGAAATGACATTGGTAACTTGCTTTACATTGTAAACGACAATAATACCTAATGTTTAACAAGTTTTTAGGGTTCCGTACCCAAAGGGTAAAAACGGGACCCTATTACTAAGACTCCGCGGTCCGTCTGTCTGTCCGTCTGTCACCAGGCTGTATTTCATGAACCGTAATAGCTAGAAAGTTGAAATTTTCACAGATGATGTATTTCTGTTGCCACTATAACAACAAATACTAAAAACAGAATAAAATAAATATTCAAGTGGGTCTCCCATACAACAAACGTGTTTTTTTTTTGCGTTTTTTTGTGATAATGGTACGGAACCATACGTGCGCGAGACGCACCGGGTTCCGTACCAAACCGCAAAAGTTTAACAGAAAAATTAGGCTATTTTAAAGAAAAACCTGATTTATTAATGAATTGGTGTTTGTTAAACATTATCACAAAATTTAAAGTTCATAGGTCAGTGGCAAGTTAAAAAATTCATCAGGTCAAACTTTTGTAAAAATTGTGACTTTGGTGGCTTCTCATTCATTTGTACTCCAACATTTAAAAAAAAACAGAATTTAAATACTTACAACGAGCTCTAAACAACGATAGCCCACTCGATGGGGTAGGCCTCGGCCTTTTCGGGCACCCCGTTACTTGTATGGAGGCCCAAATTAAAACATTTAAAAATATTTTTTGCCAATTTGCATGGCTTTGGGTCAACAAGATACTTTTACAGTGTGAGAATTTGTATTTGATTGTATTGTGTGAAGCTTAGCTTCAACCGTTTGCCTGTAAAACCGTGTGACAGACGCACGGACACGTGAGTGGCAGCAATAGGGCTCCATTTGGACCCTTCGGTTACGGAACCCTAAAAAGAACATGATTTTATACCTACATAAAAACCGGCCAAGTGCGAGTCGGACTCGCGCACGAAGGGTTCCGTACCATTATCGCAAAAACTTTTTTACAAAAAATACAACCGACTTCAAAATAAAAAAAAACACTACAAAGTGAAAAATAACTTAAATTTCGGAAGTCGGTGTTCCTGCTTATGTTTCTTCGTTTTTTTTTGACACCGACTTCCGAAATTTAAGTTATTTTTCACTTTGTAGTGTTTTTTTTTATTTTGAAGTCGTTTGTATTTTTTGTAAAAAAGTTTTTTTTATTTTTCACTTTTTAGTTGTGGTTCATAATAGACCAGTTCTATAGGCTAGGTACCTATAATACCCAAAGAGAAGACAAAATAGATTAACCTAATAACATGAAACTTAAACAAAACCCATGGAATGAGAGTATACCAGGGTGAACTGTTCACACCTGAGTACCTCTTTAGAGCGTACCAGTGTGATGTTATGTTATGAAGTGGTGTAAACAATAAACAGAATTGCTATTGCAGCTATCCCGAGTGATTTGCCGTAATTTTTTGAAGAGTTCTGATGAATATCTCCGAAGTTCTTCACCAGATCCTGAAGAAAATTAAATGGGACCAGACGACAAGCACCAGCTTTCAAATAAAAAAAGAATCATCAAAATCAGTTCACCCAGTAAAAAGTTCTGAGGTAACACACATAAAAAAAAAAAAATACAGTTGAATTGAAAACCTCCTCCTTTTTGGGAAGTCGGTTAAAAAACGGTAAAAAAAATCACGTTTGTTGTATGGGAGCCCCACTTAAATATTTATTTTATTCTGTTTTTAGTATTTGTTGTTACAGCGGCAACAGAAATACATCATCTGTGAAAAGTTCAACTGTCTAGCTATCACGGTTCATGAGATACAGCCTGGTGACAGACGGACAGACAGAGACGGGCCGCGGAGTCTTAATAATAAGGGTTCCGTTTTTACCCTTTGGGTACGGAACCCTAAAAATGAACTTGCATGATTTGATTACAGACATCAGCACGGATGAAATTAAAATAAAGCTTGTAAATAACAACTAGGTACTATTTATTCTTACCTGTTCCACCCGAACGCCTTGCGCATTCTGGCCAAAATCATCCCCAAGAATTAGGAGAAACTTTTCTTCAATCTCCGTTAAGGGCTTCTCCATGGAAGGCCGTCCTCCCTGCACATTAGAAGCCCGCGTCGTAGCAACCCTCTTTTTCAATTTTGATTTAAAATCCACCCAGTACTGAAAAAAATATTTATTCAAGTATATTAAAGGAAGTTTGAAAATGGCGCCGGGACAGAAAAGTTGAAAGGAAAGCTGTCTGTCATGGTATAGTCATTTGATGACAAGGATATAAATGTGGATGGATGGAGAGGGAGTGGAAGGCCAAAGAAAAGATGGATGAACTGTGTAAGGAGTGATCTATAATAATATTGTAAAGAGGTAAAGTTTGTGAGTTTGTCACGTTGTAGGGGGTAATCTCTGGAACTACTGAACCGATTTTGAAAATTATTTCACCAGTAGAAAGCTACATCATTCCAGAGTGTCATAGCCTATAAATTATTTAAAAAAAAATGAGATCCTTATTTAAAATTGCAATAATATAACACAAAGTAGCAAAATATTTAGCCTATAAAATTCAGCCCTTGGTGTGCGCTGAGAAAACTATTGATGATACATACAAATTATGTACTACATGATTAAAGTACTCATTATTACCTACAAAAAAGTCTGGGAGAGAATATATCTAACTATCATAGTTAAGGTTACACTAGTCGACGGCACGAACTATTTTGTGCGCGGGGTTAAAATGCATTTTATATCAACCGACAACACGTGCGGAAGAGATAGATGCTGTGATGAGCAGTACGAAGCTAGTTCGCGTACGAATACACACTTTTTCAAATTTGTAGCGTAATGTATAATGATTTAGGACGAAACCGAGCGCGCGAAATTTTTTAAACAGATCTTTGGGAGTATGGATATCATGAAAAAACCCTGCGAGCGTCACTGGCTGCATTAAAATTGGAAAATAGAAAAATGGCGGATTTTGGGCGCCATATTGTGGGGGGATTTTTTTTTTTCTTCGAGTCCCATCGTGTGGGGTATCAAAATGAAGGGTTTTAAGAGGCGATTTCAAAAATAAATTACACTTATATGTTTAAATGTACCTTAATATTAAAAAAACATAACTAAAAAGTTATAAATAAAAAAAAAACAAAAAACCCGACTGCTTAAAAAGCGAACTAAAAAGATGTAAACAAGAAGAAAATCATGCTGTGCAGTCGGAGGTTTGGAGTCGGATATCTGGTTTTGGTCAGCCAGCTCGCGAATACGTAACCTCCGACTGCACAGCATGATTTTCTGAAAAGATTATAGTCAAAAAAATGCTATTTTGTGTTTTGCTCGACCGATTTGGTTATTTTAAGGAACAAAGCTCGTGGCTAAATAATCCGCACGAGTCGATCATCAAGGTTAAGCAACGCTTGACGAGGTCGGTCCGTGGTTGGGTGATCATTTCAACATACTGAGTTTCCTCCGTGCCTCGGAAAGCACGTTAAGCCGTTGGTCCCGGCTGTCATTTAAAGATCTTTGACAGTCGTTACTGGTAGTCAGAAGCTTGAGATCTGACACCAGTCTTGCCAAGTGGTACCGTGTTACCCAGTTACTGGGTTGCGGTGGTACTCAGCTGAATCCGGTAAGACTGGAAGCCGACCCCAATATAGTTGGGAAAAGGCTAGGCAGATGATGAAGGAACAAAGATCATACCTTACACCACCCCGCCCAATCCTTATGAGCGCCGCCGTCGGCCTGAGCGTTCAGTATCGCGGTGATCTCCATCCATTTTTGTTTCGCGTGCGCCTTGTCCGTTATCGTCCGGTTGTAGGATGTGGCTACATCCCGGTTTCTATGGAGAAAGTACCACAATAGGTCTAGCTGGTGGCAGGTAACTCGTCTGCAACATGAAAAAAAAAATGTTTTAAAAGTCTTTAATACTTTTAATGGTAATTCTTTTTACTGCTAAGTATTCAATCGGAATATCGTGCCAAGTATAATCATCATAATTTCAGCCGAAAGACGTCCACTGCTGGACATAGGCCGCCCCTAAATTTCGCCACATTGACTGGTCCCGTGCGTCTCGCATCCTTTAGATGTCATCAACCTTAATGATGTCATCGGTCCATCTAGTGGGAGGCCTTCCAATGTCTTCCGGTTCGCGGTCGCCAAGAACTTTTGGCCGCATAGACCATCTGTTCTGTGTGCCCTGCCCACTGCCTTTTAAATCTATATATATAAAAATGAATTCCTATTTCCCTTGGTCACGGAATCACGCGTGAACGGCTGGACCGATTTCGCTAATTCTTTTTTTGTTGTTTTGTTATTGTTAGGAGAAGGTTCTTAAGAAAAAAAAATTGGTACCTATTGGTATTGGTAGGTAGGGTAGGTATGTAGGTAGGGTAGGGCAGGTAGGGTAGGCAGGGTAGGTATGTAGGTAGGGTAGGGTAGGTAGAATAGGTAGGTAGGGCTAGGTAGGGTGGAGTAGGTAGGGTTAAGTAGGATAGGTAGGGTAGGGTAGGTAGGGTAGGGTAGGTAGGGTAGGGTATTTTTTTTTTCTTGGCGCCTACCTCTCCGCGCTTTTGGCGGAGTCTGCGAGCTAAGAGTCCCCGGACATAATCCGAGACTATGGAGACTTATCTTTATTACTAGGTATTACAAACTTTCTTATTTCACTATTACATATCTTAAATACACTACCTACCTACCTATTATCTTACTTTCTACTTCATGATAAGTTTCTAAAGGACATGGCTAAACAACTGCCCTTAGCATATATAGAAATTCTTCAGTAGGTCGTAACATTCAAATATTCATTAATGAATTATCACAGTTTTATTATTCTTCTAGAACTTTCGAGAATTAATGAAATAATTAAAAGTATTTTCATGTTTTTGTTTGACAAGAAGAACATAAGATTCCGTTCTACGAAAAATTGTAGTCAATAAACCTACTTCTAAAGACATTTGGTAAGTCGACACGAACAGTATTAATTATTATTTATTTTTGTACCTATCGCAATACATCTCAAATATTCATTAATGAATTATTACAGTTTTATTATTCTTCTAGAACTTTCGATAATTAATTAAATAATTAAAAGCTTTTTAACCGACTTCGCAAAAAGGAGGATGTTATCAATTCGATTGTATTTTTTTTTATGTGTGTTACCTCAAAACTTTTTATTGGGTGAACCGATTTTGATGATTCTTTTTTTATTCGAAAGCTGGAGTTTGTCATGTGGTCCCATTTAATTTGCATCAAGATTTGATGAAGAACTTCGGAGATGTAAATCAGAACTCTTCAATAAATGACGGCAAATCACTCGGGATAGCTGCAATCGCATATCTGTTTATTGTTTATACCATTTCATAACATAACATCACACTGGTACGCTTTAAAGGGGTACGCAGGTGTGAACAGTTCACCCTGGTCACGGGGTCTCATTGCTAAGGAAGGAAATTTGGTTTAAATAAATCTCACTAGATGGCGCGACATGTGCACACAATTAAATATAATTGTGTATAAAATTAACATTTTCTCGAATTGAACATAAAAATTGTATGTTCTTGTTTAATCGAGTTGATTAAGTACAAAATTATAAAATATTGGGCTCTTAATTCACATTTCAAAGATTATTTGAACGGTTCATTTAAAACTGATGCCAATAGATGGCGCATTTTTTAATTTCTGAGGCATTCCTCTCGTTTGTTAAAATTTGCATTGTAACACATTTTGGTGCAAAAAAAACTGTAAAAACGTGCAAAAAAATCTATAAAACGAACCTTCACCGTATTTAAAGAAAAAAATGTTCACGAACGTAGTAAACCCTTTTACTTGCAAGTCGCTGCTAACACCATCTATTGCCGTGAAACGGAAACAAACGCGATTGAGGTACTTACAAAAATAACAAGATTAATCAGATGAAAAACGCTAGTTACGTCGGCACGGTTTCTTTGTATGGGATGAGGCATCTGTATCAAATCAAATCAAATCAAATCATCTTTATTGTGGACTATAGGTATACATCATAAATACAGGTCTTAAACAATTAAAATAAGTTCAGCTATGTCCCGCCGTTGAGGCATACAATAATAAAATACAAATCAGTAGTTAAAACACAATTAGTCATATTAGTCTAGATACATTATTAAAATATTCCAAATTATAAATACATACAAATTCAATTCCAAGTCATGTTAGTCATCATTATGATACTTATTTTTCCTTTCATGTCATTGGAATACAATATTTTTGTCACACAAATAATCTTTGACATCATAATAACATTTGTCTATTAATAAGGAATGTAGTTTCTTTTTAAACTGGAGGATTGGTAATTGTTTAATGTCATCCGGCAATTTATTATAGATTAATGATGTCATGCATAAAATACTTTTATTTAATAGTGCCGTTTTACCATAAGGTATTTGTACCTGTAACCTTTTTTTATCCCTTAATTTTCGATAATAGCTTTTGGCAGCAGTCTTATAGTAGCTTAGATTTGATTTCACAAAAATATTTGATTCGTAAATGTATAGGGAAGGCAATGTGAGAATTTTTAGATTTTTAAAGTAAGGTTGACAGCTAATTGTACTATTTATTTGGCACATTGCTCTAATGCACTTTTTTTGAGCTTTAAATATTAATTCCTTGTCTACCGAATTACCCCAAAATATAATGCCGTATCTCAGTAATGGTGCCACCAGTCCGTGATAGGCCATTAAAATCGCTTCTTTGTTAACTATTTTGGAGAGCTTGTAAAGAGCGAATGAGGATTTGTTGATTCTTTTGCAGGGATTGTCTATATGGGTTGTCCATGAAAGTCTGTAGTCAATATTTATTCCTAGAAATTTTGTATTTGTTACAGATTCTACCATCTGCCCGTTATAATTTACATTAATACTTTTCCGTTGAGTTCTTTGGTGGAAGTGGATTATATTTGTTTTTTCTAAATTTTGCTAGTATTATATTATCTGTGCCCTGGTATACTCTCATTCCACCGGTTTTGTTTATTTAATTTTCATGTTATTGGGTTAATCTATTCTGGCTTTTTTAGTTGTGGTCCATTATGTAACACAACTAAAATGTGAAAAATAAAACTTTTTTACAAAAATTACAACCGACTTCCAAACAAAAACACTACAAAGTGAAAAATAACTTCAATTTCGGAAGTCGATGTCAAAAAACGAAGAAACGAAAACAGGAACACCGACTTCCGAAATTGAAGTTATTTTTCACTTTGTAGTGTTTTTGTTTGGAAGTCGGTTGTAATTTTTGTAAAAAAGTTTTTTCATGTTTTTGTTTGACAATAAGACCAAAAATTGTAGTCAATAAACCTACTTTTAAAGAAATTTGCGTAAATCGAAACAAACAGTATTCATTATTATTTATTTTTGTACCTTTCGCTATACATCTCAAAACCTTAGAGATAGAACCCTAGATGTTGATTTCTTTTATTGCATTTATCTGATTTCTAGAAATTATTGGCAAAATCTGGCAAGAAACGGCACTTAAATAGTGCTGACACTAAAAAGTTACAATCGATTCTTCTAGGTTACACTTGATTTTATTAGAACCAAATAAAAAAAATATGTTGGGGGTGTCGTGGGAACTCACTTTGAACGAAGTTCCTTTCGCCGGGTATTATGTATTACGGGTATTATTTATTAATACAGAGCCAACTAGTATGGTCTTAATCTTTAGTTTCAATTGCGTATTGATTCATCATGAGATGCATAAACTGTAGTGTAGCAACAAATGACAGATCTTCAAATGACAGCCGGCACCAACGGCTTAACTAGCTTTTCAAGGCACGAAGAAAACTCACTATGTCAAGAACCATGGAATGACCTATCCTTGTTTTGGATAGTCCATATATCGAGGAAGGTTATAGTTATAGGCTATACAACATCACGCTACGACCAAAAGGAGCCGAGCATAAATGATAAATGTTGTAAAAACGGTCAAAATATTCCTTTTTGGGAGCTTTAGTTGCGTGCGCTGCGTAAACGGTTTAAGTTACGCAAATATCATGTATGTAGAGTAGGTAGGTAGCCAGTTAACGGGAGCGAAGCCGCGTGGGACAGCTAGTTATTCATATTTGTAATGTATAATCTTTGTGAGTAGAGATCTGATTAGAAAAAATCATTCACTGATAGTAAAAATAGGATAGATGGAACCCTTTTCTTCACACTCCCATTTGGTCCGTTGTGCGTGTAATCCACCACGTGGGCCCAGTAATCCACCAGGTTGGTGGATGTCACATGTCTTCGAATTTTTGGTTCTAAGACATGCCGGTTTCCTCACGACGTTTTCCTTCATCGTTTTTGAGAGCATTGGTGATGAATTCATTTACACTAAGAAAAGCGCCTACTTGGGTTCGAACTCACAACTTGTTAGTTGTTACCACTGGGCCACCAATGCTCACTTATAGTAAGCTATACTATGGCTGTGTGTGATAGGCTATCATCAATGCCAACGAAATGCAGTTTTGCGGGACAGGCCACAGGAGAAAAACCACTATTTTATATTTTTTGTATTGGAGCCTTCAAGTTAAGATATAAGAATACTCAAGAGTGAATAGGTTATTCAAGGCAAGCGTGCTTCACCGTCGACCACATCGAGTTACGATCAGGTGAGATAGTGGTCAAACGCGAGCCTATCTATATACACACATCAACACGGTCTAGGGATATTTCATACTCAATTAAATAACTCGAAAAGTACTGGCCGCATTGGAATCTTTTATACACCGATTTGTTTGTAATTTATCTCAGACTAATTCCAAATTCAAATTTTTGAAAATTCTTTTGTTTCGGTGGCAAAAAATGTCTTAATATGTAGGAGAGGGAAATTTAGAAAACAATACGAGTTAGAGCTCATTCACACGAAGACGAATCGTGATTTTTCACGAATCGTGTTTTTTCACGATTCGTTAACGTTAAGTTAAGTTTTTTTTGACGGGAGCAATGCTTTTTATATACCCATGTTCACACGCTTCACGAATCGTCAGAAAGCAGAGTCAGAATTGATACTGTACTGAGTCTGAATCGTGTTTTGTACCGAATCGTCAAAGACGTATCCCGTGTGAATGCGCCCTTACGTTTAGTTACAGTTTTTTTTCATTTTTAAACGAAAGATAAAGTTAAAATTGAGGTATTGTAGCCATGCAACGACAACATTTGACGAGGGCGGAGATGTTACGAGCTGTGAGAATGCTGGAAGCTGGGTCTGTTCAGCGTAATGTTGCTGAGGCCATAGGGACCCACCAAAATGTAATTTCAAGATTGTGGACACGCTATCGTGCCACAGGTGAAGTAGCGGAGAGGCACCGGGGGCCAAGTCGCATCACTACCCCCAGACAAGACCGATTTTTGCAAATTACTGCGCGAGCTCAACCACCAAGTGGAACAGTGGAACACCAAGTGCTTGTGAGTGACCAAACTGTAAGAAGACGACTGCATGAAAGCAATCTATGCTCTCGTAGACCACTCCGGGTCCCACCTTTACGGAGAGGCAATCGTGGACGACGATTAGAATGGGTTCGGGACCACGTGGACTGGGGCCGTGAGCAATGGTCCAATGTGCTGTTCACGGATGAATCCAGGTTCGGCTTCCATCCAGATTCACGAAGGACGCGTGTTTGGCGAGTTCCTGGACGATGGAGCCGTCTTCAGAACCCTCAGGAAGTTCACCCATAGCAAGGAGGAACAATTATGGTTTGGGCAGGAATTCGTCTTGGAGGACGGACGGATCTCGTTTGGATGCGGGGCAATATGACGGCAGAACGATACGTCCAACAGGTGCTGGGGCCCGTAATCTTACCCCACAGAACACAAATGGGGCAAGATTTCCTGCTCATGCACGACAATGCCCGGGCACACATGGCGAGAACGGTAGCAGCTTGGTTTCATACACACAATGTAAGGGCCTTAGACTGGCCTGCTCAATCGCCAGATCTAAATCCCATTGAGCATGCGTGGGATATGCTGCAAAGAAGAGCTCTGAAGGAAGTTCCTGAAAATCTGGCTACAGAAGATCAACTTTTTGCACACCTCAGAAGGACATGGGACAATATTCCGCAGCAAGACATTGACAACCTTGTTCTGAGCATGCCGAATCGTTGCCGATGTGTTATGAAAATCATGGGCGCTTTCTGAAACTACTAACTTCAAGTTTATAAACACAAATTAAATGATTTTTCTATTTTTTTCAGTTTTTACTCATAAATTAAAAGTTAATTCATATACGGTTTCAGTCTATGCTTCATTTTTTTTCCATAAAATCCTGAAATTTTAATCGAAGTTCCTTAACCATTATTAAAAAATGGTAGAATATTAAATAACGTATCTTTTAAATATATACATGTCATATAAATAATTAACACATTGATAGTAATTCGCTTTTTTTTAAATATCCCTAGACCGTGTTGATGTGTTTATATAAAACACAAAAAATGTTTCTACCTATGCCTGTTATAGACTTTGAAACCATCCAACCGATGTGCCCCAAACCGGTTTCATTAGAAAGGCAATAATGTGAAAATGGATTTAGGGTTGGTGCGTACCTACCTTATCTTCCTAGGTAGGTTAGTAGGTGGGTAGGGTAGGTAGCCAGTTGACGGGAGCAATGCCACGGGGCATGGTGATTAATGCTTGTGGCTTCTCTGTACCAGAAGAGGTATTTGCACTGCCGTGGGACAGTAGCCGGGCAGCAGTATTGTTTGACAAATGATATTTCTACTCGCACACAAAGGGTTCCATACCATTATCGCAAAAAAAAGGCAAACAAACACGTTTGCTGTATGGGAGCCCCACTTAAATATTTGTTTTATTCTGTTTTTAGTATTTGTTGTTATAGCGGCAACAGAAGTACATCATCTGTGAAAATTTCAACTGTCTAGCTCTCACCGTTCATGAGATACAGCCTGGTGACAGACGGATCGCGGCGTCTTAGTAATAGGGTCCCGTTTTTACCCTTTGGGTACGGAACCCTAAAAACATCCGGCGGATTGCTAGTATGCGAATACATAAAAAATAACAATAGAAGGTACTAGGTTATAAAACATTTATTTACCTCGTATTATAAGGTATTGCTTCAGCGGTTCTCTTTCTACTGTTTGTAATATTGGATTTGGAATCATTTTCCATCGGGTCAGCTAAAGCCTCTGTTTTGACTTCCACATTAAAATCCAGTTCTTCTATTATACCCGCGTGTTCGAAAGCCATTTTAATCAAATAATTATGGCAGAAATTTCACTTTTTTTCATTTAAAAGTCCTTTTTTCAAGAAATCAACAACAAACAATTCAATTTCAATACCAGTATCATAGTGATGCGTATATTCAATGTACTCTGTGGTTATGCGAATGCGATGCGATGCTCTATCTATCTATGATAGTCAAAAATATCGATATTTTGATATATTGATATCGGTTACCTATCATAAGTTCGAAAAACATTTGACCGAATTTCATTTCACCTAAAACTTTTTAACTATTATCGTTTCGTTTTTTTTACTTCATCGAAGTCACGTCTGCAACTGTCTCAGTTGACCACATATCTCTAAGTAGTCTGTGGTTGACCCTAAGACCTATTATCATGTCGATATTTTTCGTTACTCCGTTTCACTTGCTACTTTTTACCGAAGTTACACTTAGCCGAAATAACATTTGTTGGAGATATTTATGTTTAGACGCATATCAAAATACTAAGTGAGAGAGAAACAGTGAGCGAATACAAATGTTTAAAACAGAGACTTGAAAAAAAAAATGTCGACGTGGCTCCTATTTCTGTCTGCAGGGTCTAAAGTAACCTAACATGAAGGAGATCATCCCCTTCGAACCTAACCTATCCGTGTCGGGGTGCCCTAAATTCCCGAACTCGCTTCGCTCGCTCTTGGACTAATTCTTTGAAGTAATTAGTTAATAAAAATGTGTAATGCATGACAGCTATAAACAAATCATTTGCATTAAAATTCGAAATAAATACGTAAACAAGACTGCGTGTAGTCGATTTTGTAGCGATTCGTTTCTGTCACTAAATTTTGTAGCACAACATATTGACTTTTTATGACTATATTTCAATTTTAAATTGAAAATGCTACCAAGTAACCGGCTATATATTTGTGAATAAATAATATTCCCTATAATGTTGTTTCGGTTTGGTGCAAATATGGCAAATGAAAAAGTTCAAAAGAGGCTTCGGCCAAAAACAAAAGTTATTTTGTAAATCGGCGAAACATAGTTCGGTAAAATAATACATATGCCACATGATACTTCAATGATCTGAAAATATGTCAAATAATGCATATTGTAACGAGTTTTTTTAACCTCGTCACATGGTTTTTGGATTTAGTCGATTTCCGAACGACACAACTCTAGATCTGTGCTGTGAGCTGTCATTTTTTGACAGAAACACTCCACCATCTTGTTTTAAAAATTGCTAGTTAAGGGCAATGAGGAAGGAAAATCTATGGAGACGGCCTATTCTACTATATGAAGAATAGTTATACACATATCTATCAAATCGACACACGCATGTCAAAAAGCGTTTTGTCTCTTTTTAACTAACCAAGAACTACATATGAAAAGAGAGACATCTAAATGTTTGTCAAGGACTAAACTTGGTAACACTTTTGTGTGACGTCAAAATCATGTCTATGCGTGGCCGGTCGCCATGTTGATTACCGAGTAAAATTGGTAGTTGTGTGCTGTTTATGTACGTTTATCTGTGTAGTTGTGCTGTCAAACAGTTGCAAATGGCCTACCTCATTGGCCAATGGGCAGCCATCTTAAGTTCCCGATTTATGTAGGTATCACGCTAATTTCGTAGGTATGGCAAGTCCATAGGTTTATAAGTCAGTGGTTAAGGGCTAGCACTGACTTATAAACCTATGACTTCACTTGACATCTGGAAATGTTTGAATATGTACTGTGTTGAGCAATAAATATATTTGAATTTGAATTTGAATTTTATGGACTTGCCATACCTACGAAATTAGCGTGCATACCTACAAAAATCGGGCAATTAAGATGGCTGCCCATTTGCACCCGTTTGACAGCACAACTACACAGATAAACGTACATATACGGCACACAACTACCAATTTTACTCGGCAATCAACATGGCGACCGTTCACGCATAGACATGATTTTGACGTCACTCAAAAGTGTTACCAAGTTTAGTCCTTGACAAACATTTAGATGTCTCTCTTTTCATATGCAGCTCTTGGTTAGTTAAAAAGAGACAAAACGCTTTTTGACATGCGTGTGTCGATATTATAGATATTTGTATAACTATTCTTCATATAGTAGAATATGCCGTCTCCATAGTTTTCCTACCTCATTGAGGGCTAGTCGTTAATTTTAAACGTTTCGTCAATTGTTTATTTTATCCGTAGTTATCTCGAATATTTTTGCCTTCTTAATTAATGAAGAAAATATTTGTAAACTCTATCAGACTGTCTTAAAACATAATTTTATTTATGTTGATGTCGATGATGAGTGGTTTGGTACAGACAAACACAAATCTAATATGCTTCAATCTTCCTAGCCTTTTCTCAACCCAGTTGGGGAGGGCTTGTATTATGAATAGTTGCAAGTGATTTATTTATTTATTTAAGTATACATGTATAACTTTACAGGTCATACCTAAGGCGTTATACAATGCGAGAAAAGAGAAAAAAAAAATACACACAAACGAAACATAAAAGAATTAGGCAAAATTAAATATAAACAAATAAAAACTAATTTATATAATGAAAAAAAAACACGATACCAAAAAACATAGACAAAAAAAAACAGATTCAAAAACGGAATAAAAAAAAAAAAATAACGGAGAAAAAAAAATAAGTATACCAAACATAAGTAAAAAAAAAAAAAAAATGTACAAAGAATACATAAACAATTATTCACTAATCTAACTTTCATCCATCTTCTCACAAAAACTTAAACATTCACGACACACATCTATCCACCTCCCAGCAAACAGGTCACACTCCGGTGCTGATGTCAGAAGGGCATTTAGCAATGTGAGCGCCCGAACTAGAGGCGAGTTAGCTCGGGACACCGTACGTGCCGAAGGTACGGCCAAAAGCCGGTGACTTCGTGGTCTAAGCTGTTGTTTGGGCACCACAGGAACAAACAGCCTCAACAACTGCGCCACGAGCTCCTGACAATCGGACTCTCCCCGCATAATACGGCAGGCAGAGATAAGCAAGAAGTACTTACGCCTTACTTCGAGAGAATTAAAATTTAAAACACCAAGTAGAAATTTGGTAGGGTATAAGAAGGGGTAATATCCGAAGAGTTTTTTATATAGAAAACGAAGAAAGGCTTTTTGGATTTTTTCAAGAAGTAAGGCGTAAGTACTTTCATATGGGTTCCAGATCACTGATGCTGATTCGAGTTTACTCCTGACTAAGGCCATGTATACAAGTTTAATGGCATGTAGATTGGTAAACTCGCGCATATTTCGAAGGACAAATCCTAGCCTTCGATATGACTCAGCAGCAAGTGTCCTCATATGCTCATGAAAGGTGAGCTTCGTGTCGAACAGAACTCCGAGATCCTTTACAGAATTAACGCGGGCTATCAGATCACCGCCTAAAAAGTACTCTTCATGCCAGGGATTACGCGTGCGACTGAAGGTCATAACGCTGCATTTAGCAATATTGAAGAGTAACTTATTATCCATGCTCCACTGATAGACCGCGTCAATGTCTTCTTGCAGAGTAGTTGAGTCTGCTACTTTTTCCAAGCCAAATATTAACTTAAGATCATCAGCGTAAAGTAAACATTTGGCATGTTTGAGGACCTTCTCAAGGTCATTGACCATAATGATAAATAGCAAGGGTCCCAATATGGAACCCTGACTTACTCCAGATCGAGTATGATATGGTGCGGACACAAAGCAACCATGTCGAACATACTGCTGACGATCTCGTAAGTAACTTGCGAAGAATTTTAGTAACTTCGGAGAAAAGCCTAAGTTATTGAGCTTGGTGAGCAATACGTCGTTATCTACCCGGTCAAATGCTTTTTTGAAATCAAAATATAGAACATCAACCTGTATGCCTTTATCTAAGTGCTGCGATATAAGATCCACAAGCGTTAGAAGGTTCGTATTAACGGAGCGGTTAAATCGAAAGCCATGTTGGGAATCGCATAGAAATGGTTGTATCTGGAAACTAATAAGCCTGTGTAATATTGATTCGAACAGTTTTGGGAATGCAGAGAGTATAGCTATGGGCCGATAGTTTTCTACGTCAGAAATTACATTAGATTTAGGTATAGGTTGGACTCGCGATACCTTCCAACGCTGTAGATACTTTCCGGTAGATAATGCCAGATTAAATATATGAAGTACAGGTGATATTAGATGATCTTTACATCCTTTAATAATGTATGCGGGAATGTTATCTGGTCCTACGGCAGAGTTAGGTTTGAGTTTACCTATAGCTGTATCTACATCACTCGTTTTAATTGCATCAATATGTACAAAGTTAGAATGGTTTTTCTGATTGTTACTGTCTGTTTTATAATCTAAAAGAGGGGCGTCGGGTAAGAAAACACTGGAAAAAAATTCGGAAAAAGCATGTGCAGCATTACTGCCAGCATATTCTTTCCCATTATAATTCACCCTGGGCTCAAAGCCACCTCTGGCTTTGAAGCTGTGTATATGTTGCCAGAAGACACGAGGATCACGCTTAAGTTTGGTTTGAATGTGCTTGATGTATTCATCATATGCGACCGACATTCTTTTTTTAATACTTGCCCTAAGCATGGAAAAATTGAGATAATCATCACGGTTTTTAGTTGATTTCCACTTACAATGCAGATCAGATTTAAGTTTAATGTCATTTATTAGTTCTGCTGTGAACCAAACCGGGTAGCGTCGACATGGCTTCTTAGGCCTGTGTTTTTTTGGTAAACATTCGTCAAAGATACCGTACAAGATGTTATAAAAAAACTCTACAGCAGCGTCAACGTCACTAGCGAGAATCACGTCTTGCCACGATTCCTCAGATATTAGTTTGTACATCAATTCATAGTTTCCCTTAGAGAAATTCCAGTGATGCAACGTACAATACATAACTCACTAACTGGCCAGCTCTAAAAATTTTGATTTCTCCAGCTCTGTTGCACTTAATTTAGTTTTTGATTAAATAGTTTGCCACCACGTGACTGGCTTGACTTTTTTAGTTTTTTCTCAAATAAACTCTTTGCTCCATAAACCAGTGCCGCATTTATATTCAGACACTTCTTCGAACAGTTGTTGTACTGAAATACTGTGTCTTTCTGCCAAGTTAAGAACAAACTTCCATCCGTTTATGTTTTCAGTTAATATCATTGTTGTGCTCGCAACAATGATAATAATTAAAATATATTAACAATTTCTTAACTTAAAATATATTAGCAATTTCCATTCTGACACCTCATACAGTTACTTTTTTTAGAGTAAAGTATAAAATTACAACATAAGAAGTTAACTTTAGACCTTGAAATCAAATATATATTAAATTAAAATTGAGCAATTTTACTGCCAATTTTAAATTCTCGTACATTCTCCGTCGAAAAGAACATTGCAGAATATTCTCGATCGGAGAATATTCTCTTAAAAGAATTTAAGAGAATATTCCGTGAGGGAATATTCTCTCGACCCATCACTAGTTACGTAGTGTTATACATACTCTTTGACTAGTTACGCCTAGTGCGGTCTGACCTTAATAGTACGGAAAGTAACTGTCATTCCACCTTTTTTGCCATAGCCTACTATTATACATTTCTTTGCATTAATAAGGAATGAACTTAGTTTTCGTCTACATTTTCTTCTCTAATATTCTCATACACACTTGCTTTTCAATTTACTTTAGATATTGGCAGAATAGTCGAGATCGGCTTTGCTTGCTATATAAAAATATAGAATAGAACAGAATTAACTGACTGTTATGGGTTTTCTGACTATACCCAGGTTCTCTCTCTAAACCGCCTGCATATTCGACCATTCATCCCCTTCCTCGTGGTTAGTCGGGGATATTTAATGCCTTTTTGATAGGGTTGTTATTGTTTATGGCAACAAAGTTTTTACTTATTTTTTGTTTTATCTGTTGTATTTGTAATCTGTTGTAAAGAGGCGTCAAGTTGTCTCTTCCTCTTCCCATTAGGAAAACGTGAGAGTGCGCGCAAGATAAGTCTGCGCGCGACGGGTGGCGTGCTTAATGTTGCCAGCATAACTGTTTCTTTTTCCTTCATTTAATCAATACTCATTCTACATTACTCGAAAATTAAAGTAATTTAAGTTAAGCATAATTAATTACTAGTTTTTTCTACTTGCATAGAATATGATGAAAAAAGCTTCATGAAATTATTGTAAATCTTTTATTGAATACTTAATAGTACTACTGTTAAATTTGGTCGAACAATGGTCTTGTAGTGGCTAATACCGTTCATTTAAATATCAATTCCTTTTTTAATTTCTGTTTAATAATTTTTGAAGAAGCTGGTGCCACATAACCCTCTTGAGTTATTTGGGTGACGGTGGTGCGATCAAAAACGCCTAAAACAAAATGACAATGATGCATATTTATTACATGATACCGGTCCTGTCCGCTGGTATATTTATGTACCACCCAAAAACCAATACTGTCGGGCACCGGTAGTACGAAAATTTAGGTAAATTTTAGTATAATGGTATCCCTAAAAGTTACCTGTCAAATAAGCAACGCGGGCTCTACCTTTGTAAAACGGTACCGTAGGCCCGTTATTGTCTTGTTCACTTCAAGAAAACATCCCTACCAGCACTTTAAATTACTTTTGGCATAATGATGGCGATTATTCACTTCGGAAACGAATAAAAACACGGAATACAACACACTCTCTTGACACCTGACATAAATGACAAACGATTAGTTCCAATTTTGGCCGCGCGCAGACTTATCTTGCGCGCACTCTACATTCTCTGTGCCAATGAGGACTGGGAACATAAACTTCATAGAAAAGATAGCTTGATCTCTGCGACATATGTCAAACTGACGTTTAAGTTATTGATAACCTGTCAAGCACTCTGACAGCTGTCGCATTTATCAAACTATCTTTTAGGTAGGCAGGTACAAAAAAAAATTGAATGAAGAGAAAGAAAGAAAAACATTTATTTGACACAAACAAAATGTGACAGTCTTAAAAATATTTAATATTTCGTGCCTCACGGCTGCGCCAAAAATGTCCATAATTATCAAACCTGCTCACAAAAATTGACCCTTGAGAACAGCCGGACATCCGGACATACATAGTTACACTTCAAGCGCACTTTACCTATGTTATCACGGTGAGATCGTTACAGAATAGCAAGTACTAAAATGGAGACGCTTCACTCGGTCAAAAACATGAAATAAAATTAAAAAAAAAGCCCGGACACAAAAACCTCCAAAAGGAAAACATAAGCCTCTATTTTTTAGGCGAACCTTAAAGCTGGTGGTTTTTTGGCTTTTGCAGCATCTTCTTTTGCCTTAGCCAATTCTTTCTGTAGCTCCGCCTCTATAGGATCTGCCGTAGGATCAGTGGGAGGTGGAGGCGTGTACGAGTAGTTACCATACTTTACCCCACGATCGTAGAGATCTTGTACCCCTTTATAACTTTGCGAATCCGGATGTAAGACGTGTTTACTCAATTCACCACATGGGCCTTTATACATCGGATGCCAATCTGTACGAAATGTGTTTATAATTAAAACATACATATAACCCGGTTCATTAAAGAAACGAATCTAAAACGGCGGTGCATATCATTTTCTCTCGCTTGCACAAGTTGCACACTATAGACGGCACTACACTTCATATAAGATAGCTTGATCTTTGCGACTTTGGCAAACTCACGTACAGTTCGACCAACTTAACTGTGAATTATGAGTGGCGCTGTTCGTCATCATTTCACCAAAAATAAACAACAACCGATCTTATGACCCATTCAAAATGTAAGTTCCAAAAACGACCGTTTCACAGATAAGTTGGTAGGAGTGTAAACGTTATTGTTACATTATTGTTAGCCTCTAGAGTCTGGCAAACGAAAGTAGAGACTGAAAATCTCCCTACTTTCGTTAAATTTCGCGCGGTAAATTTAATATCAACATAGCAACCCCATAAACTAGTATGAAATAACTGGAATAACCTAATTTGATACTTTAGAATTATTTATATTACTTCATCTGAATAAAAATACTATAGGTACATTTTGGTAAATAATACTTTAGATAATTTATGAATAAAAAAGTTAATTTAAAAATCAAAAACCCGCCTGCGGATCAGGGGGTCATCCAGTTTACGAATATGTACCTATCCTCCGACTGCACAGCATGAATTTTTCTTGTTTACAGCTTTTTAGTTCGCTTTTTAAGCAGGCGGGTTTTTGATTTTTAAATTAACTTTTTTTATTTACAACATTTTCGTTATCATTTTTTTTTCGAATGACTTTTAAACATATAAGTAGTTTATATTTTTGAAATCTCCTCTAAAAACCCTTCATTTTGATACCCCACTCGATGAAATTGCAACTCCCACAATATGGTACCCAAAATCCGGCAAGTTCCCTTTTTTTAACTGCACATAGCTAAGAACACTTGGACGGTCAAGACCTATCTAAAGACGCCTTAATTATAAAAATCCGCCAAGTAGTTTGAAAGATATGAGGTAATAAAGAATATTACATACATACAAACATACAAGATACGCGCGAAAAACATAACCCTTTCCTTGCAGCCGGGTAATAAAAGCAACAGTATTCTATAATAATTTTGGTTTATTCACTATCAATAAAAATCTGAATCTAAGACTTCCTTCCGATGTGAAAAGATTCATAGGAGTCACAAGAATCATTGTTTTCTACATTAATACTGAAACTTTTTAAATTATTAAATAGAGAAAAAGTTTTTACAAAAAGATAAATAGTGATTACGAATTAAAACAAAGTATCAACTTAGTAGCGTCATGCGGATAATTGGGGTTGACATTAGTATAGCATTGCCATATAAAAAGTTTGCCAATATTTCGAGTGTCTACTTTCGTTTGCCAGACTCTTTATGAAGCATAGAATGCAAGCGAGAGAACATGATAAGCACCGCCATTTTAGATTCGTTTCTTCAATGAACTGGGTTGTACATTAACTCACGACTTTTTCCCATTCGGAGTAAATTCTACAAATAAATTAATGTACCTATTGCTTGCTCATTTCATGCAACTTCGTATTTAAATAGATAATTTCAACTTGTACGTGCTTAATAAAAAAAACTTTCACTCAAATATAAATTTTATTTGCTCTGTAATAAAGAAAAATTGAAATTCCCTATTTTGTACGTGGCTAAAACACTATCCAGGAAAAGCCAAAAAAACAAAGAAACCTCATTCATTTAGTCTATGGCCGATCGCCATTGTTAAATGCGCGCGCATAGGCAAATTGATTAATTTTGCCCGCCATTGCGAAAAAATTTCACAACTCGTTTTTACTGTTGAAAATATTTTTTTGTATTATTTTCTTCACAAGTGTGTTGAAAAACGTCGTATGATACACGTGTGTATTGATGATTACCGTCCTCGGCTCTCTTAAGACCCTCACCTAACGGCTTGGGTCTCAAGGGCGCCTCAGCGGTAATCACCAACATTGCACACTTGTACCATAATGTACTATTTACAGAATGGCACTTCAAATTATGCTTGTGCAACTCATTGAATAGAACTCGTGAACGGGGTTGTAAAAATTTCTAATGTTATTTCAAATGGCGCATAGTTCCATCGAAAGGTTTTTTTTGAAATTATGATGGTATACTTACGTGGTCCTGAAATATAAAAATGGTATGAATAATTAATTAATTAATTTAAATAAAAGTAAGAATAAAAAACTTTTTAACAAACTAACTAAACCGACATCCAAAACTAAACAAAAGCGAAAAATAGAAACTTTTTTTTCGGTAGTCGGTGTCTTGTCTGTGGTACCTATTTTTTTTCGTTTTTGACACCGACTGCCGAAAATAAAGTTATTTTTCGCTTTGTAGTGTTTTGTTTTGGAAATCGGTTTAGTTTTAATGAAGAATTATAGGCCCAATTCAATTCTAAAACTTTTTCAAAAAAAATACTTACTACCGACTTTCGAATAAAAAAACTACAAAGTGAAAAATTAATTTCTTTTTGGAAGTAAGTGTCTTTGGTAGGTACCATTTTTTTTTGCGTTATGGACACCGACTTCCAAAAAGAAAGTTATTTTTCACACTTTTGGAACATACATATTCAAACAAAAAAAGAATTTTCAAAATCGGTCTATAATTGACGGAGATATATGTGAATACACACAAGAAAAAAAAAAGCATGAAGTCGAACATAAAACCTCCTCCTTTTTGGAAAGTCGGTTAAAAATGTCTATCACTAAAATGAGAAAATGATGAAAATTACAACACCCGCTTGCTGTCAATGTAATGCACTGAGCTCGCGGCGCATTTAGTGCGACCGTACTGTATCGCTAGGTCAGCAAAACGTCCCCCGGTGGGTTTCATTCATGGGTCATTGTCGAGGCGGAGGGGCCTGAGTAACTGTGGCTTGGTCACCCACGGTGAAGCGAAGAGGTACCTAAGGAGGGGCCGCTCGTCAGTTCTTTTGCCGATAAGCCGACGACGTAGCGGCCAACATGTAGGTTGCGGTGCTGGTTGGGCGACATCGCAACTCAGGCGGGCCGCGATGTCGTATGGGCCACCCATATCCATACGACATCGCGGCTGAGGGTGCGTCGCTCGCCCTACTTTCCGCGGCCTGGACGGGGTCGCCAACAACTGACGGCGGATGCGTTGGTGCCGGCCGCAGGGGAGGAGGAGTGTCGGTATAACGTTGGCCGCTCTCCCTATCCCCTGCAGCCGAAAAATTGTATGTGGCGGGGCCATTGACCTTGACCCGTCAAAAGGTGACCGAGGGTACATACATGGGGTCATCTGGCACCCATGTGCCGGTTTGTTCCTGGGGTGGTCACGGCGCACAGTGTGTTCTGGTGCTCCGGTACGGTGGTGATAGAGGGGTACTCCCTAGAGGAGGATCCGGTGACAGAGTGCCGCAGCGGTTTCGCGGTGAGTGCTAATGCGAGCCCGTGTTCCCGCCATAAGCGGCATAGGAGGACACCGTGGAGTTTTAGTGGGTAGGTGTCCCACATCCACAACTGCGCTATCTCCCCGTGGTAGCGCAGTATGCATGAGTATTTGCTCCAAGATAAAAAAAAACACAAAAAAATGGTCAGCAAAACGTGGTCGATTGCAATGATTGCTTCAAACAAAGCCATTTATACAATTTGTTTTCAAGAGTCACATCGAATTTTAATTCGAATTTTTCGAATCGTCTCGCGTGCAGGCGGTTGACGATTTCCAGCCGCCCGAACAAACCGGATTCTGAAAAGGCTTTAGCACCGTAGACCACATGCTTACGCTGCGGCAGGTTATACAGGAGATCGAAGAGTATAACCTGCCTCTCTGTTTAGAGATTGTGGAATACGAGAAAGCCTTCGATTCGATCGAGACGTGGGCTGTACTCTCCAACGGTTCCAAATAGACTACCGGTACATCGAGGTGTGTGTTTGTACCATGTCAGTCCGACTTCAGGATCAGACCACTGAACCTATCCTTCTGCAGCGAGATGTGAGACAGGGAGACGTCATATCTCCGAAACTGTTCACCACTTTACTGGTGGATGTTTTCAAGGTTCTGGACTGAAGAGTCACACTCACCTTCGGTTCGCCCAAGATATAGTGGTCATGGTTGAGACCAAGGAAGACCTCAGTACAATGCTCGACGACCTCAGTAGAGCTTCCGAAAGGTTGGGGGTCTTAAAATGAACATGAATAAAACCAAGGCCATGTTGAATGCCTATGTAACACCCACTCCTATCAAGATCAGAGACTCTACACTCGAAGTTGTGGACGATTATGTCTACCTGGGTTAAAAGGTCCAGTCCTAACTTCGAGGAAGAGGCCGAATCCGACTCGGCTGGGCCGCGTTCGGGAAGTTGCGTGGTATCTTCTCGTCCAATTTACCGCAGTATCTCAAGACGAAAGCAGTGTGTGTTGCCAGTGATTACATATACGGGACCGAAACGTGGTCGCTCACAATGGGTCTCATCAGAATGCTCGGTGTTTCCTTGTGTAATCGAATCAGAAATTAAGAGAACCAGGGTTACCGACATAGCCTGAAGAATTGACAAATTTAAGTGGCAGTGGGCAGGGCACATTGCTCGCAGGACGGGTGGCCGATGGGGCCGAAAAGTTCTAGAGTGTTGACCGCGAACTGGAAGAAGTTGCGTTAATTGGAAGGCCTATCAGGTGGACCGATTTTATGGTGAAGGTTGCGGGGATCCGCTGATTGCGAGACGCACGGAACCGGTCAATGTGGCGACGTTTGGGGGAGGCCTATGTCCAGCAGTATAGTTGCTGTCGCCGCGACGGTTACATCTATACTTCTACACTAATACTAATAATATAATAAAGAGGAAAGATTTTTTTGTTTGTTTGTAAATAATAGGCGCCGAAACTACTGGACCGATTTAAAAAAATCTTTCACCAATAGAAAGCTACATTATTCCTGAGTAACATAGGCTATTTTTTTTATCCCGATAACGGGTCCTGTGGGGTGGTCCACGGGAGCAAAGCCGTGGGAAACAGCTAGTACTATATATAATAGCTCAGAAGTCTATCATGCAATGTTGCCTACATTTAACACCCAACACGTGACACTCAACATGTTCGGCGCTGTTGCCAGCTGACATGCAACATTACGCGACGAGATACAAAGTTCTTCGTTGCCTTTCAAGATGATAAGAAGCTTTAGTAATGGCACGGGCACCCAAGGTGAAGAATGAAAATTTGGTTCAAATAAATTGCACTAGTTACTGAGTTTTGTGAAATATTAAGATTTTCTTGAGACGATCATAAAAAAATTATGTTCTTGTTATCTTTCCTAAGCACAAAATTAAGGGATATTGGATTCTTAATTCACATTTCAAAGATTATTTGAATGGATCATTTAAAATTTATTCCTATAGATGGCGCAGTTTTAAATTACCTGAACATCCACACGATTTTTTAAATTTGTTTTGTAACACTTTTTGGTACAATGAAACTTTAAAAAGATGCAAAAATATCCTATAAAACAAATCGTCGCTGTATTTAAAATATAAAGTATTCACGAACCGTGTAAACCCTTTTACTTGCATGTCACTGCTAACGCCATCTATATCCGTGGAACGGAACAGAACACGATCGATGTTCTTAGAAAAATACGGTTACGTCGCCGCGTTGGCACGGTTTCATTGTATGGGTTTGAGGCATCTGTAGGTATGCTAGTATTATATTATCTGTGGTAATGGTCCGTCTTCACCTTTTGGCTACATTCATAACATCACGCCTGTATCACCCCCCAGGGCTGGGCAGGCACCTATAATTCACCTACATTTCACCAGTAACGTATAAGGCGCATATAATAGGGGTCGAACATCTTGCCCTAAGCCGGGCACAAAGTTACTGAGAAATTACAGATGGTAAAATTCAATAACACTATGTCGGACCCTAAGAGCAGTGTTGGTCCAGTGGTATCGGCCGCGACTTACAAGTGCGTTCGAGCCCAGGCAGGCGCTTTACTTTGTGTCAATTATTTCATCACCCCTGCTCTCAAAACGGTGAAGGAAAACATCGTGAGGAAACCGGCAAGTCCTAGAACCAAATATTCGAAGACATGTGACGTCCACCAACCCGCACTGGGCCCACGTGGTGGATAATGGCCCATTCCCTCTCACAGAGAGGAGGCCTGTGTCGCAGGAGTGGGAACATTTAATAGGCTGATGATGATGTGATGTGAAGTCGGACCCGGGAATCGAACTGTGGACCTCATGCTCAGCAGTAGCTTGCGATTACTAGACCAACGAGGCAGTTTTTGGCTAGAACCGTAAAAAAAATACCGGTCAAGTGCGAGTCGGACTCGCGCACGAAGGGTTCCGTACCATTATCGCAAAATATCACGTTTGTTGGTTGTACTTAAATATTTATTTTATTCTGTTTTTAGTATTTGTTGTTATAGCGGCAACAGGCGAGATAGTGGTCAAACGCGAGCCTATAGAATATAAAAAAAAAAAAAAAAAAAAAGACGGACAGTGGAGTCTTAGTAATAGGGTCCCGTTTTTACCCTTTGGGTACGGAGCCCTAAAAATGTACTTACTTATAGTCGCGTTAACGCAATTTGCATGGTCCATGTCGCAAATATTGTTAAATGTTTGGTATTGATTTATCCATAAATGTGTATTGTAGCGATGCCCGCAGACTTCTCCGTAGCTGGGAGATCCAAAAATAACATTAAAATAGTTATTTATGCTACAAGTGCGGAAAGTAGGTGATTTCCGATGAGTGGTATTTCCGACACGAGTCGGAAATCATCTTATGCACGTGTATCATACAACATTTTACTATAGATTGTGCGATGAAATAAAAAAAAATATCTGGACCAAGCAAGAAATTAATAAAATGGCGCTTATTCAAGGACGCTCAGCATAGCCACAGATTAACTAATAGTTTATAGTTCCTCGGGCATATCTACTGCGCATGTGCAAATAGCTGTCACGTCGTAACGCAAAAAGGCACGAGCAAAATATTAATTCTGCCAAACATATTTAATGAATATTTAAAATTGATTTATTGATCAAAATCTAAATCTAGAGTTTTTTTTTGTAATTAAAAACGCCTTAAATGAAGTAGGTATTAGTTTTGTTTTACCTTTTTTAAGAATGATAATCTGTACTTAACTAATTTTTAAAAAAAATTTCAAATAATAAAAACTCTATGCGGCGGGCTGACGTAGGAGTTAAAAATTAAAAAAGGACAGGAAAGTAAAAAACACTAGTAAAAAAGTGACACTTTCCACACAGTTTGGCTGCTTGGAAAACTCTCTTTTCGAGGACATGCATTGTAAAACATATTTATTACTAACTTTTGCTCGCGACTTCGTTTGCGTAGCATTAATAGAGTCTGGCAAACGAAAGTAGAGAGATGTGTCCTCCGACTGCACAGCATGATTTTCTTCTTGTTTATGTCTTTTTAGTTCGCTTTTTTTTAATTTGACGCGCTTTTTCAGTCTCTACTTTCGTTTGCCAGGAGTTTCTTGCCCGTTCTTCTCCATAGAGATCTACGCCTTGGAATGGGCATCTACGGTACTTTCACAGTTATTATGTCTTGTGACTGGGACTGTAGCACCATAATTTTGTAATATTTTATTTTGTCTTTTGACAATTCAAAAGTGCCTGTAACTGGCCTACTTGAAATAAAGTGCTTTGACTTTGACTTTGACCAGACTCTAGGCACCTACTTCGAATAGCTCATTTTTAACCCCCGCCGGAAAAAGAGGGGGTGTCATAAGTTTGACGTGTGTACCTGTCTGTCTATGGCATCATTGCTTCTACACGGATGAACCCATTTTGACTTAGTTTTTTGTTGTTTCAAATGTGACGTTTTTGAGTGTTCTTAGCTATGTTTGATGAAAATCGGTTCAGTCGTTCAAAAGTTATTGGTGTTTTACTGTTTGAATCGAGGTGTTTTCACAAGATATCCATACTCATCATTAAGGTCAATCAACTCGGAAAGGAATCGTCACCGTATCAACTCGAGCCGTGCAGTATTCTTTGTATGAAACTCCCTGCTGCAACGCACACTAATCGGCATCGTAAAGTAATCGGCTCGCCTCGGGACCCACACGAACCGCGGTGCGGTGCGTGGTCAACTTGCAGTTCAGTACCCGCGCTTAGGGTGGGTTCACATTAGGTCGGACTGACAGTTTTACCGGAACGACAAAGCTGTCGGAAGAAAATTGGCATATGTATTTCAATAGCGCTGTTCACACTAGGTTGACCCGATAAAACTGTGTTGGCTATACTTCACATTTACCGGACATTCAGTCACGATTTCTGTCGGGTCGGATATAATATTGGCATACTGCTTTGTATAGCGCCGGTCACACTTGTCGGCTCGTAGAGGCGAAGCCACCCGCCCGCCGCGCCGCTCACCCACCCTCTCTCTCCAGAAGTTTCGCCGGCGTGCACGCAGGGAGTAAACGTTTATAAACATGGAGGACGAAATTAATATAGAAATTTAGATTTTTCTTGTAGAAGACAGGCGTTTGAGAACGTCGTCGTCGTCCATTGTACATAGAAGCCAAATCACAACTGCTTTGTGGCAAGCCGGGCAGCGGTTAACGATGGAGGTGTTCACATTACGTCGGACCGGCAGCTTATAGTGTGAACACCATAACACGATAGTCGGCCAACGGTTAAATTGTCGGTCCGACCTAATGTGAACCTGGCCTAAACGGCTCGTAGTCCGATCTGGCCAGTTCAACCAGCGGTCAGCGAGCCGTAAGCGCGGCGTCGCCTAGGCGTAGCCGAGTCGACGACGTACCGGAACTGATGATCCGCATTGGTTACGTACTTACGTAAGGTTTACGCCTGTTTGACGGCGAGGCGAAAGGCGATACCTACTGTTACGATCCCTTTCCGATTTGATAAGTTTAGTGTGCTATGACCTTAAGGGCCTTCCACCGGTTTAGTGCCGTAAAACGGTTATTTTCTAAAGCATACTCCTTAGTAACGGCTAGGTTAAAAGGTTTGAAAAAAAAACATTAATGTAGATTATTAGTGAAACGTGGTTTTTTCGTGTAACTAAGGCCTCTGCCTCGAATCTTGCGGGCAGCGGGGCGGCGGCGGCGGCGGCGCGGGTGCGGCAGTATCTAATGCGTAAAATCAAATGGACCGTGCCTCGAAAACAGCGGTACGGCAGCGGCGCGGGGGCGGGCAACGAATGGTGCACTCCAACCAAGCGGTGACCGCCCGCGCGTCAGTATTGCAGTGTTGTGCAATTTATTTTTGTGCATGTCGAAATGTCCTCGGACGTGCTAGAGCACATTATAATATTTCAGCATTTTTTGCGAGGACACCGATATAAAAAGAAAAAGAAGGAAAAATAAAATTATACACCGATATGATATATGGAGCAGTTAAGATGTGAACCATAAAAATAGAAGTTGATAGCTTCAAGAATATAGTCAAAAGTTTCTACACTCATTCTGGTGTAGTCGTAGAATTTGTTAGGACATTGTCTCTGTTCTTCATAATTTCGATAAAACTCGCCTTTTCTTTTCCTTGCCCTATAGTAGGGATTCACTTCTTCTTTAGCTCACAATAAATCGAGCGTAAGGAATAAATTTGAATTAAAAAAAAAATTGTCGCCATCGTTCAGACATTTCGTTCTCGAAGACACAACCACGAACACAACACTACGCCGCTATAGTGCCGCGCGATCTGGCCGCTGGTTTCGAGAAATGGTCAGCGTTGCCCGCCCCGCTCCCGCCCGCCGCCGCCCCGCCGCCCGCAAGATTCGAGGCAGAGGCCTAATAGTTTTGCTTTAAAAACATAATTAACAACTCGATATTTTTCACTTCTTTTGAATACTCCTCCAAAATGACTTGGAAGTTGAAAAATATTTTTACACAGAAAAATTGATGATTAGAATTTCTTCATAACTGATATTTCAAATAAAAGAATATTTTTCAAACAGAACTGTCCAAAAGAAGGGTCAATATTAATATTCAGGCTCCGAGCGGACGCACGGCCAGTACTGCGTTAACATTGGGGAATATATACATCTTAAGAGTCCCTACAAGTTTCACGAGCTAAAAACAGAAAACAGCTACTTTTTCAGGGCAAATTTCTCAATAACTACAATGATAATGCAACTTTTTGCGTCACTTAGTTATCTAGTAAATGTACATTATGTATTTTTGATAACGGCTCAATTTAAATTTGAAAAAAATAATTCCTAACACACGTTTTTACGTAATCACGAAACACCAGGTTTTCCAATTGCCTTTTTAGCTTACTGGTGGCAAATAACAATCTGCAAAAAATGGTGTGGACTTGGAATATAGTGTACTAGTGAGCCACCAATTTAGTTTTTAAAGTTTATTGTAGTTGTACTTAAAAAAAATATTGTCCACGCGGAAAAAAAGCAATTTTATCATATGCGAAAGCGTCGCCTACGTGTAAGAATATGTTGAATATAAAAATAACTGGTAAATAATTTGAAATTTGAGGTGTTTATCAATCGAATACAATTTTTATATTTTATATTTGAGTACATATTTTATTTTAATAAATTGTCTAAATATTGCCTTATAAACAGTTGCGCTCGCGCGTGGTATTCAGTTTCGCTCAAGGGCTTGTAGACGACGTACCTGTGTCGGTTTTATTTTTGTCATTATATTTTTTATCATATATCTTGTATTTATTGAGAAATTTTCGCTGAAAAAGTAGCTGTTTTCTGTTTTTGGCTCTTGAAACTTGTAGGGGCTCTTTAACCGTAAACGGCGTAGTATTTAAAAACTTACGTTAGAAAGTAATAGTTACAAGTGCGGTCACAATCTCGAAATACTTCCATCGGGTTCTGGGTTGTTGTCGTAGCTGAAACTAATATAAAATAACTTATTAGTGAAGTAAAAACTTCTTTAGGCGCACTTTGTGTTGCATCTCATCAGTAAACGATACTGCCGGTCAATTCTACATTTTTACTCATTTTCGATCGTCAATTTGTATTGAAACTGGAAGAGCGGACGTCTGGTGACAGTAAAGGATAACTTCTTCTTGTGTATAAAAATTGATGTAAGAATTTTATATGAGTTAAAATGTTTACCTCACTATCAATGCACAGCCCGCAGTGTGTTGCGTCAAAGATACTAGCGTCTTAAGGTCAGACCGCACTAGGCGTAACTGCGCGGCAGCGGAGCGACGCGACAAAATATATAGTATGAGATAAAGAGTCGCGTCGCGTAGTTCCGCTGCCGTGTAGTGCGGTTTATCTCATACAATTTCATACAATGTATATTTGGTCATGTCGCTACACTGACGCGTAGTGCGATGCGGTTTGACCTTTAGTGTCTGCTTGCACTGCACAGTGACAGCGAGATGATGAAAATTATCTCATAAGCCAATGACAGAGTTTCACGGCATTGATAAAGCTAGGTTATTCTCATACTCCGAGGTTTATTTTTTGCTTTTTAGAGGTTTTTGTGTCGGGGGTTTTATAAATTTGTAATTTTATTTTTATGTATTTAATATTAATTTTATTTTTATTTGTGGGGGCGCACGGTTGGCGCAGTGGTTGAGTGATTAACTGCTGCGCTGCGTGTCGCGGGTTCGATTCCCGCACGGAACAAATATTTGTATGACCTACAGATAGTAGTTCGGCTCTGGGTGTTGTATATGTGAGTTTATATGTTTGTAAACGCACCCATGATACAGGAAGAAATTCCTAGTGTGGGGCAACGCTTTTTAAACTACGTATAGTCACAGATAATATAATATGTACTAGCATAATATACACACATCAACACGGTCTAGGGATATTTCATACTCAATTAAATAACTCGAAAAGTACTGGCCACATTGGAATCTTTTATACACCGATTTGTTTGTAATTTATCTCAGACTAATTCCAAATTCAAATTTTTGAAAATTCTTTTGTTTCGGTGGCATAAAAATGTCTTGATGTGTAGGAGAGGGAATTTTCATTTGTGCGAAATTTAGAAAACAATACGAATTACGTTGAGTTACAGTTTTTTTTTCATTTTTAAACGAAAGATAAAGTTAAAATTGAGGTATTGTAGCCATGAAAAGCCAACATTTGACGAGGGCGGAGATGTTACGAGCTGTGGGAATGCTGGAAGCTGGGTCTGTTCAGCGTAATGTTGCTGAGGCCATAGGGACCCACCAAAATGTAATTTCAAGATTGTGGACACGCTATCATACCACAGGTGAAGTAGCGGAGAGGCACCGGTGGCCAAGTCGCAACACTACCCCCAGACAAGACCGATTTTTGCAAATTACTGCGCGAGCTCAACCAAATGCAACGGCGACTTAATTGGTCCAAAGGCTGTGAGTGGAACACCAAGTGCTTGTGAGTGACCAAACTGTAAGAAGGCGACTGCATGAAAGCAATCTACGCTCTCGTAGACCACTCCGGGTCCCACCTTTACGGAGAGGCAATCGTGGACGACGATTAGAATGGGTTCGGAACCACGTGGACTGGGGCCGTGAGCAATGGTCCAATGTGCTGTTCACGGATGAATCCAGGTTCGGCTTCCATCCAGATTCACGAAGGACGCGTGTTTGGCGAGTTCCTGGACGATGGAGCCGTCTTCAGAACCCTCAGGAAGTTCACCCATACCAAGGAGGAACAATTATGGTATGGTCTTGGAGGACGGACGGATCTCGTTTGGGTGCCACAGAACACAAATGGGGCAAGATTTCCTGCTCATGCACGACAATGCCCGGGCACACACGGCGAGAACGGTAGCAGCTTGGTTACATACACACAATGTTAGGGCCTTAGACTGTCCTGCTCAATCGCCAGATCTAAATCCCATTGAGCATGCGTGGGATATGCTGCAAAGAAGAGCTCTGAAGGAATTTCCTGAAAATCTGGCTACAGAAGATCAACTTTTTGCGCACCTCAGAAGGACATGGGACAATATTCCGCAGCAAGACATTGACAACCTTGTTCTGAGCATGCCGAATCGTTGCCGATGTGTTATGAACATCATGGGCGCTTTCTCAGACTACTAACTTCAAGTTTATAAACACAAATTAAATGATTTTCTATTTTTTTCAGTTTTTACTCATAAATTAAAAGTTAATTCATATACGGTTTCCGTCTATGCTTCATTTTTTTTCCATAAAATCCTGCAATTTTAATCGAAGTACCTTAACCATTATTAAAAAATGGTAGAATATTAAATAACGTATCTTTTAAATATATACATGTCATATAAATAATTAACACATTGATAGTAATTCGCTTTTTTAAAAATATCCCTAGACCGTGTTGTGTTTAGTAGACACGCTTCAATCGACAATCTATCGAAACAAGTAATAATGACACGATATCTTGCGAAAAAATCCACATTTGAAAAGTAAAATGCGAATAACTTTTGAACGGCTGAACCGATTTTATTCAAACATAGCTAAGGACACTCTCGAAAAAGTCACAATAAAATAAACCTAAATCAAAATCGGTTCATCCGTTCAGGCGCTATGATTCCACAGACAGACACACATATACACAGCAGCACACGTCAAACTTTTAACGCGCCTCTTTTTCCGTCGGGTGCAATGAGGTAGGATAACTATGGAGACGGCATATTCTACTATATGAAGAATAGTTATACAAATATCTATAATATCGACACACGCATGTCAAAAAACGTTTTGTCTCTTTTTAACTAACCAAGAGCTGCATATGAAAAGAGAGACATCTAAATGTTTGTCAAGGACTAAACTTGGTAACACTTACCAACAATACATTACTTAGAGGGCCTTAAGTGCTAGGTGTCAACAAATTCCCTGGACCACACACTAGGATTCCCTGTGTTGTGCGGTCCAGTCTCTTCCCAGGTAGGTAAGGAAAACATAATATGTTCACTAGGTAGATTTACTAATTATACAGATATAAAACATAATTGTAATTTAGATAATAAGAGGTTATTATTAATTGAATTTAAGTTATATATGAATAGACTTTTGAGTGACGTCAAAATCATGTCTATGCGTGACCGGTCGCCATGTTAATTGCCGAGTAAAGTTGGTTGTTGTGTGCCGTATATGTACGTTTATCTGTGTAGTTGTGCTGTCAAACAGTTGCAAATGGCCTACCTCATTGGCTAATGGGCAGCCATCTTAATTGCCCGATTTATGTAGGTAGGCACGCTAATTTCGTAGGTATGGCAAGTCCATAGGTTTATAAGTCAGTGGTCGGGTGTTAGAACATGCACAATAGTGGCGCCACCTTTATTTTCACGACTTTTTAGCCAAGCTGTGCATACTCACCATCTCTTGTTTCTCCTTCTATCCTAGGCGGTTTTGTAGTAGGAGAACCGGTCCTAAAATAATAGTATATTATGCAACTAGTGAATAAAGCACGGTTTTAAAGCGAGGGCCATAGATGAACCACGAGCAAGTGAAGGATTCTAACAACTGAATCACGACCGCAGGGTGCTGATTTGGTCCCTGGGGTGGTCACGGCGTGCAATGTGTTCCTTGTGCGCCGGTGATGGGGGGTACTCCCCCAAGGAGGGTCCGGTAACGGACAGCCGCGGCGGGTTCGCGGTGAGTGCTAACGCGTGCCCGTGTTCCCGCCATAAGCGGCACTGGAGGACACCGTGGAGTTTTAGTGGGTTAGAGTCCCACATAACTGCACTATCTCCCCGTGGTAGTGCAGTATGCATGAGCATTTCTCCAAGCAAAAAAAAAAAAAAAAAAAAGGGAATGATTCATGAAGTGTTAGAATCAAGTGTTAGAATCCTGAGCGACGCGAGTGATTCATGGCCCTCGATATAAATCCGTTTTATTCAAGAGTTGCATACTACATTTTATACCATGACTACGAGAAAAAGAAAGATTTAAGCGAAAATCACAAAGAAAAATACAAAATAAAAGTTTTATTATCTTCAAAATTTAAAAAAAAAATTGTGTAAACTCAGGGTTTCACATTTTTTCTAAATTAAAGCAGAGCTAGGTAACAGCAACTGTGTTTCAGGAGCCAGTGACCACCTCCGTTACGTTACATCACATCACATCACATCAACAGCCTATTAATGTTCCCACTGCTGGGACACAGGCCTCCTCTTTGTGAGAGGGAATGGGCCATAATCCACCACGCGGGCCCAGTGCGGGTTGGTGGATGTCACGTTACATAATTATAATTAATTAACACCAATGCAATTATTATTAGAATTACAATCCAAATAAGTATTCACTCAACATCCCAGACTAAAATCAAAATCATTATTAAAGTCCTAAACATTAACAAACTGAAAATCAAATCGATAAAGGAGTTTGAAGATCGAATATTCTTTGCACAAGGAGTTCGTATAGAGTATTTTATGCGCATGGAGGTTGTATAGCATTGAGATGGACGTCGAATATATATTGGGGTGTTCTAAATTCAAACACCAAAACAGTGAGTAAAAGTGCTTAAAATAAGCTTTTTAGAGGGGGAATGGTATAAAATAATTATTTTTTAAAACGAGATTTCTACTCATAGATACTAAATTACAAGTCAACATAATTTATAAGTAAACAATCTGCAAACCCTGCTAAAACCGGCCAAGTGCGAGTCGGATTCGCACACGTACCATTATCGCAAAAAAAAAACGGAAAATGTCACGTTTGTTGTATGGGAGCCCCACTTAAATATTTATTTCATTCTGTTTTGAGTAAAACCAATGATTGCCATAATATTTAACTATTGGTTGAGATAACTACGGATCAAAAACCGGCCAAGTGCGAGTCGAACTCGCACGAAGGGTTCCGTACCATTATCGCAAAAAAACTGCAAAAAAAATACGTTTGTTGTATGCGAGTATTTATTTTATCCTGTTTTTAGTATTTGTTGTTATAGCGGCAACAGAAATACATCATCGGTGAAAATTTCAACTGTCAAGCTATCACTGTTCATGAGATACAGCCTGGTGACAGACAGACGGACGGACCGCGGAGTCTTAGTAATAGGGTCCCGTTTTTTCCCTTTGGGTCCGGACCCTAAAAACGGCAGAGAAATCACGTTTGTTGTTTGGGATCCCCACTAAAATTTTTTTTTTTTAGTTTTTGTTGTTATTGCGGCAACAGAAATACATCATCTGTGAAAATTTCAACTGTCAAGCTATCACCGTTCGTGAGATACAGCCTGGTGACAGACGGACCGTGGAGTCTTAGTAAGGCAATTATCACACTCACTGCCACGCATCACGCTGCATGTTGCGTGAAAACGCACCTGCTTTTCTTCTAGTTGCTTGTGCCAGGGCCGCGGTAACTCTGTTTTAAATTTATCCGCGACCCAGACAGGCATCGGCCCTATCGGACCCTGTCACTTTGCTGACATCTCTTTGAGGCGCGTGTGGAACACTACGCGCCGTAAACTCGGGCTTGGTCCTTATCGGACGGCGAGCTACCCATTACTCTCCGTCCGCAAGCCCGCGCCTACGGTGGCCGGGAATCGGCTCGCGACTCCCGACGCCCGGGCGTGAATACGCACCTACGAGCGTACTTGCGTGCGCTTTTTCTATACAAACGGAGACTAACAAGCAACGTTAAAACACGCATTCACGCGCTACGCTGCGTTGTGCATGGCAGTGTGTTAACCGCCTAATAGGGTCCCGTTTTCAACCCTTTGGGTACGGAACCCTAAAAAGGAGGAAACGCTATACATTGAGTTTTTAAACAAAATACTTCATTCATGACTGAACTCAGTACTGAGAGAGTAATGTACATCTTCTCTGTATTATAAGTGTATAGTCTATGATGTACCTACATCATCCTCGCGGGCTCCCGCGCGATATTGTACAGCCGGCTAAAGGTCTATCCACACATATCAGGCCCGTGCCCGGGACGTGGACGGACCGTGCCCCGTCACATGCTTAAAATAAATACTAGTGTGTACATTTTATACGAACTCGTTCACACACGTCCGTGCACGTGCCAGTGGCGGAGTCACGGAGCTTCAGTGCCTGGGCCAATGAGGTAGGAAAACTATGGAGACGGCATATTCTACTATATGAAGAATAGTTATATAAATATCTATAATATCGACACACGCATGTCAAGAAGTGTTTTGTCTCTTTTTAACTAACTAAGAGCTGCATATGAAAAGAGAGACATCTAAATGTTAGTCAAGGACTAAACTTGGTAACACTTTTGAGTGACGTCAAAATCATGTCTATGCGTGACCGGTCGCCATGTTGAATGCCGAGTAAAATTGGTAGTTGTGTGCCGTATATGTACGTTTATCTGTGTAGTTGTGTTGTCAAACAGTTGCAAATGGCCTACCTCATTGGCAAATGGTCAGCCATCTTAATTGCCCGATTTATGTAGGTATGCACGCTAATTTCGTAGGTATGGCATGTCCATAGGTTTATAAGTCAGTGGCCTGGGCCGACGCCGTGACGTGCACGGGTGTGCCGATATTTTCCCTGCACGTTGTCGTTTTTTTCTTTAAAAAATATAAATGCCGAGTTGTTAATAGAGGCAGAACGCCTATAATAGAGTTTTATACGTCTTGTACCTCTTCCATTTCCTCTTCATCTAGACACAGATAATATAATACTAGCATACAGATGCCTCATCCCATACAAAGAAACCGTGCCGACGTAACTAGCGTTTTTCATCTGATTAATCTTGTTGTTTTCGTAAGTACATCAATCGCGTTCGATCCCGTTTCACGGCAACAGATGGTGTTAGCAGAGACTTGCAAGTAAAAGGGTTTACTAGGTTCGTGAATATTTTTTTCTTTAAATACAGTGAAGGTTCGTTTTATAGTATTTTTTTGTACGTTTTTACAGTCTTTTTGCACCAAAATGTGTTACAATGCAAATTTAAAAAATCGAGTGGAATGCCTCAGAAATTTAAAAATGCGCCATTTACTGGCATCAATTTTAAGTGATCCGTTCTCCGATCGGGGCTGGTCTGTATTAGCAAACTTACGTTTTGAGCTTTCAGCGACAGGCCTTATAGAGCTTGGCTTTGTCGATGCAGTCCTACCTTGTCTGTCCCCTTCAGAGACGGCAAGGTGGCGTGGTCTTGAGGGAGAGCGCAAGGTCGTGTAGATCCTCAAGGCAAGTGTGGTGATTTTCCTTCTCGTGGTTGCCGCCCTGTTGTTGGTCTAATTCCCTCTGAAATAGACGTAACTGAAATCACTGTGCGACGTATCACAGGGGTGGCGAGGTCATGCCCCTGGGTGTCCACCATTGAACAGGAACAATGATGGATAGCAATGACCTCCCGCGTGTTTGTGCCGTGCGCGGGGACCCGTACGGAAGGATGAGGGGATCCTGGTGGCTGAGCCGATGAGCGTAGGCGGTTTAACGTCTCTGAGGCAACACTCCACTTTGGCCCGGATTTCTTCTCACACGGGAGGCCGTAGCCTAGCCAGCTACGGTCAATCGGCTGCGGGGTCCGGTCAGACGGCCCCCAGGCGAGTTCACTCCCATTGGGGGCTTACAGGCGGCGGCGCTCGCTCGCATTGCTAGTGGTAGCGGTGTGAGTTGGTGTCGTGCAGTCTCGTGAGCAACTAATGGGGGGGGCTATATCCCTCGACTAATCCCTGGTGCTACCGTAGCATCGCCACTTTGAGCACTCCATGGCGGGTGGGGATAGTCGGGGGATGAAATAATTTTTCGGGAATCTTTAAATGGATTTTAATTTAAAAAAAAACCACAAGGCGAAAGGATCGGCGAAAGCTGGGACTGCGCACCAAAAGGCGGGACCGGCGAAAGCTGGGACTGCACACCAGACGGCGGGACCGGCGCAAGCCGGGACTGCATCTTCCCTAGCAGGAACGTCCCGTGGTGATACTGCAGTGGGATCGTCTCGAGGTGGGGCTGCGGCGGGACTGTCAAATGACGGGACTGTCGCGGCACTGTCGAGGGCCGGCACTGCTGTGGGACCACCGAAGGGCGGAACTGCAAACCAGCCCACCGGGCATAAGGGTACTGCCAAAGCTGGCGCGACACGGGACGCTTGCGTTAGAGATCGAATGACCTCGGACCTTGCGGCCCCGGACGCGACCGGTAAAGACAGCACCTCGTCGTCTCCCGGCGGCCGGCATGAATCAGGCTGGCTTCCGGTTGGACGATCTGGGGCGCGAAGGAAAAAGCGCCAAAAGCTAAGAAAGCAGACGGCTCTGGAAGGGACTCCTACGGAGGGCCCATCAAAGAGACCGCGTGCTGCTCTCAGCGGGGACCAGCGGGGACATGGCGGCCAAGAGGATGAAGACCCAAGGGCAATCATCCTCAACCGGATCCTTTAGGGATGCGGTGGCGGCTAGCGGCTGTGAAACTCGCTGTCGTCACAGTCAAGTACCCGGAGGAGTACTTGAAGGCGGAGGACTTGGTGCCGATCCAGGAGCTCATAATTGAGAAACTGGAAGTGGCGCCGGATCCTCTGCCTATCCTCACGGTTGCTCCCGGAGTGGTCGCGGGTGCAATTCATGTATCCTGCGACAACTCTGATGCAGCTAGCTGGTTTCGGGGTGCCATCCACAATGTGGAACTTGGCTCCATGAAACTCAAGGTCGTCGACGCCAAGGACCTTCCAAAGCCAGTCAAAATGGCATGGAAGAGTCGCAACTTGGCGCTGCAAGACTCTGCTCGGGCCATTCGATTGCTCCAGCGACTTAACCCTGCCTTGAGGACGAACGACTGGAAAGTCGTGAATACGCTCACTGAGCAGACCGGCATCCGTCGTATCGTCCTTATGGACGGAGTGTCCGCTGGGGTCATCAAGGCCGCGGGCTACTCTCTTCCAGGAGGGATTGAACGATACTTGTTCAAGCTCCTGGAAGAAGACAAGGGAGAGGCACCTACTGCGGCAGCAAAAGTGGAGCCCACCGAGGATGGACCACCACAACATGGGGAGGCCATCGAAGAAATCTCTGCTGACGGTGCAGCGCAGGAAACAGAGATTGGGGCCAGGGCGTCAGTGGCAGACCACGAGGATGACATTTTCGGGGACTTCAACACCCTGGGGATAGAGTCGCCGACTGCTCTCGAGGAGAACCAGGCGATGGAGGAGGGGCCTCAAGACTAAGGCCCTCCTATATCAACACAGGCCCATCAAAATCATCCAAGATGGAGGGACTAAGGTGTGTACAAATTAATTTGCATCATTGCAGAGCCGCTACTGCCCTTCTGGCTCGGCAACTGAAGCTTAACACATACGACGTTGCCTTGATACAGGAACCTTATCTGTATAAGGGGACTATAAAAGGCTTTGGTTTACCGCTGCACTGGAGGATGTCTTCAAGGTTCTGGACTGGAGAGGGCTAGGCATCAACGTCAATGGCGAGTACATCACTCACCTTCTTGCCGACGATATAGTGGTTATGGCTGAGACCATGGAGGACCTCAGTACAATGCTCGATGACCTCAGTAGAGCTTCCGAAAGAGTGGGTCTTAGGATGAACATGGAAAAAACCAAGGTGATGTTGAATGCCCATGTTACACCCACTCCTATCAAGGTCGGAGACTCTACACTCGAAGTTGTGGACGACTATGTCTACCTGGGACAAACGATCCAGTTGGGTAGGGCCAACTTCGAGAAAGAGGTCAACTGTCGAATCCGACTCGGCTGGGCAGCGTTCGGGAAGTTGCGCGGTATCTTCTCGTCCAACTTACCACAGTGTCTCAAGACGAAAGTCTATGACCAGTGTGTGTTGCCAGTGATGACATATGGCTCTGAGACGTGGTCGCTTACAATGGGCCTCATCAGAAAGCTTACAGTCACTCAAAGGGCAATGGAGAGGGCTATGCTCGGCGTTTCCTTGCGCGATCGAATCAGAAATGTTGAGATCCGTAAGAGAACCAGGGTTACCGACATAGCCCGAAGAATTGCCAAACTTAAGTGGCAGTGGGCAGGGCACATTGCTCGCAGAACGGATAGCCGATGGGGCAGAAAAGTTCTGGAGTGGCGACCGCGAACCGGAAGACGTTGTGTTGGAAACCCTTTTTTTTTGTTTTTTTTCCGGGTGGAAAATCCTCATTGGATGTCCTCCGCCCTGGGGTGGCGGAGGGGTCTGTCAGACTCCTACTGACTAAAAACCACCCCGGTGTTCCATCTCACACCTACGCTGGGGGTCACGGGAACAACGATACTTCCGCAACCCCCGGCTAGTGCCGGCCCGCCTTTGCGGGCCTCGATCTCGAGTTGGGGGGGGAGTGAGGTGTTAGACTTCCCCCGCGACGTCTAAGAGGGGCGCGCGTGGAATACTACTCGCCGCCACCTCGGGTCCTGATGTGTGTTGGGGGCAGCGGACGTCCCCGAGTCCGTCACCCCTGGACCCATTTAGGGGGGCTGGAAGAGGGCGTTGTCCGCCCTCCGCCGACGCCCGGCGCGTCTGCTGCGGATCGGGTGAGTGGATGAAATCTCCCTCTCCCTCTCCGCAGCCTGCGAAACAGTCGTCTCGCAGAAGGATACCACCGCATCCCAGGACTCCTCGCTGCCGACCATAGACTCGACTACGGCCGGCAGCGATAGGTCACTGCCTGAGTCTTCGTCGCCGCGCGGTACACCTCATACCGCGCGGCTTCTTCGTCAGGGACCCGACGACGTCTCCTCCGGTATCGGGTGTACTGGCGTCTGGCCGCTACGCACGCGACACGCAACTGTGCGATCTCGGCGGACCACCAGTACACCTGGCGCCTCGTTGACTGTGCATGGACCCGGGGCATGGACGCGTCGCTGATTTGCGTCATCGCCCCGCGGAACCACAGCGCCTCCTGTTCGACGTCGACGGATCCGGTCGTTGCCGACTCCCGGATCCAGGCCTGGACAATGGTGGCCTCCTCGAGAAGTTCCCTGTCGATGCGCTTGCGCGCCCAGCGTGGACCGCCCGTTCGCGGGGCTGGTGAACCGCGGCCGCCGGCAGTCTGGGTGGAGACGTCGAAACGGATATATCTGTGATCTGATAACGTCTCCACCTCCATGGCGACACGCCAGTCGCGGACACGGCTCGCGACAGCAGGACTAGCGAACGTGATGTCTACTATTGAACCGCCCCGCTGCCGCACGCACGTGTGAACCGAGCCCCGGTTTAGGACTACCATGCCAGTGGTGATTGCCCACTCTGCCAGCACCTCACCCCTAGCATCGGTTACCGGAGATCCCCACGCCGAAGACTTGGCGTTGAGATCCCCTAGCAACAGCACAGGGCGAGGGTGGAGTTGGCCTACGACGGCGCCCAACTCGACAAGGAAACTCTCGAAGTCGGCGAGACTCTTGTTGGGCGAAAAATACGCACAAACTATGCCAACGCCGTCCACCAGGGCGGCCACCCAGCCACGACCTCGGGACGGGCTGACAAGAGCCCCGCCAATAATGGCCACCAAACCGTCGAGGTCTCCAACCCAGTTATCCCTGGGTGGGACGAAATACGGCTCGGCGACCACAGCCACGTGAATCGACCACTCTGCCATGCTCTGGAGCAAGAGATCCTGAGCTCTGGCACAGTGGTTGATATTGCCTTGGAGGAAATGGTAGAGCGCCATTATGCGCAATCCATTCCCTCCGCTCCATTCCTAGGCCGGGAGTCGGCCGAAGAGCAGCCAGGTTGACGGGGGGGTAAAGAGCCCACGGCAACCTTGGCCCTCCTGCTCCTCTTCTGCTGCGCAGGTGCGCCACAGGCCTTTCCGCCTGCTCTGTGCCCAGCGGGCCTCCCTGCAGCTGTACAGAGGCTGCAGTTTGGCGCCGCGGAGCACTGGGCCGCCTTGTGGCCGGGCTGGCCGCAGCGATAGCACAGCTCGCTGCGGTCTGTTTCGGCGGTGCATCGTGCCCTGACATGCCCAATGTCCAGGCAACGATAGCACCGCAATGCCCTGGGTTGCAGCAGCTTGAACCTCGCCGCAACCCACCCCACCAGCAGTCATCCACCGTCAGCGACTTTTTTCGCCGCCGCCACCGGGCACCGCACCCAAATCATTCCAAGCCCGGAAGCGTCGGCGCGGATCTCGCCCGTCCGAATGTCCTCGGATGGACATCCGCCGGTTCGGGCGATTGCCGCCGCGACCTCAGCTGTGGTCGTCGAATCGTCCAAGCCGTCGATACGCAGCTCAACGGTCTTCATCGGCCTGGAAACCCGGACATCCTCCGGGTTAACCGTATAGTTCGGACGGGGTACATTTCGGGGCGCGACAAGCATACCTGCGCTGGCTCAGCCGCGACCCATTTCGGACCCCAAATTTACGTCATTCGACGTCCGTCCTAATTAATTACGTAATTATTGATTAAGATACCTAAAGAAACTTATTTGGGGGCGTTAATTAAAACAGTTGGATAAAAAGCTTACATGCTAGCGCCAATTTTTTTTTAGATTAAGCGCGCAAGTTTATTAATTTACCTTTGTTAAATACAAGTGTGTTAATCGCCATTTTGATGACAGAGGTGGTCGAGGCTAAAAAACATAAAAAATGCATATTTGGGATACCCAAACTCCACTGCAGGGGTAGTGGTTTGCTCATCGTTTAATTATTTGACGAATTCATCCATATTTCAAACTAAATAATTAGTGGTTATGCAGTTATTTGTTATCCAAAGTCGAAGTTTCGCGCCAATCGTGTTTGTTTACATTTTTATTTAACACAAATATGGGTGATACTGTATGTAAAAATGATTAAAAATATGACAAAAGTCTCTCAATATAATAAACAACAAGAAGAAGCCCAGATCTTAACGTAATTAACAAACACCGGTCCAATAACACGTAAAATTCATTACCACTTCTTTATTTATGTTTAAAACTTCCAATTCGTCATTGATATTGTTTTTTTTAATGTAATAGTGGTGTGTCAAAACGATTTTAGCAATCGATTTTTGTTTGTACTATCGACTCGATGAATGACTGATTATCGCAAATCGATTCTTATACATTAAAATAAACCTGTTTTAGGCATGAAATACAATACTGTTTTAATAAGTACTTAAAATAATTACTATTAATAATTTCTTCATAGATTTTTGTACATTATTTATCTAAAACCAACTAAACAAATTCATCGAACCGTGGATAATTTGGTGCCGAATTTTCTATCCAATTCAAAATTTAAATTCGGAATGCGCTCGCTATTAAAAAATATTTTGTATAAAAATAATAATGATTGACTTTTAATGTTTGTTAGTCTCAGAAGTATACAGAGTGCCTAGTATATTTTTATGTAAGTATGTGACGCAAGCGTAGATAAATTTAGTTTCGGGGTACCAAAAATTTTATGATTGTTTGTTATTTTGTAATGAGTGTCGTGGTGGCGCGCAGTGGCTAAAGCCCTCGCTTTGCCAGAGGGCATGGGTTCAAATCCGGGCAAGTACCAATGTGTCTTTTTCAAATTCATTTATGTACTTTCTAAGTATATCATGGATATCGTTGACAAAGGTGAAAGAAAACATCATGAAGAAACCTGGTCTTATATAATGCGGGTTGGGCCGCACCGCATTGAGCAAGCGCAAGATCAATGCTCGTGCCTTCTCTGTATGAGAAGAGGCCTTTACCCTGCAGTGGGACAGTTATAGGCTGGTATTATTATTATATTATATATTGAGTAATGAGTTGAGTATGGTATGTTTAGGTTTTGAATTCAGTCGAGTCTGCTGTTGTAATGTTATGATCACTGGTTACCTACTATAGATACTTTTTAGGGTTCCGTACCCAAACGGTAAAAACGGGACCCTATTACTTAGACTTCACGGTCCGTCTGTCTGTCTGTCACCAGGCTGTATCTCATGAACCGTAATAGCTAGACAGTTGAAATTTTCACAGATGATGTATTTCTGTTGCCGCTATAACTACTAAATAACTATTAAAATACTAAAAAGAGATTATAATAAATATTTAAGTGGGGCTCCCATACAGCAAACGCGATTTTTTTGCCGTATTTTGGGATAATGATACGGAACCCCTTGTGCGCGAGTCCGACTCGCACTTGGCCGGTTTTTAGAAGTTTATTTTCGGTTTAAGAACATAAGTTTGGTTTGTATTTACTTCTGCATTCCCCAAAACAATTAATATTTATAACCTTGTGCGTATTTTGAGTGATGTGTGAGTTATGGCATGGTTGTCAACCAACTAAGCTGAAAATGGAAATCCAAAATACGCCGACGATAATTTGATTTTCATTATTGGGAAATTTTAATGGTTTCTCCGACAAAAGGTGGTTAAGTTTTCTTTTTTTGGGCTTCATTTTCTTGGTTTCCGTGTATCTTAATAACGAATCATCATCATCTCTGCCTAGCCTTTTCCCAACTATATTGGGGTCGACTTCCAGTCTTACCGGATTCAGCTAAGTACCAGTGCTTTACATGGAGCGACTGCCTATCTGACATCCACAACACAGTAACTGGGTAACACGATACCTCTTGGCTAGACTGGTGTCAGATCTCAAGCTTCTGACTACCCGTAACGACTGTCAAAGATCTTCAAATGACAGCCGGTACCAACGGCTTAACGTGCTTTCCGAGGCACCGAGGCAACTTGGTATGTTGAAATGGTCACCCATCCACGGACCGACCTCGTCAAGTGTTGCTTAACCTTGATGATCGACTCGTGCGGCTGTTATCATTTAGCCACGAGCTCCTCCTAACGAGTATCTATATAACGAATATGGGTGTAAAATGAAAATCCAAAATGGCGACGACGAAAATTTGTTAACTTTTCGTCATAGGTGTCATTTTCATACTTTTCTGGGTCGCTAATAACAAATACGGGCTTACCCAGCTCCCATCTTGGATTTAAAATTTGCGGTAATAGCACCCCAGGAGAAAAATCCTTTAGAACATAGCTAATATAATAAATAGCTTTGAATAGCCGCCATCTTTAATTTTTGAATTAAGAGAATGTGCCAGCCCTTAACTTATGTATATATTAAGTTTTCGTAATGCAGCTTGGTACGTATGCAGATGCACCGCCTTCTTAGATTTACACACATCAACACGGTCTAGGGATATTTTTAAAAAAGCGAATTACTATCAATGTGTTAATTATTTATATGACATGTATATATTTAAAAGATACGTTATTTAATATTCTACCATTTTTTAATAATGGTTAAGGTACTTCGATTAAAATTTCAGGATTTTATGGAAAAAAATGAAGCATAGACGGAAACCGTATATGAATTAACTTTTAATTTATGAGTAAAAACTGAAAAAAATAGAAAAATCATTTGTGTTTATAAACTTGAAGTTAGTAGTCTGAGAAAGCGCCCATGATGTTCATAACACATCGGCAACGATTCGGCATGCTCAGAACAAGGTTGTCAATGTCTTGCTGCGGAATATTGTCCCATGTCCTTCTGAGGTGCGCTAAAAGTTGATCTTCTGTAGCCAGATTTTCAGGAAATTCCTTCAGAGCTCTTCTTTGCAGCATATCCTACGCATGCTCAATGGGATTTAGGTCTGGCGAATGAGCAGGCCAGTCTAAGGCTCTAAAATTGTGTGTATGTAACCAAGCTGCTACGTGCCCGGGCATTGTCGTGCATGAGCAGGAAATCTTGCCCCATTTGTGTTCTGTGGGGCAAGATTACGGGCCCCAACACCTGTTGGACGTATCGTTCTGCCGTCATATTGCCCCGCACCCAAACGAGATCCGTCCGTCCTCCAAGACGAATTCCTGCCCAAACCATAATTGTTCCTCCTTGGTATAGGTGAACTTCCTGAGGGTTCTGAAGACGGCTCCATCGTCCAGGAACTCGCCAAACACGCGTCCTTCGTGAATCTGGATGGAAGCCGAACCTGGATTCATCCGTGAACAGCACATTGGACCATTGCTCACGGCCCCAGTCCACGTGGTTCCGAACCCATTCTAATCGACGTCCACGATTGCCTCTCCGTAAAGGTGGGACCCGGAGTGGTCTACGAGAGCGTAGATTGCTTTCATGCAGTCGCCTTCTTACAGTTTGGTCACTCACAAGCACTTGGTGTTCCACTCGCAGCCTTTGGACCAATTGAGTCGCCGTTGCATTTGGTTGAGCTCGCGCAGTAATTTGCAAAAATCGGTCTTGTCTGGGGGTAGTGATACGACTTGGCCCCCGGTGCCTCTCCGCTACTTCACCTGTGGCACGATAGCGTGTCCACAATCTTGAAATTACATTTTGGTGGGTCCCTATGGCCTCAGCAACATTACGCTGAACAGACCCAGCTTCCAGCATTCCCACAGCTCGTAACATCTCCGCCCTCGTCAAATGTTGGCGTTGCATGGCTCCAATACCTCAATTTTAACTTTATCTTTCGTTTAAAAATGAAAAAAAACTGTAACTAAACGTAATTCGTATTGTTTTCTAAATTTCGCACAAATGAAAATTCCCTCTCCTACACATTAAGACATTTTTATGCCACCGAAACAAAAGAATTTTCAAAAATTTGAATTTGGAATTAGTCTGAGATAAATTACAAACAAATCGGTGTATAAAAGATTCCAATGCGGCCAGTACTTTTCGAGTTATTTAATTGAGTATGAAATATCCCTAGACCGTGTTGATGTGTTTATTTTGAATGAATTTTCTGGATCACCACCCTCGAAATTCATGTTCATGACTTCCATTACGATAAATTGTATGTTCGACATCTTAGATTTTAATTATCAGCCCTTTCTCGATTGACAACCATGCCATAACAGCTGGCTTCGTAAGGATCCGCGCAAGTGTACCAGTTCCTCCCTACGCCAACTTATCATACGTAGATATACTCGTGTTTATACTGGTCATTCTGTATACAACCTTCTAAAACTCTCTTTTATACTAAAATGTATCCGATAAAATATTTTGAATACCGACCACATTCCGAATTTGAATTTTGAATTCTTGTACGTAATGATAATTCGGCGCGAAATTAGCCGCGAATCCGATATTTAAAAAAAATATAATACTGTTTAGATAACATTATGAAAGCAATTATGTATAGTTATTGCTATAAGTTGTTATTGTATTTTATGCCTGTAAAAGAATTTGTTCTAATTTTAAAACAATATATAACAATACATTTATTTAAATGAACCGAGTCGATCGAAATAATTTAAAATTATCGTTTGATACACGTAATCGATTAGGCTGAATGCAATTTATTCGATTATGAGACGGGTGAATGGACAGCACAAAAAAAACAACACCAAAGAAATGTCATGATGCAAGGTTGCATCCAATTTATAAGCAATTTTTTCCAGATATTGGCTTGTTTTTTTATGAACTATTTTATGAAAAATTGGGTTCCTGAGGACGCAAATAAAATGAGTATATCTTTATTTTGTCATTTTGCATCTTTTCAGCATGCGAAAAGGTGGTTTATACATATATTGTTAGCAAATCTAAATTGTCTACCGTTTGGAAAGGTGTAGTAATTCGTATTTTGTACACTTTTTGCAGTAGACTGACGCGGTTTAACCGACCTCAACATGTAAATAAAGATATTTTTTACAAATTTACTGTGTAAAATAGCTGCGTAAACTTATTTTTCTGAATAAATTCGAATGTTGACGTAATTTGCAACAACCTGTCGACTCAGCTGGTATGTCATGTGTCAAAATCTTGTCGAGCAGAGTGGAGGGTCTCCCGCAGCTTGACGGCCAACATATCCGCCTTTTCGGCGCTTGAGGCACCTGACACCTCGAGCAGCCGCGCCCCCGTAATCGCCGACCTCATTCGGAAGCCGGACGGTGTGCCAAGGTCGGGGAACGCAACTTTGGCCTTCGCCTCTGATAAGACCGCCTTGTACGTGACTCCCCTTGCGACGGCTCCGGGCTGCAGCGTGATCGCTACAGCCGCGGAGCGTGGGGCTCTGACCTTAGGCGACATCCGCATCTGCAAGTGCAGGGGCCGGCGACGTGGCCGGAGATTGAGCCGACGACGGGGCCAGCGAAGGGGCCGTGACGGGCGAATCGGCAGCTACGCTCTGGGCGGCAAACTGCCGCTTGAGGTCCTCCAGCTCGGATCGGAGACGGCCGTTCTCCTCCCACAGTTTCGCCGTCTCCTCCGTGGTTGTGCGGCTTCTGAGGACCTCAACCGCCTCCTGGATGCTGTCCACCGCATCCTTTAAGGCACGCGTGAACGTGCCCTTCAGGTTGCCCGATTTGGTGGCAACCTTCAGGACGACATCCAGGCCGTCCGTCACTTGGCGACTGAGCACCATCGCCGACGCATCTGCCGTCCGAGCAGAGCGCCGCTCTAGGGCCTGTCGGGCCAACTCACTGACCTCGTCTTCTGCGACAGCCCGTTGCTGCGCCCGCTTTGCAGCATTCGCCTCTGCCTTGTTTGTTCCGAATAGGGACGTGGTGGAGCCACCGCTTTGGTCCGCACTCATGTGCCCAGGGTCGCTCTGCACGCACTCTGCAGGGGCAGGCGTGTTGGGCCGAGACACAAAGCGACCTCGCACGTCGCGTTCCGGCACCCGAGCGGTGGTAGCACCCGCCAACGCACGACCCCGCCCTCTCCGTCCCGTTGACACTTTTGGGGCCGGCAGGTTCTCCTCACTTGAGGACAGACCCAGCGACCCCGAGTCTTTACTGCGCGGACGCTTCCTCCAAACTTTGGAGGTGCCATGTGAGTCCTGGTCGGACAAGTTGTCTCCAGGACCTGAGCCTCCTCGGCTCTTGTTGCCGTCGCCGACGGCAAGAGGTACGTCCACATGGAGACTTGAGCCTCCTCGGCTCTTGTTGCCGTCGGTGACAGCAAGCGGTGCGTCCACGTCGCGCAGTTGCTCCTGGTGAACCTGGAGCTCCTTTTCTCGCTCGTGGCTTTGACGCAGGTCGGCATTTGACTGCCGGCCCGCGAGACCAGTGGTGCCCCCCTCAGATACGATGGGGCTGCCCTCCAGGAGATCCCTAGAGGGGCGGGACTGGCCCTTGCGTTGCGCAAGGGTACCCACCTGAGGACTATTTTCCTTTAGTCTGCGTTCCATTATTGTTCCTTTTTAAGGGCGAGGTCCCTTTCCCTGCGCTAGGGACCGGATACAAACCCTCCGGCCATTCATCCCCTCAGCACGCGAGACCTTGGGATTGGGTTCCATCTCCACTCCACGCCAACTCGACCTACCCTCTGACAGCAGAGGGGGGAGTAGGCGTTAGATGGCCACCGCAGCGACGGACTAGCCGTCCCGCATCTCATCATCATATCATCTATCATCCCGGTTCCCTTCACAGACCATCATGGGTAATGATCTGTGTTTGGAACCGCGACCTTTCCTCGTGTGTTGAAATTAGCCGCCCCAACTGTCCACCCAACGTGGGTGGGCAGTTGGTGCCGACGTTGCCTAGGGTGCGCCGCGAGGAGGCTTTCAACACGCACCCCTGCGTTGGAAGGCCTCCCACAAGGTGGACCGATGACCTGGTGAAGGTTGCGGGGATCCGCTGGTTGCGGGACGCACGAGACCGGTCAATGTGGCGACGCTTGGGGGAGGCCTATGTCCAGCAGTGGACGTCTTTCGGCTGATATGATGATGATGATGATTGTGATGCAAAAAATTGATGAAAAAATGCGTTTTATTGAAATTTTAAACCTTCGGTAAGCATTTAACCGCTGGGCTGTGCGAGTATTCACTCACGCCGCGCTAGATGGCGTTAATGTAAACGATAATTTGTTTTTTTTTTTTATATATATGTTTGCTCCTGACTCTACTCTAATTTTGAAGAGATTCGGTTTGAATGCGTTCGGCAACACAGAAGCAGGCAGTGAGTTCCATTCATTCGCTGTGCGCAATATGAAGGATGTTTGGAAGCGCTTGGTGCGAATTGGTGGATTGAATTTGAAACTGGATAAGAAAATTTTTGGTTAGAAATTGACATAGAGATCGTTTACGCGATCGAGCTTAATGGTGAGTCCAAACGAACGTAATTTTGTGAGTTGTGAGTAGCATTCTATTTCAGACTAAAGTCTTGTTTGTGCCACACGGCGACGCAAAATGAGATGTTTGCTGACTCACGCAAATTATTTCAATCGAATTACGCTCGAGGTGAGGGAGGGGAGTGAGGCAAGCGTCAGCGCCCCGTACAAACGTAGAATAGCTTTTGAAATTACGTCCGTCCGTCTGGCAGCCTAACCGAATTTCAGTTCAACGTAAATGCCGCGATTCATTTTACGCGACTACAAAATTACGTTCGCTTGGCCTCACCTTATGTAAAAATCGGAATAAGCCCACAGTACAGAAACGAAAATGCACCGAACCGGTTAAGAAGGTGCCTACTTTGCTTACCTCAAAAAGACGTATTCTCCAGATTGCCAATAAGGTTCTCGATAACGTTCATATTTAACATTCGCCTTCCCGCTCAACTGAGCCACTTTTTGCTTTAGTTTCTCTTGCTTCGTTAATTGTCTTCTAATGTTTTTTTTTTGATCCCTTGAATTAGGTAAATTATTTTATTCAATCATATGTAACATCCACAAATCCGCAGTGGATTAATTTTGTTTTTGTAGCCTGTAGGCTCGCGCTTGACCACTTTCTCAACTATTGGTAATCGATGATATGGTCAACGGTGAAGCACGCTTGCTTGGAAAAACCTACTCGCTCTTGACTTAATTTAATGAATTTTACACGATTAGATATTTTCAATTCGGTCTGAAGATAGGTTGATCTCAAGACCGTCCAGACCTCATTCTATTTATAGTTATACATACTTTAAACATTTATATATGTTAGCTCATAAAAAATAAAAACATCAAAAAAACTTTTTTACAAAAAAATACTACCGACTTCCAAATAAGAAAACTACAAAGTGAAAAATAACTTTATTTTTGGAAGTCGGTGTCTTTCGTAGGTACCATTTTTTTTGCGTTATGGACACCGACTTCCAAAAATAAAGTTATTTTTCACTTTGTAGTTTTCTTATTTGGAAGTCGGTAGTATTTTTTTGTAAAAAAGTTTTTTTATTTTTCACTTTTTAGTTGTACCTACCGAATAGGCAAGTTGTTTAGTTAGTTTCCTATAACGCCAGAATAGATTACCCAAATATCATGTAACTTGAACAAAACCGATCAAATGAGAGATCTGCTTACCCCTTAAGAGCGTACTGGCGTGATGTTATGTTATGAAATGGTCTAAACAATAAACAGACATGCGATTGCAGCAGTCCCGAGAGTTTTGCCGCTATTTATTGAAGAGTTCTGTTGTATATCTTCGAAGTTCTTCATCAGATCTTCACCAAATTAAAATGGGACCAATTTCGGAACAAACTCTTTCAAACAAAAAAAGATTTTTTTAAATCGGTCCACAATTGACGGAGATATCGGTGAACATACACAAAAAAAAAAAAAAACATACAAGAAGTCGAACATAGAACCTCCTCCTTTTTCGAAAGTCGGTTAAAAAGTAGCCCACCGGTAGGTACTGGGATCAGCAGCCTAATTGCGTAAGTGAATTCTGCAAAGCAAACAAGTCGATTCTTTCCCAAAAACTAACTTTACGTATTAATATGTAATACGTAAAGTCGTTTTTGGGAAAGAATCGACTTGTTTGTTTTGCAGAATTCACTTACGCAATGCGGCTGCAGGGCTCCAGAGAGAGGAACCTCCTAACAATACGAGCCGCGTCCAGAAGTAACTACTGCTTTCTGAATCAAGCTGAAGCCTCCACAAGTGTTGGTCAAGGTGGTTGGTTATTTATTAAGCATTCGGCTGACACGACTATCGGCACAATAATTGATGTCAGGCTGTTGTATAAATCAAACTGAACGGAGAATTTTGATAGGAAAATGTAGGAATTATGTGACGTTAGATCTTTTTATAGTTTGTTAGTAGCGATAGATACAGCCCGTCTATTCTGTTAAAATGTTACCGTGAAAACTTATTTGGAGTGTGCGTGAAGTGCCTGTGCGTAATTCTCAACATTTAGGTGTTTCATTTTAAAGTTGCTTCTGCATCGTCTCCGGCGCTGCGGGAAGTGCAACCCCTTCGTTACGTAACAATGGTTACAACGCTTTATTACAGCGGGCAGGGGTTGCTCTGCCTTCACGCCGCCGGTTTTATATACACTTTAGTGGTAGCAGCCAAAAGACAACGTGAAGTCGGGTAGCCCCGACTCGGTTTTGGAACAGATGCGACCTATTTTCTCGACATAGTTTTTACGACAAACGGCTGGTCGGAGACAAAAAACACCAGGAAGCTTTTAGCCTTATATTTAAGTGTTTTTTTTTTGCCTACTATCCAACCAAACTGTATTTTCCAGTCAAATATCTCCACCTGAGCTTTCACGATGAGATTTTTACAGAATAGCACTGCTGAATCCCATAGTACTTACGTGTTATTGAGAACGCTGTCATTCTTGATTCCAAATGTCTCTGTTTGTAATGTAGTATTGTAAATTGAAGAAGTAGTTTCTCTGTCAACATGTGTTTTATTTTGTTTTTCTCTAAATGGTTTCATTCTAAAAAAAACATGTACTTAGCAATGTATCCTTTTAAAGTAAAGTTCCTATATACCTACATAGAAAAGAAAACGCCTGCATTTTCCGAAGGGTTGGCCCGGGGTGCACTCATGCTATAAAAACACCTAAATTTCGCCAATTATTTTTAAGAACAATGTATTAGGGGGCAAGGATAGTGGCTTCTACTGGGTCTCCTTTTTTTTGGGACCATCCCACCGCACTATTCCCAAACCACTGCAACTCCTGAAAGCCAGAATCAACAGTGGCGACCACCAGAAAAGCGCCGAGGCAATGAAGCTCGACGAAGGATCACGGAGAATGAATTTAACTGTCTTGGATACCGCAACGAAATTAATCAGAAAAGAATAACGAGGGAGAAGGAAAAAAATATCCATTTCCCTCCATATCAAGCAGGAGACAGAACAAACAAGGCCAATAGGTACCAAGAGTCGTTTACAACAATTGAGCTAGGAAAAACATGGAGGCGCCGCGATGTTCTATACATACATTAGCTTATACAAATATGAGTGAAATACGATACAGAATGTGAAACATCGTTTTGTTTCATTCTTTCTAATGTAGTAATCGTATTTGACAAAAGAGACAACAATATTTCAGTTGTTGCTCATTATGGCAACATTTTGTTATGATGTAGTGACAGTTGTAGGTACGTGCCATATTCACCATATTATGTGACGAGTTTTGTGGTTGTGTTCGTGGTAGTCCTGCAGCCTAATTGCGTAAGTGAATTTTGCAAAGCTAACAAGTTGATTCCTTCCCAAAAACGACTTTACGTATTGCATATTAATACGTAAAGTCGTTTTTGGGAAGGAATCGACTTGTTTGCTTTGCAGAATTCACTTACGCAATTAGGCTGCTGCTGGCAAATAATTGTTTACTTTTTATATTAGTAATGTGTGTGTGTTCCGTGATTAACACAACCATAGCATCGGCAGCTATTTTAAGTGACATTTTAAGGGTTAGGTAGGCACGTTTTTATTTGTAGGTATTTCCAGTCCATACTATATGTCCGTAAGGATTGAGGAGCCACTTTTCGTATCTTAATGAAATTAATATACTTATTTAGTAGTAGGTTTAGAAATTTTGTAGGTTCGATCCTCGATTTTGTAGTATAAAACTTCAAAAGTTACATGAACATGAAGGTGGCTCCTCAATCTAAAAATTTAGATTGAGGAGCCACGTCAGAACTAGGAACATCATGGATTAATATTTACCATCATTTGGTATGATTTTGTAGCATTTGCGAGTATTTAGTAGACAAAATCTGAGCTCGGTTGCATTCAAATCAAAAAAGTTACCATACATTATATGTGGCTCCTCAGACCATACATACGATTCGTCAGTTTTCAAAGAAGCAGTAGTTTAATTAATGCGCAATTTCTTCGTCATTTAGTAGTAAGTATCAAAGATTTGTAGGACAAAAATCAATAAATAAAAATGAATGAATTGGGAGATATGGCAAATTTTAACTGGCTCCTCAATTGAGATGCTTCGGTAAATAGATTTGCCTGTAATCTACTTATATTTGTGACGTAATTTGGAACAAAAAAGCATCTTATTTTGTATAAATTTATACTAATTGTACGTATAATCTGCCATAAAAAAAATTAAAATCTACGAAGTTATTAACTATTCTTTAATTTCCTAACATTTAGTTTTGAAGGGTGTCCATGAATAAAGTATATTAAAAAAATCCTTTCGTCTCTTTCAAAACAAACAATTATATTTTATTTATTTCATCTCATTATACGGGGGTAACTGCAAATTAATATCGTTTACATACCTACCCTCTATAGCATTTATTTAGAAACCTGACATTCATTAGGGATAAAGCTCACTTATTTGCACACATATTATATTTGTAGCAACCTGAACCTAAACAAGTTTCAGATATTTATTTGTTTTTAGTTTTTCACTTGGATGGATGTCATGGACGGTCAGAAAGATTACGACGAAATATATTTTATTATTGCAACATTTAAAACATAATTAAATTTTTCTACACAATCTCCCACATTGTTATAAATAAATTTTAACGTAAAAATTATATTTATTATATATAACTTACAGTTCCACTAGTGAACTAATATTAATCACGTCATAATTGTTGACTTTTGGGGGTACTATTTGCTACTGGAAGGATGAGATATTTTGTTACGACGACTATAAGTCTCACTTTTTTTCGTGTGAGGATGTATAGCCACATCTGGTATCAGAGTTAATTTAGCCACCTCTGGGAACTCAACAGGCCTCTGACTTGGCTATTTCAGGCTCTCACTAACTATATAAGTCACACTGCAAAATATGCTCACTGTAAAATTCGTTAAAACAACCAATAATAACAAATTCATTCTTTGATTTATGTCGATCTTTCCATGCCCATAGCTCTCGCTGGAACGCCCATACCAATCTGCTCCGACTTCCGGTACCTAGGGTCGCTTGTCCTAGGGGAGATGGCGAGGTAGACCGAGACGTAACGCACCGGATCAACTCGGGATGGATGAAATGGCGACAGGTCACTGGCACAACTTGCGACCCACGGATGCCCCTCAAGTTAAAGGGTAACATTTACAAGTGCGTGATAAGACCTGTCGTACTGTATGGATCAGAATGTTGGGCTGTGAAAAAGATGGATGAAAAGAGATTGCATGTAGCAGAGATGAGAATGTTGAGATGGATGTGCGGAGTGACGAGAATGGATAAAGTGAGAAATGAGTATATTAGAGGAAGTTTGAAAGTGGCGCCAGTGACAGAAAAGTTGAAAGGAAACCGTTTGTCTTGGTATGGTTATCTGATGAGGAGGGATGAAACGCATGTTACTAGAAGAGTTATGAATATAAATGTGGATGGATGGAGACGGAGGGGACGGCCAAAGAAAAGATGGATGGACTGTGTGAGGAGTGATATGAAAGAAAAGGGAGTCAGTGATAGCGTGACGGGGGACAGGACGGTACGGAAGAAGAAAACGTGTTGCGCTGACCCCAAGTAACATGGGACAAGGGCAGGAAGATGATGATGATTTATGTCGATCTTGACTAGTAAATACTTAAAACATATGGAGATCTCTGTACATACCTATATTTCGATATTGTAAATTTTTTTATATTAAATTTCAAAAACTAGTCATCCTGGTTTCATTCATATAACATGGTCACCCTTAATAGCGAATTCTAAAGGAATATCGAAAAGTAATTTGTTTTTCAGATACCGAATATATACAATGTTGATCTCTACTTAAGTATTTAGTAGACATTCATACTAAATTTTAGTGTCTCTGGTTTTTGATTCCGTTGTGATCTCAGGAAGGTACAGTAACGTTGTGATCTCAGGTAGGTATAGTAACGTCTGGATTGAGGAGCCAAATAAAATGCGTTTATTTACTAAATTCACTCAGTTAAATTACTTTGTCCATACGCTACAAATTCGGACACACTAACTACTGAATGACGAAGAAATCTCGCATTAATTAAACTACTGCTTCTTTGAAAACTGACGAGTCGTATGTATGGTCTGAGGAGCCACATATGATGTATGGTAACTTTTTTAATTTGAATGCAACCGAGCTCAGATTTTGTCTACTAAATACTCTCAAATGCTACAAAATCATACCAAATGATGGTAAATATTAATCCATGATGTTCCTAGTTCTGACGTGGCTCCTCAATCCAAACATTTAGATTGAGGAGCCACCTTCATGTTCATGTAACTTTTGAAGTTTTATACTACAAAATCGAGGATCGAACCTACAAAATTTCTAAACCTAGGTACTACTAAATAAGTATATTAATTTCATTAAGATACGAAAAGTGGCTCCTCAATCCTTACGGACATTCTATGTTTACAATTGGTATAAGCCCAGTTGCCTAGCACCACGGATAAAAATTAGGATTCATATTAATGGGTCCTAACTTTGTGAAACTGATGTCTCTGTAGCTCATAGTTAAGGCGGTGACACGGAGAGACTGAGATAGAGACCAATCAGAGCTTCAGAAAATACTAGTAGGAGAAAGGACCCAAGTTGTAGGGGTCAAAATCTTTACTAATTAATTTTAGAAAACACATTTCATAGAACGCACCCAATGAGTGTAATCAGGAAAATTCACGCCACCAGTTGGCGCCACTTTAGGGAGAGGTCTTCCGCTTGGAAAACGTAACTTATGATGAAGTCAACGTGAATTTATCTTATGTCAAAAAACCTGCGTAAAAGGTTTTCGACCTGACGTTTCGGTGCTGCTACCTATACTTCATAAAAGATAGCTTGATCTCTGCACTTACATGCAACATAATAAAAAAACTTTTTACAAAAAAATACTACTGACTTCCAAATAAAACTACAAAGTGAAAAATAACTTTATTTTTGGAAGTCGGTGTCTTTCGTAGGTACCAATTTATTGCGTTATGGACACCGACTTCCAAAAATAAAGTTATTTTTCACTTTGTAGTTTTATTTGGAAGTCGGTAGTATTTTTGTGTAAAAAGTTTTTTTTATATTTCACTTTTTAGTTGTACCTACCTAATAGGCAAGTTGTTTAGTAAGTTACCTACTCGTATAACGCCAGAATATATTACCAAAATATCATGAAACTTGAACATAGCCGGTGAAATGAGAGATCTGCGTACCCCTTAAGAGCGTACTGGCGTGATGTTATGTTATGAAATGGTATAAACAACAAACAAACATGCGATTGCAGCAATCCCGAGAGATTTGCCATTGTTTATTGAAGAGTTCTGTTGTATATCTTCGAATTTCTTCGTCAGTCCTTCACCAAATTAAAATGGGACCAATTTCGGAACATACACTTTCAAAAAAAAAAAAGAATTTTTGAAATCGGTCCACAATTGACGGAGATATCGGTGAACATACACAAAACATACATAATGTCGAACATAGAACCTCCTCCTTTTTGGGAAGTCGGTTAAAAACAATATATCACGGCCCGGGCATATTTCGATTATTTATTTACCTATTTAACCCGACATTTCGGCCGTGTTGCAACGACCGTGGTCCCGGGTAGACCAAAATAATTTTTTTTCGTTATGGACACCGACTTCCAAAAAAAAGTTATTTTTCACTTTGTAGTTTTCTTATTTGGAAGTCGATAGTGTTTTTTTGTAAAAACGTTTTTTTAGGTCTCTTTGGTTATATCTTGGTAATATATTCTGGCGTTATACGAGTAGGTAACTTACTAAACAACTTGCCTATTAGGTAGGTACAACTAAAAAATAAAAAAACTTTTTACAAAAAAGTACTACCGACTTCCAAATAAAACTACAAAGTGAAAAATAACTTTATTTTTGGAAGTCGGTGTCCATAACGCAATAAATTGGTACCTACGAAAGACACCGATTTCCAAAAATAAAGAAATTTTTCACTTTGTAGTTTTATTTGGAAGTCGGTAGTATTTTTTTGTAAAAAGTTTTTTAATTCAATTAAGAAACGCGAAAGTTTTAAAGTGGATTATCCATACAAAGTTGTCTGATCAGAATTTGTATGGGAGAACATTTTTTTTTAACCACTAATATGATCGCACGATTTCGTTACACCCTTTTATAATTTAAGTATTATATTTTTACCAACCTCTCCGTAACAGTTTCATCTTTGCCCATTGCAGTTGTCCATTTTAAATTGTGTTTCAACCAATATTTTTTTTCTTTTAAAAACTGTCTCCACATTCTACCCACCTCGGGATCTACGTAAGCATTGTAGCATATCAACTTGGTTTCATTCGTCAAAATGTTATTAAGACGTCTTTGTGTACACAGATTATGTATGTTCAATTTGTCTATTTTATTTTTTTTATTTAGTGCTGTGTCATTTTCGTTTGACAGTTCTTCTGTTACTTTTTTAAATTCGGCTTCAGATTGTTGTGTAGCTAAGTTATTTGTATAAACGGTTGTTACTGGGGAAGGGAATATTAATGTTTATTTTATAATTCTATTCTATATCAAGCTACCATTATTTTTTTAAAACAAGCTTTATTTTCATACAAAATCTTGCATTGTCAGGAAAAACAAATGGTCGTGTGCATTTCAGCTTAAGGTTCCCCTAGTCGACGATGATGATTTAGGACGAAAACGAGCGCGCGAAATTTTATAAACAGACCTTTGGGAGTCTAGATATCATGAAAAACGACTAAATGTATATTTTCAAAATAAAATTGTTTGCATTGTTGAATTATACAATGTAATCTATCCATGTATGGTGGCCGTTTTGCAATTTTACTTCTTCTTATGGTATTTATTTCCGCCCAAAGATGCGTTAAAATTAGTGTTGAAATATGGAACTTTCGACGCTCATAACTTTCAAATATTTTATTTGATTAATTTTGTCTTTCCATACAGGGCTAGATAATGATGAGACAAATTGATATCACTTTTTATTTTGAACGTACATTGTCAAACAGTGGAGTAATCGCCAGACTACGTCTGTATGGAAGAAAAATCGACTAGTGTAACCTTAAGGCCCTTACTCCAATTTAGTGCCGTAAAACGGTTACTTTCATAAGCCTATTCCTTAGTAACGGCTAGGTTAACAAGGTTTGAAAAAATATTATATTATGGATTCATGTACCTACATTATTTGTGAAACATGGATTTTTCGTATTACTAATACTTTCCTTTAAAAAAATTACTAACAACACGACATTTTTTCGCTTCGTTTGCATACTCCTCCAAAACGACTTGGACGTTTAAAAATATGTTTACACAGAAACATTTCTGATTAGAACGTCTTCATAACCTACAAAGGATATGTAAACCAAAAAAAAATTTTGCAAACAAAACTGTCCAAAAGGAAGGCCAGTACCGCGGTAACATTGGGGAATATAAACGCCTTAAGGCGATATATACACCCCAATGATAACGTAGTACTGGCCGTGCGCCCGCGCGATGCCAAAATATCAAAATTGAACCTCCTTTTGAACAGTTTTGTTTGCAAAATATTATTTGATTTACATATGCTATGTTAGTTATGAAGAAATACCAGCCATAAATTTTTCTGTGTAAAAATATTTTTGAACATCCAAGTCATTTTGGAGGAGTTTCCAAAAGTTACGAAAATTATCGTGTTGTTAATTATTTTTTTAAAGCAAAACAATTAGTTACACGTAAAAACCTTGTGTTCAAAATTATGTACATGCATCAGTAGTATTTTTTTTTTTTCAAACCTTTTAACCTAGCCGTTACTAAGGAGTATGCTTTAGAAAGTTGCCGTTTTACGGCACTAAAGCGTATGTAGGCCCTTAATCAAACACCGGGACAGATGAAAATAGTTAAAAGCTTGTAAAAATAACAGTAATACAGGCTGGGCCCATTTACAGTGGTTCAAAATACATAAATGTACATTTTGCTTCAAGTGGGCGAAGTTTGGTATTGCACTTTTGTATCCAAGAATGCAATGGCATACATACATAACAAGTATTAAACGACGTTTTTCAACACACTTACGAAGAAACAAGCATACAACATAATTATTGATTCAAACCCATAATAGTATACTATTTAAAAAAAGGTGTCTATCCTAATATTATCTATACTAATCTATACTATAATATTATAAAGAGTTTGTGAGTTTGTGACGTTGTAGGGGGTAATCTCTGAATCTACTGAACCGATTTTGAAAATTCTTTCACCAGTAGCAAGCTACATTATTCCTGAGTGCCATAGGCTATAATATATTAAAAAAATAATGGAGATCCTTACGAAGATTGCAATAATGTAACCCAAGGTAGCAAAAGGGGTAGGTAGGTAGGGTAGGAAATGTAGGTAAGGTAGGCAGGGTAGGCAGGATAGGCAGGATAGGCAGGATAGGCAGGGTACGCAGGGTAGGTAGGTAGGTTGCCAGTTGACGGGAGCGAAGCCGCGGGGGTTGGCTAGTTACTAATAATATTATAAGGAGGAAAGATTTGTATTTTTGTATGTAACGAATAAACTTAAAAACTACTGAACCGATTTCAAAAATTCTTTCACCGTTGGGAAGCTACACTATTCCCGGGTGACATAGGCTAATTTTTATCCCTGTATTCCCACGGGGACGGGAACTACGCGGGTGAAACCGCGAGGCGTCCGCTAGTAATTAATATTATAAAGAGGCAAAGTTTGTGAGGTTGTAGGGTGTAATCTCTGGATCTACTGAACCGATTTAGATGAAATTTGGCATGGAGATAGTTTGAAACCCTGGGAAGGACATAGGATAAAAAAAATGCGATTATCAGAAATGCCTTTAAGATTTTACTAACACCCAATCAAACAACAACATACATATGTAACCTAAACACAATGGAATAAGATCCATTTTTAGAGTAGGTAAATGTGAGGAAATGTATTCTATCTTTCATATTATTATCTACAATAAAGTGGCTAGTAAACTTCGCTTCCGTGGTGCACCCCACAGGATCCGTTATTGGGGTTTACGTTACCCCAACAAGAAAGTGGCTCCTAGTGTGATATGAGTGGAACGTATAGTTAGTGCGTAATCTGCTGTGAATGTGCGCCACATAAAAAATAAGTGCGTGTCGTCGTTTATGAATAAAACGGAAAAAAACGATTCCTACTGGAGTAACGTTGAAGCAGCAGCAAAATTCTAAACGAATGATCGATTCCTTGAAAACTAAAACTAAAACAAATACACACAAATCAAGAGCTACTCGTGTATTTTTATTCTACAGGCGCACATACAATGGTTTTAGAGATACACGATTCTGCAAAACGTTACTCCAGCAGGAAATGCAATATCTCACCGTATCAGGTGAGATAGTGGTCAAGCGCAAGCCTATAGAAAAAAAAAAACCCGAAAACCTGATGACGCACCAATTATATTTTCTCTCTGCCCATGCACAATATTTCTCACTCCGATCATTCGTTTAGAATTTTCCTGCTGGAATAACGTTACTGCAGCAGGAATCAAACGTATCCTTGTTAAAAAAGCATATTATAGTGGCGCACATTCCCAGCAGATTACGCACTAATTATACGTTCCACTCATATCACACAAGGAGCCACTTTCCTGTAGGGGTAACGTACACGGTATCGGGACAATAAATTGCCTGTGTTACTCAGGAATAATTTAGCTTTCTAGTGGTGAAAGAATTTACAAAATCGGTTAAGTACTTTTTGAGTTTATTTATCCATTACAAACAAACTTATATGTATTATTATAGTAGCGTAGACAAATAAAACTTACAAATAATCGCAAGAAAACCAACTGTGAAAAATGTATTTAGCATACTTAAAACGAAAACGAATTTTTCATTTTTTCGAATTTTCACACGAATCAAAATATTTTTCACCTCAGCTTAGGTATTTCAATTATAAACTCAATCAAAAATAATTACAGATTTTCCATAAAAATATTGTTGATTGCAAACCATCAATGCATATGCCATAAAATTGGTACCACAGTCGAAGGCTTCAACAAATTTGTAATCTACTGCCCTTTTTTCCAACTATATCGGGGTCAGCAGTCTTACTGAATGCAACTAAGTATCAGCACAGATAATATAGTACTAGCATAAAGATGCCTCAGCCCATACAAAGGAACCTTGCCAACGTAACTAGTGTTTTTTGTCTGATTAAGATGATTATTTTTATAAGCACCTCGATCGCGTTTGCTTCCGTTCCATACCTATAGATGGTGTTAGCAGCAACTTGCAAGTCAAAGAGTTTTCTCGGTTCGTGACTATTTTTCTTTAAATACAGTTACGATATGTTTTATAGTATTTTTATGCACGTTTTTCAGTTTAATTGTACCAAAATGTGTTACAATACAAATTTTGGAACAATTAAACGGCGTGCCTCAGAAATTTAAAACCGCGCCATCTATTGGAATCAATTTAAAATGATCTGGAGGGTGACCATAAGCTCTAAGAGCGGTATCAATTTGATATCGAATAAGGGACAGATGTATTTGACTTGTATACATCTGTCACTTACTCGATCTCAAATTGATACCGCTCTAAGAGCTTATGGTCACCCCCCTGTTCACTTAATATTTGAAATGTGAATTAAGAGCCTAATATTTCATAATTTTGTGCTAGGAGAATAGTTTTTTTTTATGATTGGTTTGCTCTCGACTCTAGTCTAGGTCAGAGGTGACAGATATAAAGTCAACCATGGAGTAAGCTTGAGCCAGAAGAAGCCTAAATTAACAAGAAAATAAATAATAATAATTTTGATTAAACAAGAACATACAATGTTTATGATCAATTCTAGAAAATGTTAATTTTTCTCACAATTCAATAAAAAATGGATGCATATCGCGCCACCTAGTGACATTTATTTAAACTAAATTTTCTTTGTTAACGCTGGGACCCCGTAGTATCAGTAGTTTACATAGAGCGACTGCCTATCTGATTGACACCCAGTTACTAGAGATCACGGTACCCTTTGGTAAGAAGAGTGCTTGACAGACTATCATGCTTCTGGCATGCCATGCATGCAAAAATACTGCCGGGAGCAACGGCTTAAGGAACAGTTACCAACTCGGAACGGGATCGTATTCGTATCGCCTTTCACCTCTCCGTCAGACAGTTGTCAACCTTACGTAAGTACGTAAGCAATGCTGTTCCGCAGCTCCGGTACCTTGACTCGGCTACGGCTAGGCGATGCCGCGCTTACGGCTCGTCGACCTGCTGGCTGGCACCAGATCAGACGACGAGCCGTAAGCGCGGGCACTACAAGTTGACCACGCACCGCACCGCTGTTCGTGAGGGTCCCGAGGCGAAGCGATTATGTTACAATTCCGATTAGAGTGCTTTGCAGTAGGGAGAATCATACAAAGAATACTGCACGGCTCGAGTTGATACGGTGACGGAATCCCTTTCAGAATTGATAAATGTGCTGTATTGTACCTTTAACGTGCACTCAAAGGCACAGATGGATCTCGGTATGTAGGTAATGTATGGTCACCCATCTACGGACCGCCCTGAAAAGCTGAATTTAGTGTATTTTCACATATTTTGTGAGAAATTCTAGTAACCTAGATATAAGAGTTCTAAAGATACAACCAGGTGACGAGTTTCTGAATTGACCATCTTATAAATAAAACTACACTGTAGGTATTATTAAAATTAAATAATTTATTATAATAATAAGAAGAAAAAATATATTTATTTAGATTACAACAATAAAATCTTAAACAATACTTAATTAAAAATAATTTAAAAAGATTATAATTATTATTGAAAATGACAAATAATAATAAATGAGTAACATTTCTTCTAAAAATAATTTAGCTATATTTAAGTACATTTTTTAATATACAGGTTGATTTTAATAAAAAGGGGGGTAGCATCATACAAAATTGTAATTCAATGTTCCTCATACAGCTAGTAAGCTAGTATTTTTGGGTACCCTGCCTTTTTTCATACCCGTATCGGGTTTTTTTAGATACCCGGGTACCCGGGTATCACCTTTTTACAAATAAAACACCGCATTATTTTTCGTGCTGTGCTTAATTATCATGACAGTAATAATATAAAATTTATAATAAAAAAACTGGCAAAGTGCGAGTCGGACTCGCGCACGAAGGGTTTCATACCAATATCGCAAAAAACGGCAAAAAAATCACGTTTGTTGTATGGGAGCCCCACTTAAATATTTATTTTATTCTGTTTTTAGTATTTGTTGTTATAGCGGCAACACATGTTGCTGCTACGAAACTTCTACAACTTCCAATTTGATATGATAACAGAAGGATATGATGAGCAACATGAGTGATCTCCAAAACATCTCCTTCAATCTGAACAAACTGGACCAGAGAGTCGATGTGATGATGCTGATTACCAAGATACTGTCCGTGCTGTCTGAAGAATATGAACATTTCAGCACAGCATGGGGCTCGACTCCAGAGACGTCCAGGATCATAGAAAACCTGTGTTCTAGTTTGCAGATGGAAGAAAGCAAACTGAAGCTTACTTCGACAGAAGAACAAAATGTGTCCTTTAAAGCAGAGTTGAAAATAAACAAGGTAGGTAAATCAAAACCTAAAAATATAATATAAAAACAGTAGAAAGTGATGTCTGTAAAAAGTCAAACCGTGAAACCAAAAATCTTTTTCTCAAAGACAAAAATAATGCTCAATATGTAATAAGTTTAATCATCATGAGAAATAGCTAGAGCAACAAGGTTGTTAGAAATATTAAACCCATGATGGTTACAGGTTATACCTGTTTACCAGATTCTGTGTTGTGTAGATAATTTCTCACATTTTTGTGTTATCTATTTGTTGTCAAACAAAAGTCAAATTCCCATGTATTTGAAACAGTATATAACAATGGCTGAAACCAAATTTGACCTGAGAGTAAACAAAATAAGGTGTGATCATGTCAAGAAATAATTATGTTGGTAACAACAAAATCTTTATTTTAATAAGTAATTCATAAGTTGGCAACACTTCATATATATTGTAATTGTGTTCTGTTCGGTCTAAACAATTAAATAGATTCTCATTGGAATATGGCGTCTTAGCTTAATATCCTAAAATCACCTGCCCAACTAAAACTATAAAACCTTTAATAACAACAGATCATGGAGGAGAGTATTCCTCACATGATCTGAAAGATTCGTGTAAGAACAAAGGTATTAGTCTCCATTAAATGGAACAGCAGAACTGTTCAACCGTACTCTTATGGAAAGAACAATATCAATGCTTTTTTATTCTAACCTCAATACAGAGATGTGAAACAGCACTAATAAATAGAAACCCACCAGTGCTGTTGACACAACCCCAGTTGACAGTAAAAACAGGTGATAGTAAAAACCTCAGTAAAAACATTAAAAAGTAAAATCAGTGAAGTGAAGCAAGTCCTTCAACAAGATGGCCACAAGACCCGAAGACGTAGCTCATGTTGATAAATTCACAGGAGTCGACACCTATCCAATATGGGTGTTTGAATTAAAAATCCCGCTTGCCGCAAAAGAATTGATAAAAATCGTTGACGCGACAGAAATATTGGTGACTGATCCACCGAGAAATCAAGCTTCAACAGACCAGTGGAAGACTCGAGATGCAAGAGCTCAATATTACATTGTCACATCCATTGACAAGCAAGTTAGGCCCCATATTCTAACCTGCACAACTTCCAAAGAGATGTTTGACACTCTCCAAAATATCTACCAGAGGGACTCGAGCCAACAAAAATGCCTGCTGCTACGAGACTTCTACAACTTCCAATTTGATGCTAAGAAGGATAATGATGAGCAAGATTAGTGATCTCCAAAACATCGCCTTCAAACTAAACAAACTGGACCAGAAAATTGATCAGATGATGCTGATTACAAAGATCCTGTCCGTGCTGCCTGATGAATATACCCATTTCAGTACAGCATGGGACTCGACTCCAGAGTCGTCCAAGACCATAGAAAACCTGTGTTCGAGGTTGCAAATGGAGGAAAGCAAGTTGAAGAGTTCTTCGACAGAACATAATGTATCCTTTAAAGCAGAGTGGATAAATAAACACAATAAATCAAAACCTAAAAACAAATATAAAAACAATAGAAAATGTGATATATGTAAAAAGACAAACCATGAAACCAAAAATAGTTTTCTTAAAGACAAAAAAACAATGCTCAGTTTGTAAAAAGTTTAACCATAATGAGAAAGACTGCTACTTTAGGGATAGACATAATTCTATGGTGGAAAATAAAGTATCATTTTTAGCATCTGATAGTAAGGGTTCATACAATGCTATGCTAGATGGAACCATGTCTTTCATACTAGACAGTGGACGTTCATGTCACATGGTAAGTGATGAAAATTTGCTGACAGCTGTTGAGAGCTGCAATAAAAATATATTAGTAGCTAAGAAAAATCATGTTATGTCTGTAGAAGGTAAAGAAACTTTCATCTCTAAACAATGTGATTTGAATGATGTTCACCGTGTACCTGAATTATCTAGAAACCTAATGTCAGTAAGTGAGGTAACAGAAAAAGATAGCATTGTTGTTTTCTCAAAAGATAATGTTAAAATTTACAAAGACAACAAAGTGGTACTTAATGGTAAGAAAAATGCAATAGGCCTGTATACTGTTGACCTTGATGTTAAAATACAAAATGAGGCACTCTCTGCACAAGATAATGATCTATATAGAGTGGCATGGAAAACTAGGTCACTTAAGTTATAGTAAAGTAACCTTAATAAACTACCCAATATTTGTGATGGTCCCCCCCCATTGTCGCTCATGTTAAAATAGATGCAGTATGTGAGATATGTGTAAAAGCAAAACAGGTAAGGTTACCATTCAGTACAGAAAGGGCTAGGGCAACAAGGTTGTTAGAAATAGTACACACAGATGTTTGTGGACCTATAGATCCGCCCACCCATGATGGGTACAGGTATATTCTGTGTTGTGTAGATGATTACTCACATTTTTGTGTCATCTATCAGTTGTCAAACAATAGTCAAGTTCCTATGTATTTGAAACAATTTATAACATTGGCTGAAACCAAATTTGACCTGAGAGTAACCAAAATAAGGTGTGATAATGGAGGAGAGTATTCCTCACATGATCTGAAAGATTGGTGTAAGAACAAGGGTATCATGCTGGACTATACAATTCCATACAAACCTCAATTAAATAGAACAGCAGAACGGTTCAAACGTACTCATATGGAAAGAACAAGATCAATGCTGTTTGATTATAACTTAGATAAAGAGATGTGGGGAGAAGCAGCACAAACAGCTGCATACCTTATAAGTAGAAGCCCTACCAGTACTGTTGACACAAGCACAACCCCAGCTGAAAAATGGTTATCCAAGAAACCAAATCTAACTAATCTACAAATATTTGGTTGTGTTGCTTATGCCAAGAATTTGGGATATCTCAAGAAGCTTGATAGCCGCCGCAGCAAGAAGTGCATTTTTGTAGGTTATGCACCAAACGGAAACCGTCTGTGGGATGAATAAAGCAGAAAGATCTCAAGAGACGTGTTTGAGAAAAATGCAATTAAAACAAATAAACATAACCTCAAAATAAAAATCAATCATGCAAATCTTAAAGAAATAGAAGAAAATCAAGATGAAGGCGATGAAGGGATGTAGAAGATAATGACAGATCCAGATCAAGAACAGCGAGAAGAAAGATGTGATGAACTTGGTTTACGACCAAGAAGAATAATAAAAAACCCTAAGAAATATGATGACTATCAACTAGATAGCGGAGAAGACGGAGAAGCAATGATGACATACAGGGAGTCACAGACAAATGAAGACGAAGAAAAATGGAAAATTGCCATTAAAGAAGAAAAAGAATCTTTGAAGAAAATGAAACTTGGGAATTAGTAAGCCCCGAAGAAGCAAGAGGAAAAGAAATTCTGTCAAGCCGATGGGTATTCAAAGTTAAGGAAGACGGTAGATATAAAGCCAGACTAGTGGTACGAGGCTGTGAGCAAAGGAGTGGAAACATAAATTATGAAGAAATCTTCAGTCCAGTTGTAGACACAACTTCACTACGAGTTCTTTTTGCTATCACAGCACACTACAACCTGCAAATCAAAACATTTGATGTCAAAACTGCCTTTTTATATGGAACCTTAGATGAAGACATCTATATGAAAATACCAGAAGGTTACAAGGAAGATGGAAAATTATGCAAACTGCTGAAAGCCCTATATGGACTGAAGCAGGCCCCTTGTAGGTGGAATAAAACTCTCACAGAGTTCCTGAATCAAGAAGGCATGACACAAACAAAGTCAGACCCCTGCATTTTCAAGAATGCTGAGAACAGTCTGTTTCTGGCAATACATGCGGATGATGGCATCATGATGGGCAAAAATATCCAGAATTTGACAGAGCTACTCACTAAACTAGAGAGTACTTTTGAAATGAAGACAACTCATGACCCCAATACTTATTTGGGGATGGATATAAAAAGAACAGAAGATGGTATCTTCATTTCTCAAGAGAAATATGCCCATAATGTGGTGCAACGTTACAACATGCACAAATGCAAAGAAGTTAAAACTCCAATTAATCAAAATGAACCGACAGGTGCAACAGAGGACAGCGTGAAGACAGACTATCCATATAGACAAGATGTTGGGAGTCTGTTATATTTGTCGTGTAAAACGAGACCAGACCTGGCTTACAGTGTGAATTTTGAAAGCAGGTCCATGGAGAAACCAACAGATCAAGATGTTCAGTATGTAAAACGAACACTTAGATATCTGAAAGGAAGCACCAAGATAGGAATTCAATATTCATCAGGAATAAATGAAAATCTGAAAATAATTGCTTACAGTGATTCAGATTTTGCTGGTAATCATGAGAAAAGAAAGAGCACTACAGGCTATGTCATAATGCTAGCAGGTGGACCAGTGACATGGCGGTCACGCAAGCAGAAAATTGTGGCACTGTCGTCCACAACAGCTGAATAAATTGCTGCAGCCGATTGCTGTAAGGAGTTAGAATATCTGAAATACTTGATACAAGAACTAACTGGAAAGTCTGTTCCCATTGTTTTAAACATAGACAATCAAAGCACCTTAAAGTTGATGAAATCAGGACAAATGAGGGGAGAGTTAAAGCACATTCAAGTGAGATATCACTATTTGCATGAAATTACAAAAATAAATTCACAAAACCTTTAATGTCTACTAAATTTGAAAATTTCAAAGGTGTTTTGTTAAGGAGTGGAGTATAATAGCTCAAATCTAATTAATAAGTTTAACCTAAGGTCCAAAGTTACGGGGGAATGTCAAGAAATAATTATGTTGGTAGCAACAAAATCTTTATTTTAATAAGTAATTCATAAGTTGGCAACACTTCATATATATTGTAATTGTGTTCTGTTCGGTCTAAACAATTAAATAGATTCTCATTGGAATATGGCGTCTTAGCTTAATATCCTAAAATCACCTGCCCAACTAAAACTATAAAACCTTTAATAACAACAGATCATGGAGGAGAGTATTCCTCACATGATCTGAAAGATTCGTGTAAGAACAAAGGTATTAGTCTCCATTAAATGGAACAGCAGAACTGTTCAACCGTACTCTTATGGAAAGAACAATATCAATGCTTTTTTATTCTAACCTCAATACAGAGATGTGAAACAGCACTAATAAATAGAAACCCACCAGTGCTGTTGACACAACCCCAGTTGACAGTAAAAACAGGTGATAGTAAAAACCTCAGTAAAAACATTAAAAAGTAAAATCAGTGAAGTGAAGCAAGTCCTTCAACAAGATGGCCACAAGACCCGAAGACGTAGCTCATGTTGATAAATTCACAGGAGTCGACACCTATCCAATATGGGTGTTTGAATTAAAAATCCCGCTTGCCGCAAAAGAATTGATAAAAATCGTTGACGCGACAGAAATATTGGTGACTGATCCACCGAGAAATCAAGCTTCAACAGACCAGTGGAAGACTCGAGATGCAAGAGCTCAATATTACATTGTCACATCCATTGACAAGCAAGTTAGGCCCCATATTCTAACCTGCACAACTTCCAAAGAGATGTTTGACACTCTCCAAAATATCTACCAGAGGGACTCGAGCCAACAAAAATGCCTGCTGCTACGAGACTTCTACAACTTCCAATTTGATGCTAAGAAGGATAATGATGAGCAAGATTAGTGATCTCCAAAACATCGCCTTCAAACTAAACAAACTGGACCAGAAAATTGATCAGATGATGCTGATTACAAAGATCCTGTCCGTGCTGCCTGATGAATATACCCATTTCAGTACAGCATGGGACTCGACTCCAGAGTCGTCCAAGACCATAGAAAACCTGTGTTCGAGGTTGCAAATGGAGGAAAGCAAGTTGAAGAGTTCTTCGACAGAACATAATGTATCCTTTAAAGCAGAGTGGATAAATAAACACAATAAATCAAAACCTAAAAACAAATATAAAAACAATAGAAAATGTGATATATGTAAAAAGACAAACCATGAAACCAAAAATAGTTTTCTTAAAGACAAAAAAACAATGCTCAGTTTGTAAAAAGTTTAACCATAATGAGAAAGACTGCTACTTTAGGGATAGACATAATTCTATGGTGGAAAATAAAGTATCATTTTTAGCATCTGATAGTAAGGGTTCATACAATGCTATGCTAGATGGAACCATGTCTTTCATACTAGACAGTGGACGTTCATGTCACATGGTAAGTGATGAAAATTTGCTGACAGCTGTTGAGAGCTGCAATAAAAATATATTAGTAGCTAAGAAAAATCATGTTATGTCTGTAGAAGGTAAAGAAACTTTCATCTCTAAACAATGTGATTTGAATGATGTTCACCGTGTACCTGAATTATCTAGAAACCTAATGTCAGTAAGTGAGGTAACAGAAAAAGATAGCATTGTTGTTTTCTCAAAAGATAATGTTAAAATTTACAAAGACAACAAAGTGGTACTTAATGGTAAGAAAAATGCAATAGGCCTGTATACTGTTGACCTTGATGTTAAAATACAAAATGAGGCACTCTCTGCACAAGATAATGATCTATATAGAGTGGCATGGAAAACTAGGTCACTTAAGTTATAGTAAAGTAACCTTAATAAACTACCCAATATTTGTGATGGTCCCCCCCCATTGTCGCTCATGTTAAAATAGATGCAGTATGTGAGATATGTGTAAAAGCAAAACAGGTAAGGTTACCATTCAGTACAGAAAGGGCTAGGGCAACAAGGTTGTTAGAAATAGTACACACAGATGTTTGTGGACCTATAGATCCGCCCACCCATGATGGGTACAGGTATATTCTGTGTTGTGTAGATGATTACTCACATTTTTGTGTCATCTATCAGTTGTCAAACAATAGTCAAGTTCCTATGTATTTGAAACAATTTATAACATTGGCTGAAACCAAATTTGACCTGAGAGTAACCAAAATAAGGTGTGATAATGGAGGAGAGTATTCCTCACATGATCTGAAAGATTGGTGTAAGAACAAGGGTATCATGCTGGACTATACAATTCCATACAAACCTCAATTAAATAGAACAGCAGAACGGTTCAAACGTACTCATATGGAAAGAACAAGATCAATGCTGTTTGATTATAACTTAGATAAAGAGATGTGGGGAGAAGCAGCACAAACAGCTGCATACCTTATAAGTAGAAGCCCTACCAGTACTGTTGACACAAGCACAACCCCAGCTGAAAAATGGTTATCCAAGAAACCAAATCTAACTAATCTACAAATATTTGGTTGTGTTGCTTATGCCAAGAATTTGGGATATCTCAAGAAGCTTGATAGCCGCCGCAGCAAGAAGTGCATTTTTGTAGGTTATGCACCAAACGGAAACCGTCTGTGGGATGAATAAAGCAGAAAGATCTCAAGAGACGTGTTTGAGAAAAATGCAATTAAAACAAATAAACATAACCTCAAAATAAAAATCAATCATGCAAATCTTAAAGAAATAGAAGAAAATCAAGATGAAGGCGATGAAGGGATGTAGAAGATAATGACAGATCCAGATCAAGAACAGCGAGAAGAAAGATGTGATGAACTTGGTTTACGACCAAGAAGAATAATAAAAAACCCTAAGAAATATGATGACTATCAACTAGATAGCGGAGAAGACGGAGAAGCAATGATGACATACAGGGAGTCACAGACAAATGAAGACGAAGAAAAATGGAAAATTGCCATTAAAGAAGAAAAAGAATCTTTGAAGAAAATGAAACTTGGGAATTAGTAAGCCCCGAAGAAGCAAGAGGAAAAGAAATTCTGTCAAGCCGATGGGTATTCAAAGTTAAGGAAGACGGTAGATATAAAGCCAGACTAGTGGTACGAGGCTGTGAGCAAAGGAGTGGAAACATAAATTATGAAGAAATCTTCAGTCCAGTTGTAGACACAACTTCACTACGAGTTCTTTTTGCTATCACAGCACACTACAACCTGCAAATCAAAACATTTGATGTCAAAACTGCCTTTTTATATGGAACCTTAGATGAAGACATCTATATGAAAATACCAGAAGGTTACAAGGAAGATGGAAAATTATGCAAACTGCTGAAAGCCCTATATGGATTGAAGCAGGCCCCTTGTAGGTGGAATAAAACTCTCACAGAGTTCCTGAATCAAGAAGGCATGACACAAACAAAGTCAGACCCCTGCATTTTCAAGAATGCTGAGAACAGTCTGTTTCTGGCAATACATGCGGATGATGGCATCATGATGGGCAAAAATATCCAGAATTTGACAGAGCTACTCACTAAACTAGAGAGTACTTTTGAAATGAAGACAACTCATGACCCCAATACTTATTTGGGGATGGATATAAAAAGAACAGAAGATGGTATCTTCATTTCTCAAGAGAAATATGCCCATAATGTGGTGCAACGTTACAACATGCACAAATGCAAAGAAGTTAAAACTCCAATTAATCAAAATGAACCGACAGGTGCAACAGAGGGCAGCGTGAAGACAGACTATCCATATAGACAAGATGTTGGGAGTCTGTTATATTTGTCGTGTAAAACGAGACCAGACCTGGCTTACAGTGTGAATTTTGAAAGCAGGTCCATGGAGAAACCAACAGATCAAGATGTTCAGTATGTAAAACGAACACTTAGATATCTGAAAGGAAGCACCAAGATAGGAATTCAATATTCATCAGGAATAAATGAAAATCTGAAAATAATTGCTTACAGTGATTCAGATTTTGCTGGTAATCATGAGAAAAGAAAGAGCACTACAGGCTATGTCATAATGCTAGCAGGTGGACCAGTGACATGGCGGTCACGCAAGCAGAAAATTGTGGCACTGTCGTCCACAACAGCTGAATAAATTGCTGCAGCCGATTGCTGTAAGGAGTTAGAATATCTGAAATACTTGATACAAGAACTAACTGGAAAGTCTGTTCCCATTGTTTTAAACATAGACAATCAAAGCACCTTAAAGTTGATGAAATCAGGACAAATGAGGGGAGAGTTAAAGCACATTCAAGTGAGATATCACTATTTGCATGAAATTACAAAAATAAATTCACAAAACCTTTAATGTCTACTAAATTTGAAAATTTCAAAGGTGTTTTGTTAAGGAGTGGAGTATAATAGCTCAAATCTAATTAATAAGTTTAACCTAAGGTCCAAAGTTACGGGGGAATGTCAAGAAATAATTATGTTGGTAGCAACAAAATCTTTATTTTAATAAGTAATTCATAAGTTGGCAACACTTCATATATATTGTAATTGTGTTCTGTTCGGTCTAAACAATTAAATAGATTCTCATTGGAATATGGCGTCTTAGCTTAATATCCTAAAATCACCTGCTCAACTAAAACTATAAAACCTTTAATAACAACAGATCATGGAGGAGAGTATTCCTCACATGATCTGAAAGATTCGTGTAAGAACAAAGGTTTTAGTCTCAATTAAATGGAACAGCAGATCGGTTCAACCGTACTCTTATGGAAAGAACAATATCAATGCTTTTTTATTCTAACCTCAATACAGAGATGTGGGGTGAAACAGCACTAATAAATAGAAGCCCCACCAGTGCTGTTGACACAACCCCAGTTGAAAAATGGTCTTCGACAAATTTTTGGTTGTATTGCTTATGCCAAGAATTTGGGATATCTCAAGAAGCTTGATAGCCGAAGCAAGAAGTGCATTTTTGTAGGTTATACACCAAACGGATAGGTACAGCCTGTGGGATGAAGACAACAGAAATATATTCATCTCAATAGATGTGGTGTTTGAAAAATGCAATGAAAACAAATCAACATAACCTCAAAATAGAATTCAATCAAGTAAATCTTAAAGAAACAGAAGAAAACCAAGATGAAAGAAATGAAAATCAAGATAGAAGAGATGAAGAAAATAATGTGCTTGAGGAAAATTAAGAAACAGATCATGAATCACAAGAAAATGATGACTATATAGATCCAGATCAAGAATATCGAGAAGAAAGATGTCATGAACTTGGTTTACGACCAAGAAGAACATTAAAGAAAACTTAGAAATATAATTACTATCAACTGGATAGCGGAGAAGATGGAGAAGCAATGATGAGATACAAAGACAAATGAAGACAAAGAATAATGGAAAATAGCCATTAAAAAAGAAAAATACTCTTTGAGGAAAATTAAACTTGGGAATTAGAAGAAGCAGGAGGAAAAGAAGTTCTGTCAAGTCGAAAGGTGTTCAAAGTTAAGTAAGACGGTAGATATGAAGCCCGACTAAGAGTACGAGGCTGTGAGCGAAGAAGTGGAAACCTAAATTATGAGGAAATCCTCAGTCCAATTGTAGACACAATTTCACTACGAGTTCTTTTTGCTATCACAGCACATCAAAATATTTGATGTCAAGACGGTCTTTTTACATGGAACCCTAGACGAAGACAGCTTTATGAAAATACCAGTAGGAAGAAGGAAAAATATGCAAACTGCTGAAAGCTATACGACTGAAGCAGGCCCCACTGTAGGGGGTAAAAACTTTCACAGGAGTTCCTGAAACCAGAAAGCATGACAAACCAAGTCAGACCCCTGCATTTTCAAGAATGCTGAGAACAGACTGTTTCTGGCAATACATGTGGACGATGATGAAATGATAGAGCTACTCTGTAACATTGAGAGAACTTTTGAAATTAAGACAACACATGAAACCCAAAACTTATTTGGGGATGGATATAAAAATAACAGAAATGGCATCTTCATTGCTCAAGAGAATATGACCATAATGTGATGCAATGTTACATGCAATAATGCAAAGAAGATATAACTCCAATAAATCATAATGAAGCGACAGGTACAACAGAGGACAGCGTGAAGACAGAATACCCTAGACAAGCTGTTCATTTCTCAAGAGATTATGCCCATAATGTGATGCAACGTTACATGCAATAATGCAAAGAAGATATAACTCCAATAAATCAAAATGAAGCGACAGGTACAACAGAGGACAGCGTGAAGACAGAATACCCATATAGACAAGCTGTTGGGAGACTGTTATATTTGTCGCGTAAATTAGAATTTTGAAAGCAGATCCATGGAGAAACCAAAAGATTAATATACAGAATGTAAAACGAACACTTCGATATCTGAAAGGAAGCACCAAGATGGGAATTCACTATGCATCAAGAATAAATGATGACCTGAAAATAATTGCATACATTGATTCAGATTTTGCTGGTGATCATGAGACAAGAAAGAATACTACAGACTATGCCATAATTCTGGCAGGTGGACAAGTGACAGTGTACGTCCATAGAAAAAAGGTGCCGCTAGGATGACGTAGTTCTAGCGGAAATAGTTTTTGTAGAATCGCTACCCAAAGGTTGGATGCACAAATTTGTTCTTACCATACACAATTACACGACGTCATGCACTAAATATCTAAACTGAAATTAAGAAATTCCACATCTTTCCGCTGCGACTACGCACATAAAATCACCTGCCCAACTAAAACTTTTAAACATAAACATATAAGTACAACTACCAATTAATACAAAACAGAATGAAATGTATTGTAATTACAATTAGATTGATTTTTATGCGATAATGAACTACATAACTTAATTTTAGATTTTTTATTATTACATCAAAAATAAGCACAACACGAAAAATATGCGGTATTTAATTTGCAAAATGACCCGGGTACCCGGGATTTTTGTCATAAAATACTCGGTTTTAAAAACTTACCCGGATACCCGAGAGGGTGCCCGGGTACCTAGTGGCGAAAACCCTAGTGGTAACGGAAAGGGGGGATTATAATTTAAATATTTTTCTGTCCATGGAAATGAACAACTTTGTACAAGGAAGTCGTAATTCCGAAAAAAAAATATCTAAAGGTACAAAGTTGTCAGCTGACTAAAATTTGAATGGAAGATCCAATTGTTTTTTTTTTGGGAATTGCCTGACTTCTTTAGAGAGTTTTTTATTTACAAAAGCAGAAGCAGTTTTAATATGACGACAACTTTTCGTTACACCCTGTTTATTGTGGCCAAGATAGACCCTGGCTATTATAACTATGCAGTACTCATAATTGGTATCCCCAAAAAGATGTGTATGTGGTATGTTTTTACACATACTCGTATATCTAAGTAGTCTGTGCTTTTACAACTGTCACTTTCGTGGTACTTGACCTGTCAGATTGCTTACGCTGTACATTGTTTTGCACAAATCCAATTACAAAAATGGTTAAAGCTATTAGAAGTGGAGTGCGGGAGTTATTATTTTACATGCACGATGTGGTTCTTAGCCAAAAACGACAATGTTTACAAGATACAGCAACGTTGACGTGTACGTCGAGCTAATGATTTTGATATTTTGTCTTTTGATTTTTGCATAATAGATTATTTAACGAAGAACATTATTTCGAATACTCATACGCCTGTTCATGTTGTTTACAAGAAGATCGTGTCAAATTACAATATTATGAAGCAAAACAACAAACTTTGTGGTTTTGCAGTAATAACATACTGAGAAAATGGTCACTCATAGTGATAAACTGTATCAAATCCACACTGTATCGTACTAAAGTGACTATTCTTTCCCATAAATGAATTTAAAATAATACCAATAGCCTATCAAAAACAACAAAAAATAAACAAGTATCAAAATCCTTTTTCGTAGTACAGACTGTGTTGCCTTCCCCAAATTTTAGGTTTCTCACAAATTTGAATAATGCATAGTTATAATAGCCATTGTGTAATGTCGGGTGTTTAAAAAGTGACTTATCTCTGAGCACAACATAAATAATAGCTCTGAGTCTTAGTTTTTGTGTTCCTTCTCAGAGTAGTCACAATCATTGACTTCACTTAGTCCTTTCTTCTTCTTTATTTATCCCTCTTTCCAGTTTTGCTGGGGTCGGATTTCCTTGTATATCTGCGCCAGACCTCTGTTCTGGGTTGTTTGAGTGCTCAGGTTCACTCTCAGGACCTCTTTCTGCATACTTTACCACCAGGTGGCGGGTAGTCGGCTTTTTTATTATACATTCATACATAATCTCACGCCTTTTTTCCCATGGGAGTAGGCAGAAACTACAGAACGCCACCTGCTACGATCCTTACATATTTCTTTTGCTTCACTCACACATGCCAGTTATGAGTACTGCGCACCTGGCCTTTCTGAAGAGCATCACCTATAAGGTCTATGTATGTCTTTCTAGGGTGTCCCCTCCCGGCGTTTCCATTTACGTCTGCCTTGCCTTTCATTCATCCTTTCAAAATGGCCAAACCATCTTAACATACTCTTTTCAATTTTAGTCACTACATCTTTTAAACCACAACGTTGTCTTATTACCTCATTCCTCAATCTATCATTTAAAGTTACGCCACACATACTTCGCAAGGAACGCATTTCAATTGCATTATTCCTACTTTCATGTTTTTTTTGCCATACCCCACCTTCACTTCCATACATAATTGTAGGCACCAGCACGCTGTTGTGAACGGGCGTGTCGAGCTTCCGGAGACATCGACTTTTTTATTATATGACGTGAAAATAGACTATTAGGCACTCAATCCATCACTCTTCACCACATTAGTACACCTATGTCTTTTCAACCCGCTGCTTTGTGTAAACTGACTATTACATACCTCACAGGCAAACGGCTTTTCCCCCGTATGGATTCTCATATGCAATTTCAAGTTACCGTTGATAGAGAATTGCTTATTACATATATTACAAATGAAAGGCCTTTCTTCGGAATGGACACGCATATGCTTTGATAAATTACCTATCTGCTTGTTACAAATATTACAAGTATAAGGTTTTACTCCTGTGTGAACCGTCATATGCCGTTTCAACTGTCCCTTCTCTCTAAAACATCTGTTACAAACCTCACAGGAAAATGGTTTCTCACCTGAATGCACTCGCATATGAGTTTTCAGATACCCGTTATCAGAAAACGGTTTCTTACAAATCTTACAGGAAAACGGCTTTTCGCCCGTATGCGTTCTCTGATGCAGTTTGGAACTCGCCATTTGAGCGAATTTGCGGCTACAAAAGGAACACGTATACGGTTTAAACCCTGTATGAACACGCATATGGACTTTTAATGTTGTATAAGCTGTGAAATCTTTTTTGCAGACTTCACAGGAGTACGGCTTTTCCCCCGTATGTTGTCTTTCATGTACTGACAAATAACTTTTGCTAGAAAATTGTTTGTTACACACATTACAAGTATGTAGCTTAATGCCCGCGTGAATGATAAAAATATGTCTTTTCAAATGAGATCTCTGAAGGAATCTTCGACCGCAGACATCACAGACGTACGGTTTCTCCCCCGTGTGGATATACATATGAGATTTCAACGTCTGATTATGACCAAACGCTTTATTACAAACCGAACAACTGTATTTCCGTTCACCTGTATGAGTTTTCATATGTTCTTTCAAACCTTTTTTCTTTGTAAACTCCTTGCTACATTCTGTACACTTGAATTTTTCTTGAAAATGAGATTTTATGTGTTTTTTTAAAAGCCTGGCCTTTTCGAAATTCTTTTCACAGATAGTGCAAGGGTATGTGTTATTCACTATATGTGCTATACTAATATGTTTAGTAAGTTCTCTATTGTTTGTATGTGCAGTACTACATATATGACAAGTAAATATCTTCTCTCCATTGTGGGCCTTCATATGTACTTCTAAGGAACCGTGGTATGAGAACTTCTTCTGACAAATGTCGCATGAGTATTTCTGTTGAGTTTTTCGCTTTTTCTCTTTCGGGTTTTTTGTTTCGTCTGAAATGAAGAAAAGTAGTATTTTATCTTATCTTATTTTATGGAGGGGCCGAGAAATAACTCGGACACTTCGTCCCCTAGATAACTTACTCCTCCCCAATCTCGTTGAAAACTCTTTCCATGACTTTTACAACAAGACAAGGAGATATGAGCCTATAGTCTTCTGGTTTTGGATATCCAACCCCTAGGAGACTCATTCGCTTACCAGCCAGTGCATCGCATGTGCACAGGAGGTACTCCATGCGTTCCCTATGTTCCCCACACACCTATGTTCACCTGCACATGGGTGCCGCGGTTAGACCCATCTTCATGAGCATGTCGTTGGTTCCAAAGTGCCTAGTAAAGACCCCAAGCAGGTAGCGGATTTGCCCCCTGCTCATGTTCCAAATACATTCCCGGGCTTTGAACGTAGAGCCTAGGCATTTCTTGGAGTGTTGTAGACCGGTATTAGACAGCCAATAAGTTCGTTGTCTGAGATCTGCAAACTCCCTAAAGTAGTATGTTAGTTCTGGTGTTAAAGTAGTCTAACGCATATGAACTGCAAAAATGTTTTTTTTTTCGATGTCAGGTTTTGGGAAAGTGTTGCTGGATTGTGCACAGCGTTGAGGCATTATGGGCTGATATAATAATAATTTCAGCCAAAGACGTCCACTGCTAAACATAGGCTATATTAATAATGTTGAATTAGTTCAGGCCCGTTTTGTTAGGTATCTATGTGTCAAGAATGGGATCCGAAAAGCTATACCTAATTACAATGATAGGTTACGGCACTATAAGATGATTAGCTTAAAGGAAAGACGGATCAATTCTGACTTACTTATACTGCACAAAATTATAAATGGTTCCATAGATGCGCAATTGATAAACTATTTAAGCTTTAGGACTAGCCAACGTAGCAATCGACATCATCGCATTTTTTAATTGCTTACATCTACCTTAAATACGATACGACACGACATGACATGATACAACATGATACTACGATTTGACATGTTTTGTAGAATGTGAAGTAACTACACTACCGATGAGTCCTCATCATAGCATGTCTCTTTGTTAATATGTGGAAAATGTTGTGGTTATTACATTGACTTGTTTTATATAAGTACCTTACTGTTAAGTGTTATCTTTAATGTAATAAAATAAAATAAAATAAATACTACCTTTAATAGCCCCCTAACACGTATGGCAAGGATATATAATGAAAGGTCCAACTTGACGGCTTACCCTATCAATGTTTTCTCTATGAGTTTCACTTCATACAGACGTTCCCTATATAAACAGTGCGAGCAATGTACGTCTATTCTATATAGCTCAATTTGTTTTGTTTTTGTAGTGTTCTAGATAAAGGTCTACTACACACTTTTTATTTTTACTTTGTCTCAAATATTCATTGTATCAATGTCATGCATACCTGTTATTTGCATGGTTACTGAAATGCCGATTTTATATATTATTTTATTTGAATTGTAAGTGACAGTGCTGTTGGTGTGCTTATTATAAATAAATAAATAAATAGGCCTCCTCTAAATGTCGCTACATCGACCGTCTCGCATCCAGCAGATTCCCGCAACCTGAACCAGGTCATCGTTCCACCTAGAGGGAGACCTACCACCGCTGCTTCTTCCGGCTCAAGGTCGCCACTCCAGAATTTTTCAGCCCCATCGACAATCTGTTCTGCAAGCAATGTGCCCTGCACACTGCCACTTTAGATTAGCAATTCATTCGCCTATGTTGGTAATCCTGGTTCTCCTGCGGATGTCTTCATAGCTCTCTCCATTGCCCTTTAGGCGCCTTCAAGCCATCTGATGAGGCCCATTGTGAGCGACCACATTATTATATAACCACGAGCTTTCTTAAAGTCCACTCACCATCACTTAAATCCGGAGAACCAGGCCAGTTATCTCCTCTTTCCCCTGGGGGCTCCGCCCTCGACCGGGAGCTCCTCAGTACAGACAGCGGCTGGTCATCGTCTTCTACCGTGGAGATGAATATCTCCATCGATGGGGGGCTGTCATCTGAGAACAAATATATTTTTGAACAATCTTGCTAAAAGTTAAGAAACTTTACCCGTTTTCCTTATAAATACAATTGCAACATGCTGTCAGAGTTAACAAGCGAATAAACGTAAAATAACATATTATAAATTCCCGACACAGTAACCTCTAGAAAGTAACATGAATAATTAGCCCACTGTGTTTAATATGAGTAGAGACTGGCTATTATAACTCTGCAGAACTCTTAATTGGTATCCCCAAAAAGCTTTGTATTTGGTATGGTTTTTTTACATGTGTCACTTTCGTGGTAAGCTTTGAGCTGTCAGATTGTTAACGCTGTCTGTACATTGTTTTCACAGATCCAGTTAGAAAAATTATTAAACCAATTAAAAGTGGATTGCGGGAGTTATTATGTGTGTGTGTTACCATCCACAAATTTTCAGATTTCCAAATTTTTTGAATAATGCAGAGTTATAATAGCCAAAGTTAGTATTACGCGCAGCACGCTCGGTAGTGCACGACGCGACGTCACGAATGCTCTCAAATTCTCAAAATAAGGCTATATAATAAAGAGCGCCACGCGAGTGCGGTGTGGGAGCGAGACAAGGCATGGAGTGTGCCTGTGTTTTGCGGGTATTACTTTTATGATTTCGCCAAGAATTTAAGATACTCGCGCTTTGGGTTTTCACATCATGTTTTTGGATGGTTCATTTTTTTTATATCTTACTGTATGTTTATGTATCTATTTTTACATACACAACAATTTGATTTCCGTACGTCACGTTCTAGGCGACCACTGAAAATCAGCGCCATGCTTTGGGTCCCCCACGGCACAGCATTATGCTGAGTGGAAGCCTTCTTGCCACAATCACGACATGCATCTGCCTGGTATCTTTTTCACCCTATTGCTTTTCTGTTTTTTGCAAAATGTAGGTCTAATGTTCTTATTGTTTTATTTATTTCGCGTTTATACTAACTTACTTTAAGTACTACTAATACTACTGTTAAGGGTTTAGCATAAGCATGTTTTTATATTGTATGTCGTTTTGTGACAATTAAAAACATTTTTCTTTTCTTTTTTTTTATTACTTTTATCCAAGCGGTATCTTGCGTCGGGTATACATCCCCTTTTTCCGTCGGGGGTTATAAATTACATGACATTAAATCCATCATACCACCTGTGGGTCCCGCGTAGTGGACTATAGCCCATTACTTCATGCATGTCCCAGCAGTGGGCGCAATAAAAGCTGATTATAAGTGTTGTTCTAATGTACCTTTTCATCCCATCTATTCGAAAAGAGGCGAAGGGTTCTTTGATAAGTGCAAGCAAAATGGGTCATTCCGGCGCACTTAATAATAGTGACGAAATGACTTTTGAATTTGGAACACTATTTAATTTAAAGTTCTAACGCAATTTTCTTCGAAAAAGTCCTGGCCTGTAATAAAGAAAGCGCACCTGCCGACGCGGATAATTCGCTTTTTTTATGCGGGAACTTCCAATTCGTTTTTTTATTACTTTTTATCAAAATGTTACAGAAAATTTTAATTTTATTCACACAAATTTAATGAAACATGAATTCTAGCAGTGAAAGTGAAATATTAACACCAGAAAGTGTAAAATTAAATGCAGAAACTGTCATAAACCATTTACCACCAAACAAATCGAGAAAAAAAATCTAAGAGCCTATGTAAATTTTATTACATGGAAAAATGAAAAATAAGCAGCCATTTTAAGAAACTGTATATTGGTCACTACTAAAAGAATCTCTTATTTATTTTTCTCATAGTGGGGGATGAATAGCAGTGTGCCACACTGTACCAAAATTATTTAACCTCGAGCGACGCACTTTGAATCCCTCGCTAAACTTGGGATTCCACTCCAGAATCTTTCGCTTCGCTCTGGATTCAAACAATCACTATCGCCCTCAATACATTATTTTGGTCCCTTGTGTCACAATGTACTATTATATTGGCAAAACTGGGTATGCACTCAGAATCTATTGTTTTTAATAATTTAATAATGGCTGTTATGGTTTAACAATGTAAAATAGTTTTCACTAAATAAAAGTGATACAAGACAACATAAATAAGTTTAATTTTGCATAATACCAATATAGTACATTTCGTGTCGAGTATAAAAAGTCGAGATTTTAACACGAGCGATGTATCTCGAAGGCGAGCGTCGAAAGCTACATCCGAGTGTTAAAATAAAGCCTTTTTCGCGAGACACGAACGATTCTTTTTCCCCTACCTGATGAGCTTACTTAAGACGACGACTAACGCCAACGACCTTGAGGGAACAACGCGCACTCGTTTCACACCCGCGCGACCCAAAATTTAGTAGTTTTTTGTACTTTCCTTATTATTCTATGACTTTAAAAAAAAGCTTCAGATCAAAATGTAGATAATTAAATTGTCTTTGAGATGGTGTTGATTTTATTAAAATACGCCCAGCGGTTTTGGTGTGATTGTCGTGTTTTTGTCCGTTTTAGACATAACTTTACAAAATAATTACACTATGTTATACAAATAAAACTCAAAATTTGCTTAGATCAAATTATTAAGTAAATAGTCTAATATAACATATATTTTTTTCAAAGAATTACGACTAGCCATTTAGACGTGATTCTCATTTTAAAATCAGCTACTCAAGGGAATCGGCGCCTTAATTAAATGCAAATAAGTTCCAATAAGCATAAGTTCAATCAAGCTCATGGAGGAAAGGCGTGAGATGATCCTGCAGTCTTCAGACGATGCTTTGAAATACCGGCAGCTAAATAGACGGATCTCAAAGTCCTTGAAAAGCGACCTCCGCCGCTTTAATACTGAGCGTATTAAAGACGCGATTGAGCGGAATAAGGGCTCCAAGGTCTTTGCAAGAGATCTGTCTATTGGTCAGAGCCAGCTCACGAAACTGGAGACCGATGATGGCAGGATCGTTTCCACCAAACCGGAGCTTCTGAGGGAGATCGAGAGATTCTATGGGCAGTTGTACACGTCAACCAGCAAACCCGTCGCGAATCTAGCGAATGACCCTAGAGCGAGATTGACCCGACACTATACCGAAGACATGCCCGACGTCAGCCTGTATGAGATGGCTCTGAAACAGCTTAAGAACAACAAGGCACCGGGTGATGACGGAATTACGGCCGAACTACTGAAGGCGGGTGGAAAACCAATTCTTAAGGTCCTTCAGAAGCTGTTTGATTCCGTCATACTCGAAGGGAAAACGCCACAGGCGTGGTGCAAGGGTGTGGTGGTACTCTTCTTCAAGAAGGGTGACAATGACCTACTGAAGAACTATAGGCCCATCACACTTCTTAGCCATGTCTACAAGCTGTTCTCAAGAGTCATCACGAATCGTCTCGCGCGCAGTTTTGACGATTTCCAGCCGCCCGAACAAGCCAGATTTCGTAAAGGCTTCAGCACCGTAGACCACATACATACGCTGCGGCAGGTTACACAGAAGACCGAAGAGTACAACCTGCCTCTCTGTTTAGCGTTTGTGGACTACGAGAAAGCCTTCGATTCGATCGAGACTTGGGCTGTACTGCAGTCTCTCCAACGGTACCAAATTTACTACCGGTACATCGAAGTGTTTGTACAAAAACGCCACCATGTCAGTTCGACTTCAGGATCTGACCTCGGAACTAATCCTTCTGCAGCGAGGTGTGAGACAGGGAGACGTCATATCTCCGAAGCTGTTTACCGCTGCACTGGAGGTTATCTTCCAAGGTTCTGGACTGGAGAGGGCTAGGCATCAACGTCAATGGTGAGTACATCACTCACCTTCGGTTTGCCGACGATATAGTGGTGATGGCTGAGACCATGGAGGACCAAGCGCAACCAAGCGCTTCCAAACATCCTTTATAATGCGCACAGCGAATGAATGGAACTCACTACCTACGTCTGTGTTTCCGAACGCATTCAACCCGAATCTCTTCAAAGTTAGAGTGAATAGGCTTCTTCTGGGTAAGCTCACTCCATCGTAGACTCTGTCTCTGTCACCTATGACCTAGACTAGAGTCAAGGGCAAACCCATTATAAATAAAAAAAAAACCTCAGTACAATGCTCGATGACCTCAGTAGAGCTTCCGAAATAGTGGGTCTTAGAATGAACATGGAAAAAACCAAGGTGATGTTGAATGCCCATGTTACACCCACTCCTATCAAGGTCGGAGACTCTACACTCGAAGTTGCGGGCGACTATGTCTACCTGGGACAAACGATCCAGTTGGGTAGGGCCAACTTCGAGAAAGAGGTCAACCGTCGAATCCGACTCGGCTGGGCAGCTTTCGGGCAGTTGCGCGGTATCAAAGTCAAAGTCAAAGCACTTTATTTCAAGTAGGCCAGTTACAGGCACTTTTGAATTGTCAAAAGACAAAATAAAATATTACAAAATTATGGTGCTACAGTCCCAGTCACAAGACATAATAACTGTGAAAGTACCGTAGATGCCCATTCCAAGACGTAGATCTCTATGGAGAAGAACGGGCAAGAAACTCCATGGACACTCTTTTTCAATTAGGTAATTATTACAAATCATTTGTTACATCATTCATGTTGAGATTACACATTATGTGAGAACGATGTAGAAAGTTAAAAGTGTCCATAGTAAATATAAAAAGACAATTCAGAAATAAAATTAGAATCAATTAAAATAAACCATGGCAGCTAAGAGATGACCAGTCCCAACCGACAGCGCCTGTTCACGAACATGACACATGTATCAGCACCATTCAGCTCAACCATTTTGAAGGGAGCTAAATGATCCGACACACGCGCCACCATCTTCTCGTCGAACTTACCACAGTGTCTCAAGACGAAAGTCTATGACCAGTGTGTGTTGCCAGTGATAACATATGGCTCTGAGACGTGGTCGCTTACAATGGGCCTCATCAGAAAGCTTACAGTCACTCAAAGGGCAATGGAGAGGGCTATGCTCGGAGTTACATAATGATCCATATAAAAGTCATTACGTAAATGTTATTATGTATTTTTTTTTTTTATAGTCTTGTGTCATATTTCGAAAATAAGTGTAAATGTTCATATTTCGCAACGAATTTCTTAGGCAATGTGTTACTGTATGGACAAGGTAGTGGAAAAGGGAATCTTACTTACCATCGTACTTTATATCAAGGCTGTCTTGATCATCATGAGTGGACTCTGCTTTTAACCCTGAAAAAAATCGAAAGTTTTTAATACACAATCACGGGAATAATGTAACTCTTTTGTTCTATTAAATAAAATTGTCTTGCTATGGAAGAGCGGAGTCTCTTAATACAGGCGTGTTTTGCCTAATATGAGGCTCCAATCATCAATTTATTGTTTTGATTTGGTTAAGAAAAAACATTAAAAAAAGATAAAAATAAAATTTTTTGACAAAAGAAGTTTAAAAATATGACCACACCTTTGATACACCCTGTATAGTCGAAATAAGGAACCTTTCTTACCATCATATTTTATATCTAGTCTGTCTTGATCATGGTTCGACTCTTCTTTTAACCCTGAAATATTTCAAGATTACACAATCGGCAGTAAAAAAAATATTGCACAAAAAAAAATATGAAAATTAATTTTGGCAGCCGAGAAAAAAAACATTGTGCTTATGAAAACTCCAATTAAATTTGTTGGGTCGTAAATTAAATTTAACGTTTTTATATAGATAGTTATTGTTAATTAAGTATTGTATGTCTTTAATTAAGTACGCTTAATGGGTCATGAATTAATCTTGTTGACTCTACATAAAAATGTCAACCTTCTTACTGTAAAAAGTTAGTATATGTTTAAAAAAGAAATTACCATCCCCTGCAAATTCCTTTTTAACAACTTTGTCTGAAGGTACAGAATCTGTAAAAAACAAGAACAACAATATATTCAACTATCAAATCAAACTGTCCCTAAATATATTATGTTCTACTTTATAACATAGAAATGTGATGTTTGTTTGTTTGTTTGCAAAAACGTCTGAACGGATTTGGATGAAAATTGCTCAAAGATAGTTCATAACCTGTATTAACACATAGGAGCACATAACATTAAGAGTGAATAGGTTACTTCCAGGCAAGCGTGCTTCACCAACAACCACATCACCGCTTATCATCAGGTAAGGTAAAGCATGAGATAATCTACAATAAAAAAATGTTATAAAATGTAATGTATGTATTGGATAATTACCTTTAAATCCACAGCCATACAAGTACTGCTTCAACTTGTCCTCACAGAGCAACACTTGCTTCTTGAATTCAGCCGCATCTCGCAATCTCGGCTTACATATACTGCAGACTGTGTAGGAGCTGGCATTGTTGGGTAGGGGCTTTAGCTGTAACAGAAAAATAAAAGTCTTGCTGGTCTAGCAGTAGCTGGAATGACGGAAAGAAAGAGAGACAAGAAAGAAGATTGTGTTTACTAGCTTATAGTCATCATCTCATAGCTTACCTGGCTCATAGTCAGGAGCTCATGGCTAAATTATAACAGCCGCACTGACTGAGCATCAAGGTTAAGCAACGCTTGACGAGGTTGGTCCTTGGATATGTGACCGTTTCCTCCGTGCCTGGGAAAGCACGTTAAGCCGCTGGTAACTGCTATCATTTGAAGATCTTTGACAGTCGTAATGGGTAGTCAGAAGTGTGAGATCTGACACCAGTCTTGCCAAGGGTTACCGTGTTACCCAGTTACTGGGTTGTGGAGGTCAGATAGGCAGTCGCTCCATATAAAACACTGGTACTCAGCTGAATCCGGTAAGACTGGAAGCCGACCCCAATAGAGTTGGGAAAAAGTCTAGGCAGATTGATTGAGTCATCATTATCATTTCAGCCGAAAGACGTCCACTGCTGGACATAGGCCTCAACCAGGCATCGCCACATTGACCGATCACGTGCATCTCGCATCCAGCGCCTTCCCGCAACCTTAACCAGGTCATCGGTCCACCTAGTGGGAGGCCAATTATCTTTAATTATAATTAAAGACAATTGCGGTTAGAGTGAAAATAAATAAACGCGAGCCTATAAAAAACAAAAACAAAAAAAAAAAAAAGATAATGCCGGGCATACAGGGTTGAGAAAAGGAATGACGGAAGGTGATGCTGTGATAAGAATGGTTATGATTATTTTTAAACAAATTTTTTAAATTATTGGTTTACAAAAAAAAAAATTGTGGAAAATATAGTTACAGATATATTTCTGCATTTGTTTTTGCAGGCCTTTGCCTCGCCCAAGTAGAATTAACGACAAATAAATTAGATGTCCTTCCAGGTGCTCTTTTAAAGCTGCATCATGAGGTAATTGATAGAATTTACAAATAATATGATTACTCACAATTAAATCGAAAGTTTCCCTCAGCAAAACATAACAGTCTGGCTCGATTCCTTCATTCGAAAACGCGTCTAAGCTCGTGAAATTGCCTTCAGCATGGCAGCAGCGACACAGACCACTAGTATTCCATACCACGGACATAATTGCATCAACATTTAATTCATCTTTCTTCAATTTTCTGATTCAAAACGTCTGGAATACAGAACCGGAACACACAACAATAGACGATGAACCGCTACTATTGTTTCACGATTAACACGCAACTCGATTTGCAAGTCGTGGCTGTGAGTATTTTGGGAAGAGTAGTACAAGAATCTTAGTGGAAAATCGAGTTGTCTGCGAGTTTGTTTACCGTGGTAGGTACAAAAAAAAATTACGTTTGACATTGACAGTTGTAGTGACGTATCAGGGTTATGCACCATCACAAAAATAAAGGCCTAAGTCGATTATTTAGAATGAAAGTGTTTTTATATTTTTATTTTTGAAATATGTGTTCAACATAATTATTCTCGATTGGACAGCAATGGTGATTGTTATAACGAAACGTGCGTTATTTTATCGTCCATACAAAAAAAATGCATGAGGACTGTTTTAGAATAATATTCCTATGGATTTCATAAAAAAATATCAAGTTTCATAAAAAAAACCGGCCAAGTGCGAGTCGGACTCGCGCACGAAATTTTCCATACCATTATTGCAAAAAACGGCATAAAAATCACATTTGTTGTATGGGAGCCCCACTTAAATATTTACTTTATTCTGTTTTTAGTTTTAGTTGTTATAGCGGCAACATAAATACATCATCTGTCAAATTTTTTATCACCGTTCATGAGATTCAGCCTGGTGACAGACAGTCGGACCATGATGTCTTAGTAATAGGGTCCCGACTAAAGCTTGTCTTTTTAGGGTTCCGTACCCTGTACGGAACCCTAAAAAGACAAGCTTTAGTCGAGTTTAAGAAAAAAAATTGCGATGACGTTTATTTTTTATAGAATGGCAACATTAAAGCAAATAAATATGGCACATCCCGAAGTTTGAGCGCGCAGCTGCCAAAAATCGATATTTGCTCGAAAAATCGCTTTAGCTTTAAGATAAACCACCAAAATGTCCGAAACAATAATACCAAGTGTCCTTACAGGAAAATTAGATGCCAAATTGCTAATAAAATGGCTAAACGATGAATCTTTGGAGGTGAAATCCTAACCTAGAACGAAATGAAAATTTTAGCATATTTGTGCAGATTTTTCATGTTATTTATGTTTTTAGGACTCACCCGAGGACTGTATTCTAAATTGCTGCAATAAGAACGAGTTCGTGACGTGTTTTTTGTCGTATTTAAGGAACCAGACCGATAGGTAGGTCACTTCAATATTTTGTAAACAAACGGATTTTTCTATGATTATTTAAACAAAATAGTCAGCTGTTTTAAAACTGTAGATAGAATTATCATAGTTTATTACATAGATTCAAGGTTTAGTAAGAAACTACTCTTACCTAGTTCTTTTTACATTATTTTCTTCAACAATATGGCATTCTAATATCTTATGATTAATCTTTAAATGGTTTACAGTTTTACAGTCTTGTTTACATTCGAGGCACGTTGTACATGACTGTCATGTAAATAATGATATTGACTTGTCATAAATTTTAAATGTTACGATTTGATGGTCCAATAAGCACATTGTCAGGATGAAAATTATAAAATGTAACACTGATTCTAGTATACATTTCATAAACATTTTTTTTTATATGCTTTATAAAATAACTAGCGACCCGCTTGTGACAAATCATACACAAAAACCTTCATGGTTTCTCACTCTTATATTGGTGAAAACCTCATGAAAATCTGTTTAGTAGTTTTTGAGTTTATCGCATTCAAATGCGGCGGGGGGCTTTTTTATAATATAGCTCACACTTTTCTCAAATTGGGCATAGGCAGAAATTCCATAACACCAACTGCTACCATCCTTACATCCCTTTTGCTTTGATTACGTTCATATGTCATAGTCATACATAAAAATGATAGCGAATAATTGAAATGTACCACTATTTTAGATTATAATGAATGTGGACGTTTGTATTTCGTTAATTAGTCTAACTTCGATTAGCAGTTACGGCTTGATTGATTTATATATAGTCATGAATTTCTAACAGTTTGAAAAAACAACTCTACTTAAAAGGAGAGCTAAATAATCACAACATTTGAGGTATACATAACGTGACCATTTATTCTTTGAGTCAAAATGGGACATTGACCACAATTCGAAAGTGGGATCTTCAAATTTTTCAATATTCAGTAAGTCTTATTTTTAATGGCTGATACATTTTTTAAACTGACCACAATTCGAAAGTGGGATCATCAAATTTTTCAATATTCAATAAGTCTTATTTTTAATGGCTGATACATTTTTAAAACTGACCACAATTCGAATGTGGGATCTTAAAATTTTTCAATATTCAATAAGTCTTATTTTTAATGGCTGATACATTTTTAAAACCTTTTTCAAGGCAGGCATAAGAGCAAGCCATCTTGTTTTGCTATAGCCGAGCATTTGTTGATAATCCATTTAAGTTTCGGCATAAAACTATTTTAGAGCTTCAACTACACCATAAACATACTCACATACGAACACACATACTCACACCCACACACTAAATCCATTTAATAATAAATTGAAATTATGTACTTATAAAATACTTATCCAAAGTGTCACGGTGTGTGTGTATCACCTTACTATTAATTTCCTGTATTATTCACTTTATTGTTTTAAGCTATCATTGCTTGGCACTTATTTATATACCTATTGTAAAACTCGAGGGGAATGATGCTGATAGCCGAAATACAGGCTATGCCTAGTTCGGCTACAGACGCTAATCTCTTTACCCAAATTGAAATTTTTGCCACATTGCCATTGTAAAGTAGTTTTAAGTTTTTTGAAAATAAATTATTATTAATATTATTATAACTCGAATTTGGTATATGTAAATATAAAAATAATTTGTATATCTTCACAATATTGCTTTCGTAATCTAAGGGTAGCGTCTGCAGCAGATTTTATTGCATTGTGTATTACATGGGTTCCACATCCAATACCTTATTTATGGCTTTTTCTGAGATGATTGTAATTTCTTTAACACATGCGGCGGCCGTCCGGCCGGCTCGACTACTCAAATTTTCGCGCAGTTTCAGAAAACGGGACAATTTTGCGTCCCTGAGTTCATTTCGGGTACCCTGGGACTCATAATTATAAAAAGGGACGGTCCCGTTCAAAACGGGACGTCTGGTCACGTTTTAAAAGAGTAACCATGGAGTTTCTTGCCGGTTCTTCTCCATAGGAAACGACTAACCCGAACCGTGCACCTTTTGTCGACGTTTTATAAGTGCCCATGTAGGCCTATGTAAAATAAAAATATTTGATTTTGATTTTGATTTTGTTAGGTATACATGAGTATAATTGAAAAAGTGTTTAAAACTAACTTATTGACCAATCACTTTTCCGATTGGGTGAAAGAATCACTTTCTCAGCAATGAATAGGATTAAAATGTTAAAACCGCCAAAATATTACTTTACTGAAGAAATTTTAATATCCAAACATACATACTTTTGCAGTTATAAAATGAATAATATTATCTTCCAGCATATTACAAACTAACAGCAATGCAGTACAAATTCTCCAACACAGTACGCCTGAGAAGCTACTCAGTACTCGCCGCAAACACAGGCGGTCCATCAGTGATCCTACCAGCGAAGACCGGACTATGGACAGTCTTACTGTTAAAATTGGTGAGTTTCTAGTCATACGGTTTATATATTATTACCATATACTGCAGACATTTTGAAGATACAATGTTTACTCAACAAACAATGCATTAAAGTAGTTAAATTTTTTCAATGAATAAAAAATAACTAAACTATCTTTCACCTGAAAGATAGTTTGAGAACATAAAATATCCAAGGTCATAGGACTCATCATCATCTGCCTAGCCTTTTCCCAACTATATTGGGGTCGGTTTCCAGTCTTACCGGATTCAGCTAAGTACCAGTGTTTTACATGGAGCGACTGTCCAAGGTCATAGGACTATACTGTGATATTTAATTACGTAGACTAAACTGACAGCTGCCAACGACCTTTCTTTTTTTTATTTTGCAAGCGTAATGCATAGACTATGCAGCATAGTATTGTAGGTAAGGCTCAATCATAAGAGATTCATGGAAACGATGTGACATGAATCCTCTATTTGATTTTACTAATTGGTGGGATAAAATTTCCATTATGGGCCTTGATTTGGCAGTTCATTTTTTATCCGACTGCCGAAGGAGGGTAATGTGTTTGCCAGTCTATGTATGTATGTATGTATGTTTGTTCCTATGTGGCGTTCTAGAGACCAAACGCGTTGGCCGATTTTGATGATTCTTACGCCAATCGATTCGGATGGCGGATTTTGGGCGCCATTTTGTGGGGGTAAAAAAATTTTTCTTCTTCCAAACCCATCGTGTGGGATATCAAAATAAAGGGTTTTAAGAGGTGATTTCAAAAATATATAACACTTATATGTTTAAATGTGTATAATTCTGAAAAAAAAATAACTAAAAAGTTGTAAATAAAAAAAGTTAATTAAAAAGATCACAATCTCGACTGTTTAAATAGCGAACTAAAAAGACGTAAACAAGAAGAAAATCATGCTGTGCAGTCGGAGGATAGGTACATCTGGATTTGGTCAGCCAGCTCGCGAATAATTATGTATCCTCCGATTGCACATCATGATTTTCTTCTTGTTTACGTCTTTTTAGTTCGCTTTTTAAACAGTCGGGTTTTTTGATCTTTTTGATTAACTTTTTTTGTAGATAATACCCATAAATAGGAAGGTTTTTACAAATTTTCAAGACTCGGAATATCACGGTTTACGAGATATAATTTTTTAAAGTTTCCATACAATTTGGGAAATAGCAATTTTTTAGGTTGGATAAATTGTCATGGTAGACGTCAAAGTTCTCATTTCAGGTGTATTTTATTCAATTTTATGTCATATTTTTATTTTAATATAATTTTATTTTCAATATATTCACATATTAAATTTGTTGTGTAATTACAGTTACAGCTGGGGATGGTAGATGGTAGCCCCCTCCCCGCGCCATAAATCAACGGCCCATAATGGATTTTTTTAACCTAAACTTTTATGGTAATAAATAAGAAATCAACAATAAAATAAATGCGATCGATAGAATGAAGTCTGACATAAATCAGTAAAAATTAAAAAAGTTCCGCTAGTTTCTTTGCCGTGAAATAGTTACATTTTTGTTCTACGTCGATTTTTGACTCAACTTTTGATCACTTAGTATACGATACTATTTCATGACTATATTTACGAAACGAAATACAGACTCCGGCAGGGAATTCCACTCTTTTGCTGTGAGCATAATAAAAGTATTCCCAAAACGTTTGGTGCGTATGGTTGGGATGTCCACCATTTACCGATGACGCGTTGCCGTACGTCTTGTAGTCCGATGATGGAACGGGCAGTGGAAATCAGTTCATGCAATTGCAACGCACACTCCCCGAAATGTAACCGGCAGGCAACCTGTAAAAAACCGACAGGCTGGCAACTCGGCGCCGATGTACAAGGCTCCAGAGAGCCTAGACTCGACCAGTATCTCATCGCCGATTAGCCTCTTGGCCCGTTTTTCGATCGACTCAAGTGCATCCAGCTGGTAGTTGGCAGATCCGCCCCAGACATGAGATCAGTACTCCATGCATGATCTAACTTGCGCTTGATAAAAATTGAGCAACTGTTCTGGGGTGAAGTACCGTCTCACCTTCGCAAAGATCCCCAACTTTTTGGCAGCCAGCTGAGCTTTTGCCTCAATGAATGGACCAAAATTGAGGGTCGATTCAACGTAACGCCAAGAAACTCAAGTCGGTCCGTTATCGGCACGGTCACACCTCGGAAAGAAGGAGCCGGGTGGAATCGGTTCCTTTTAGCGAAAAAAGACACCTGACTGCCACCGCTGACTGGGTCAGCTTTGAACAGCAGCATTGAACCTGACCAGATTGGCGTCGACCCATGCGGAGACTGCCTTCAAGGACAGATTCAAGCGCCCAACCGTGGCCTCTCGAAGACACCGGTTCTGAGGCCCAGTAGCGCGCGCGTCGGACACGTATCTCTCAGCAACAGTGCTGTCGTCCGCATAGGTGGTGCCGGGTTTTAGCAGATTGTTTATGTGAATCAAGAACAATGTTGCTGAGAGTACCGACCCCTGAGGAACCCCGGCATTAATATCCAGTTGGTCAGACGAGCGGCCATCGATAACCATTCGTATGGACCGGTCCCTCAGGAAGTCTGCTATCCAATCGCACATACCACTGGGCAGTCCGAATGAAGGAAGCTTACCAATAAGGCTTTCATGCCAGACCCTGTCAAAAGCCTTCGAGATGTCCAGGGAGACGGCAAGCGCTTCCCACATGATCGCGTCAATAGTCTCATTGTTAAAGCGTGTTCTTATTTTATTACAGAACATGCCAGCAGTAGAAAAAGCTCTTTCGGTCGTCCAGTTGATCTATAGAATAAAAATAAAACCTAAGTCTACCAATTCAAATATTATTCGGATTTGCGCATTAGAATAGTTAATATCGATCTACCGATTACTTAAAATGAAAATTTGAGGATAAATACAAATATTATCCGTTAAGGTTACACTAGTCAACGGCACGAACTATTTTTTGCGCGGGGTTAAAATGCATTTTATATCAACCAACAACACGTGCGGAAGAGATTGATGCTGTGATGAGCAGTAGGAAGCTAGTTAGCGTACGAATACACACTTTTGCAAATTTGTAGTGAAATGGATAATGATTTAGGACGAAACCGAGCGCGCGGAATTTTATAAACAGACCTTTGGGAGTCTGGATATCATGAAAAAAGGACTAAACGTATCTGTTCAAATTAAAATTATTTGCATTTTTTAATTACTAATCTATCCCTGTATGTAGGCTGTTTTGCAATTTTCCGTCTTCTTATGGTATTTATTCGCGCCCAAAAATGCGTTAAAATTAATGTCGAAATGTGGAACTTTCGAGGCTCATAACTTTCAAATATTTACTTTTTTCACTTTTTTGTTTCCATACAGGGCTAGATAATGATGAGACAAATTGATTTCACTTTTTATTTTGATCGTACATCGTCAAACAGTGGAATAATCTCTAGACTACGTTTGTATGGAAGAATTTTCGACTAGTGTAACCTTAAAAGTAGTTTTGAAATAAATCCGAAAAAACCGGCTTTGGGTCTTATAAACCGTATTTAAAAATGTCAAGTAAATCTGGATTTAACAGTTGTTTTCGAATTTCAAAGAAGCCGGATCAATCCCTAGGTAACCCTATCTTAGAAGGAAATAGAAAAAGTAGGAAGTCGAAGCGAAGTGAAAAGTCAGTTTGAAAATGTCCATAGCATATTGACACCTATCTCCACCATATAGTGAAATGCGCTAGAATTCGTGCACCTTCCTACAAAATTTGGTTCATCGCTTCGATTCGACTGTATATTTTGGAGACATCGTTCAATATCCTATGCTAAGTTGCTATGAATGGGTTTGATAATAAAAAAAAATCTTTCCACAGATCGTCAGCGTAGCCACGAATCCCCCAGTAAAGACCGCAAGCGCACCGGCCGGAGAGTAAAAACTAAGCTGTTCACCGAAGCAGAAAAAAGCATCAACCAATCCGTATCATCCTCCGATGAATCCAGACTGAGTACCGGTGTAGACAGACTGGTCTTATCCAGCACACCTATGAAAAATGGTATGAAACCATCTGACTATCCGAATTTACCACTCAGTAGCCCCGTTACACCGAGAAGTTTTGTCAAAGAACACTATGAGAGGTGTGACACACCGAGATTGAGCCACAGGCATTCTAAGTCTTCAGAAAAAAGTTGCTTAGGTGACTACTTGGTCAATGTCCAGAAAAGTAGTAAAAAGAAAAAAGGAAGGATATCCTCGGACAACGATGATAGTAAGGTTGAATTGGATTTGACCAGCTCGGAAATGTTTCCAGAGATTGGAGCAAGGAAATCAAACTCACTACGGTCAGAGAAACGCAGAATCAAACCGACTAACATTGATAAGTCACAGAAGAGTGTTTCGTTAAACAGTTTTAGTGTAGAGTCTATACAGACTTCACCGTTAGTTGTCGAAGAAAATTCAGCATTCAAGCAACAACGGATACAAGTCAAAGAGACAAATAACTTTGAGACGGAACGAAACATTTTGAAGCAAGAACGACACAAATTGATGGAAAAATTTAATATTTTAAACACTTCTATGCCACAGAAACCTGTAGTTACCCCCCAAATAAAAATAACACAGAAAAATTCAATCGAAAAAGCCCCAAATTTCATCAAAAGTGACACATCCAAAGTTGTTTTTAAGGAAAAACTGGACTTATTAGTAGGTATATACGAGATTTTAATAAAAAACAATTTGATAATGAGTTTAAATACGGAGATATATTTTCTGATATCCATATTGATATCTAAGCAGTTCGAAGAAGATTATATTTTGGCTGAAAGCAAGTTGAAAGAAGCTAATATGGAGTTTTTGATGAAGACTATACATAACAGCACTTATTTTGCTGTGAAGTCGCTGTGGCATCAACGAGTCATATTGGAAGTTATTTTGGACAAGAGTTCTTTGAAGACTTTAGGTATGTATGATGTATCATAATTATTCGCTTGCCCCTTTTGTTATTTTCTGATTCATTTCGTTCAGTTGATTGTTTTCTTGGGACGCGTCGAGCATCATTGTCTCGGAAACTTTCTGGTGATGGCCTATGTTGTTTCTGGATTTTCAGTGGTTGAGAATATGGCTCTGCGCAAACGAGCCACCAGTGGCGGCTTTTGCACACGTTTGTGTCTCGTGACAATCAAAAATCAAAATCAAATAGTCTATTTCAAATAAACCTTAGAGGTACTTTTAAATTGTCAAACAAAAAATTTATAAAAAGATGACTAGTTGCAAATTCGCAAGCGTCTGTCGGTCTCAATGGAGAAGAATTTGCAAGAAACTCCAAGGACACTCTTTTCCATAATTTTTAATTACCTACAAGTTTTTGGTTACTTGTTGAAAAATACATATATATGAGGACGATGTAAAAAGACGTGTACGTAAAAGCGTCTAGAGTAACAAACAATTTAAAAAAATAAAAGCACAGTAACAGGCCGAAACGGCTAAGTTATGGCCAATCCGAACTGATGGCACCCGTTCACGAACATGACGCATGGATCGGCACCACTCAGCTCAACCATCATGAAGGGAACCGAATGAGTCAACACATGTGCTACCATCAGAGAGAAATTAGAGAGAGCATGACACACTCAACTGCCAGGGCACAAAGAAGTCAACAAACGACACATAGGTACAGTGAATGGTAGATTTATCTACAGTCGGAACATAGTACTCACACATGTGCTGTGCAGTTATATAATACTGAAAGAAATTGAGTTTATACAATACAAATATATTCATACAGTCTTCAGCAGGTCCAACAATACTTCGAAACTTTTCTGCGATGAAATTTAAAAAAAAAGCTAGTTTTTTTTTTTTTTATAAGTAAGCTTGTTTTTAGGGTTCCGTACCCAAAGGGTAAAAACGGAACCCTATTACTAAGACTGTCATAATATTTTTTTTTTTTAAATAGTTCCCTAAGAGATTCTCGGTGACTTAACTTATATATGGCTGTGACAGCTCTCTTTTGCAATATAAATATGGATTCAATGTCAGCCCGCTCGACCCCACAGTAAAATACCGTATGATATAATGCTGTGAAAGTAACTAAAAAAACGCGCGGTCAGGTGATGATACAATATTCCATGTTTCAGGAGAAAACAAGAAAGTCCGTTCCTTCTACCCTGACCTAGCAAAGTTCCTACTAAACTGCTATGGTCTCCGCTGTGAGAATGAGAGTTCCTTGGACCGCAGTAGACCGGCAGAACCTCGGTCTCATGGAGTGGTGTGTTTCAACTCTGAGACGGACAACGTTGACAACTTCCCGTCCATGATGAGCTTCCAGAGCTTTAAGAAACAGCGGGACATGTTCTATGAGATTTGGAGGTTAGTAAAAACCAATAAACTACGCCTTATGCCCATGGATGAGGGTAGGCAGAAACTACAGAACGTTACCTGTTACGGTTTTATTTTAAATAGACTGGTTATTGACCACTATCTCACCTGGTGGTGTCCGACTCGTATTTATTTTTCTTTAAACTAACCGAGGTATAAGAAAGTGGGGTACTGTATTTTTTTTACAGTGAAATTTTACATTTTGTGTCGAGCATAAAAGGTCGAGATTTTAATACGAGCGATGTAGCCACACACAGGCTTTATTTTAACACATGCGAGTGTTAAAATAAAGCCTTTTTATGCGAGACACGAACGATTCTATTTCCACGACCTGATGAGCTTACTAAATTAATGCAAATAAGTTCCAACAACAATTTATTAGAAACGTTCAGACTAAAAACCACAGACTATATACATACAATCAACGCGCACTTTTTCGAGAGGTAACAGGTTCAGTATCATTCTGCCAGTTACATAATAATATCAAAACTCTATACAAAAGTCATTTCGTAACTGTTATTATGTAGTTTTGTTTTTCTTTAATTTTTATTTTATCATCTTGTGTCTAAATGTTCATATTTCGAAACGAATTTCTTAGGCAATGTGTGTTACATAATAGACAAGGTAGTGGGAAATAGTACATTATGGTACAAGTGTGAAATGTTGGTGATTACCGCTGAGGCGCCATTGAGACCCGAGCCGTAGGTGAGGGTCTTAAGAGAGCCGAGGACGGTAATCATCAATACACACGTGTATCATACGACGTTTTTCAACACACTTGTGAAGAAAATAACACAAAAAAATCATTTTCAACAGTAAAAACGAGTTGTGAAATTTTTTCACAATGGCGGGCAAAATTAATCAGTTGTCCCATGCGCGCGCATCTAACAATGGCGATCGGCCATAGACTAAAAGAATGAGGTTTCTTTTTTTTTGGCTTTTCGTGGATAGTGTTTTAGCCACGTACAAATAAAATTTATATTTGAGTGAAAGTTTTATTTATTAAGCACGTACAAGTTGAAATTAATACGAAGTTGCATGAATTAAGCAAGCAATAGGTACATTAATTTATTTGTACTATTGAGCACGATCTTTTTTGTATCGAAACTTTTTTAAGAACAAAGCAAAACAACCAATAAATTAAAAAAAAAACTCTATAACTCACTTGTGAATAATAGCAATGAAAAAGTCACAGTTTGATAATAGGTATCATTATGTGCCTAATTGCGGTGAAATTAGAGCCACTTTATGAGCAAGTGTGTTGAAAACGTCTTTTCGCTTCTGTAGGTGGTTCGTTCCGCTCGTTCGGCTAGTGAAATTCCGCGATGGTCGTGAGCGAGTTACTTGTTTGACCTACCCATTATAAGTCAAAGCGACCGCTGCGATCTTTCGAGCCGAGCGAGTGAAGCTGGCTTGTAGTCTGAACAATCAAACAAGTAAACCCAGTCTTACTAAAAAATATATTTCCAAAGCCTATATGGCCACCTCTGGTGTCAAAGTTAGTTAAGCCGCCTCTGGGAACCCCACAGGCCTCTGACTTGGCTATTTCAGACTAACATTAACTATGTAAGCCCAGGTTTCCTCACGATGTTTTCCTTCACCGTTGCCTGCGGTGTCCAAGCTAAACTTAGAAAGTACATATGAATTTTGTACGATTACATCGCACATTTATTTAGCACGCTAGCATAAGCATTTTTATTTAATGTAAATCGACATTCATACTAATATTGTTGAGTACACTTTCGACCGTTCTATTGTAAACACGTACAATCAATAAATATTTTGTCAAGAAGTCAGCAAGAATAGTTTTCTTCCATCTCAACTTAGCACATGTATTAGCAACCAAGTACTCGTACATATTGGTCCTTCGAGCCGGATCAAAAAGTCACATTGCTATTTGCCCGGTTTTGAACCCATGACCACAAGCATGTATATTTGAGCAGAAGAGGCGAGGTCTTAGCCACTGGGCCACCACGAAACACCGACAACAAAACACTAAAAAGTGCAAAAATAACTTTCATTTCAAAAGTTGGTGTTGCAAAATGATAAAACAAGAGGTACCAAAGACACCGTTTTCCGAAACGAAAGTTATTTTTGCACTTTTTAGTGTTTTTCTTTGGCAGTCGGTTTGTGTTTTGTGACTTCTTTTATTAATAAATATGTTGTTTTATCTTTTCAAATCGATACTGTTTCATGTACCGGATCGATCCTCCACGGGATTTAACCGACCAAGATTTAACGGAGATTATAATAATAATTAGCATGTCTTCCTAGATGGTTGCCTGGCTGGAGGCTCTAGTTTAGTCTCCATAGGATCGCCCGGTTAAGCAGTAGCCAATCACTTTGATTGAACTGCGAGACGTGGTCGCTCATCTGCGCGGGCACGGCGGCGGCGCCCTCCAACCACGAACATCTGGCCGCACTGTTCACCAGTCACATGTGTTCTTATGCGACTGATGAGCATGGGGGTTCGATACCCAGGGCTTATTATAATTAGACCGCGAATAAAACATTTTAGACATTAAATTAAATCTTGATTATTGTAACGTTGCTAGCAACACTGAACTGTAACCGGGTTAGTACCCAGTAACGGAGTAGTCACTTGTCCCCAGGTGGTACGGCGACTCTCAGTCGAGCGCGGGCGGCGCTGCTCGCTCGTCATTGCGCGCGCGCGTTAAGGCGCTTATTTGCGCGGGCACGGCGCCCTCCAACCACGCGCATCTGGCTGCTCTGTTCACCAGTCACATGGCTCAGCATTGTCTGCCTACTACTAAGCAGGTAATAGTCTTTTATTTAATTTTTTCTCCATAGGTATTTTATTTTAATCACAAAATGTTATTATTTCTGCTCAACTTTAATAACACAATTATATCATTCTTTTTTCGTGTCGATTAACTCAAACCATAGTCTCAACCATTCAGATTTTATCCGACCTGTATGTGGCTACTCGGACAGTTGTGTCATTCGCTAGGTTCGAATCCCGTAAGATGCAGGTGGTCGGGCATGAAGGGCAGACAAGGAGGTGGGCCATATCTTGCGAAGGGGCTTCACACTGGCACTGTGTTTTGGATGGGTTTTTTTTACAGCGACTTTGATTATATCATAAATCGGACAGCTACAATACAATTCACACGATTACAACACAATAACAAGTTAACAATACAACAAGCGCAATCACAACAAAATTACAATGATATATCAAGAGCAGTGTCCTTTTGTCGACGTTTTATAAGTGCCCATGTAGGCCTATGTAAAATAAAAATATTTGATTTTGTCAAAGTCAAATTCTTTATTTCAATTAGGCCATCAAGCGGTACTTTTAACATCAAAAGTTTAAATTTAAAAGTAATATTCTACCGTCCATTTAGAAAAGTAGCTTGTTATGTAGAAGAACGGACAAGAAACTCCACACAAACCCTTTAAAAAAAACAGTGTTTTACACTACTTACATACATACATTAATTCATATACGTGGGGACGATGCACCTTTGCATATAGGTATAAAGTACTTCAAGCAGTAAATTCATTTATTTCATAAATAGGAACATGGTTCTCACAAACTTACAAATATAGCAAACAATGTAAATGACTAAATTCAACAACAACGGAACAGTGTGTAAGTCAATATGAATATAAATTAACCAGTTTTGTCTACACTAGAGATTGCCCTATGAAACAGAACCAGCACGTTTTGAAATTTCAACTTGACCATTACATGGTCAAGTTGAAATTTTGCTGTTTTCAATTTGGCTGTCGGAAGAAAATACTTCAATCTTTGAACATACTTCTTTAATAATATAAAATAACTCTGTTATGATGTACGATAACGAGTATTTCAACTCGCACAGAGTACTCCACCATATTTCATTACACGAGTATCATTACAGGAGTCGAAACTTAGCAAGCTACAGCGTCGTCTGACGTGCCCCAACGCGCCCGAGTCACATCGATTACCGCAGTTCACGACGCAAGAAATGTTTTACAAGTTAGTATTATTTATTATGCAATCTTTTATTTAACTTGTATGTATGTAAGTGTGTTCGGGCAGTGGTGTCTCATCCCATACAAATAAACTGTCCCGAAGTACTGTACTGATTATACTGATTATTTTTTGTACATCGATCGCGTTCGGTTCCGTTCCACGGATATATATGGTGATCTATCTATCGCCGTGGAAGGGAACCAAACGCGATCGATTTACAGAAAATAATCGGAATAATCAGATGAAAAACGCTAGTTACGTCGGCACGGTTTCTTTGTATGGGATGAGGCATCTGTATACTAGTATTATATTATCGGTGGTTCGAGTCAAATCTTGCAACTGAATTTTAAAGCAATTATCCGCCACCGATTAAGATGAAATTTTGCATACGCTTTTAGTTTGAATGACAATGCATGGTGAGCTAAGTGACGTCATTCTAAATCCAATATGGCTGACGGCCCAAGATGGCGGGCTAGTTATTTTTTGTGCACTGCCTTGATATGGATATCAAATGAAGGGGTTTGCTGAGAAGAATACAAAAACCAAGTGCGAGTTGGACTCGCGTACGAAGGGTTCCGTACCATTATCGCAAAAACTGGGAAAAACATCACGTTTGTTGTATGGGAGCATTACTTAAATATTTATTTTATTCTGTTTTTAGTATTTGTTGTTATAGCGGCAACAGAAATACATCATCTATGAAAATTTTAACTGTCTAGCTATCACGGTTCATGAGATACAGCCTGGTGACATACAGACTGACAGACAGACGGACCGCGGAATCTTAGTAATAGGGTCCTGTTTTTACCCTTTGGGTACGGAAAAAAGAAAAAAGGTTTTTTGATGAATAATTTTATTTATTACTAGCCAATTTCAGATAAGTAATGAAAGGATTCACAAACAAATAGGGGTTCTCTGTTCGACTTTTTAGGGTTCCGTACCCGAAGGGTCCAACCGGAGCCCTGTTTCTGTCACTCACGTGTCCGTCCGTCTGTCCGTCGTCTGTCACACAGGTTTTACAGCCAAAGAGTTGGAGCTACAGTCTTAAAATTTTCGTAGTATAAGTATCTTGTTGACCCAAAGCCATACAAATTGTCAAATAATATTTTATATTTGATTTTATTTATTTAACTTTTTATCAATTTTGAGGAGCTCGTGGCTAAATAATAACAGCCGCACGGGTCGATCATCAAGGTTAAGCAACGCTTGACGAGGTCGGTCCGTGGATGGGTGACCATTTCAACATACCGAGTTTCCTCCGTGCCTAGGAAAGCACGTTAAGCCGTTGGTCCCGGCTGTTATTTGAAGATCTTTGACAGTCGTTACGGGTTGCCAAGGGGTACCGTGTTACCCAGTTACTGGGTTGTGGAGGTCAGATAGGCAGTCGCTCCATGTAAAACACTGGTACTTAGCTGAATCCGGTAAGACTGGAAGCCGACCCCAATATAGTTGGGAAAAGGCTAGGCAGATGATGATGAACTTTTTATCAATTTTAGATTTTTCATTAAAGGTATATTTTAATAAGGATGCCATTCAGTATATTGTACTTTTTTATAATAATGTAAATTTATCTGATAATATTCATGACATTTTATGAATTCATATTATATCGGATTTTATCTGTTTTTTTTTTTGACAATGTTTTATTATATTATTATTGTTTTTTTTTTTTAAGAAAGGTTTTGAATTAATTATTTTTATGTTTATTTATTTAATTTTTTTGACATTGTTTAATTTTATTCATTCTGATTTTTTATGATATTGAATTAAGATAAAGGCCAATCTATTGTGATTTTTGTATAATAATATCAGACATTGCTATATTTTAGTAAATTAATTAATTTGTAAAACATATTTGTACGCCTCATTAGGCAAAACATGTTTGTAAGTGCTAAATAAGAAGTGAGCATCTTGCATGCCTATTGTATTTAAACACATGTTTTGACAAATAAATTATCTTTATCTTTAAATGTTTTTTAGGGGGGTTCTGTTTAAAGCTGCCTAATCTGTTTCAAACTACTTTACGTATATGCCATCGGTTTTATTCATAAATTTATAGGAGATATTTTTCCTCAAAATGTTATGACGCTGATTGCAATATTTTTGTTACAGAGAATTCATAATGAACTCGGAAAACGAATCATTCCGAGTACATCTTCGAGACGCCATTGCTTCAGAAATAGTCACTTTGGACGCAACGCATATAGCGCCCGATGAACGAGGAAATAGTAAGTAAATATTATTATAACTTATTTAGAAACTTTATGTCAAGAGTGAATAGGTTACTTCTAGACAAGCGTGCTTCACCGTCGATCATATCATCGCTTACCATCAGGGAGATAGTGGTCAAGCGCGAGCCTATCTGAAATAATTAAAAGCCTAGAAGTGAATCATGCCGTAGAAAAAAAACCGGCCAAGTGCGAATCGGACTCGCGCACGAAGGGTTCCGTACCATTATCGCAAAAAAACACGTTAGTTGTATGGGAGCCCCACTTAAATATTTATTTTATTCTGTTTTTAGTATTTGTTGTTATAGCGGCAACAGAAATACATAATCTGTGAAAGCTTCAACTGTCTAGCTATCACGGTTCATGAGGACCGCGAAGTCTTAGTAATAGGGTCCTGTTTTTACCCTTTGATGAAAGAAGCGAATGAATGTCCATGGTTTTAAAGGATAACCAACAGAACCCGTTTCCAGCAATTTTGGAATTTTGTCTGTTTAGTTGTGGACGCATCACGTAAAATCTAAAAAAAAACGAAACCAATGTAGATAACTTTTATTCATAATAAAAAATTGTTCATAACTTGAAGTATTACTTAGTTTTTGTTTCATCGCAATTGGTTCACTCTTTCAAAAGTTAGATGACTAAAGTGTTCAAGAATTCACAACACACGTAATTCAGATAGGTACTTGGACAGTTGAACTCCATATTCGATAGATGGCGTTGTGCATTTGACGTCATTTTCTGAATGGCGGTGTTAAGATTCTCCGCAGAAGAATGGCACTAGAAAAAAAATTGTTGGGTAGATAGGGTAGGATAATCAAATGAGTACAATAATATCTTGTCAGGTTTTGAGTTATTTCAATGTGACTTTGTATGTAATATTTATCTCTTTATTTACTACTAGCTGTGCCCGCGGCTTCGCTCCCGTCATCTGTCTGCCAACCCCACTCTACTTACCTTCCTGCCTACCCTACTTACCTACCTACCAATTTTTTTTCTCACCGCCATTCAGAAAATGACTTCAAATGCACAACGCCATCTATCGAATATCCAGTTCAACTGTCCGAGTATCTGAATTGCGTGTGTTGTGATCATTTTACTTCTTGAACACTTTAAATTCATCTAACTTTTGATAGAGTGAACCGATTGCGATGAAACAAAAACTAAGTAATTCTTCAAGTTACGCACAATTTTTATGTATAAAAATTATCTACATTGGTTTCGTACATTTCACGTGATGCGTGCACAAATAAATTGAAGAAAATGCCAAAAATGCTGGAAATGGGTTCTGTCGGAAAAATGCTGGAAATCCTTTAACACCCTGGCTATTTTTTTGGAAATATTTTCGGTGTACAAAAACGACTTTTCTACAGATTTATTATATGTGTTGTTTACTATTTCATATATTTTTATTTATTTTCTCAGCAAACCCAGAAATAACAAAAGAATATCTAGCTCTATCTAAGAAGCTGGCACTGCTCGCCAAGTTCCTAGGGTTACTAGCTTCTCTGCCGTACACCCAAGTGGCCACGGATTCGAGTAATAAGAACGCCATGACTAAGGTCGTACAGAAAGAGGTTTCTTATGCCGCTCCCAAGGAAAAAGTGCTGGAAAATGATCTGGTCTTGAGGAATTATGTGAGTATTATCTATGTATATAAAAATCAATGCCACTTTTCGTTGTAATTTTATAACTCAAGAACTGGCTCACCTATCCAAACCAAATGTTTAGGCTTTGTTCGGACTATTTAGTAGATGGTTTATATTAAGTATTTTTTTTTTATGTTTGTCAGGGTAGGTAGGGTAGTGTAGGTAGGGTAGGTAGAGTAGGGTAGATGAATGTTTGGTGTTTTTGTGGCAAAACAAAGTTTGCCGGGTCGGCTAGTTATTTATAATACAAGGTGGGCCAAAAGAAGTCATCCGATGTTGTTTGGCTCTCTTTTTTTTTCTAAATTAAAAACTTCGATTCTTTTTCGATAATGTTTATTTGAACCTTTAGAATTTTATTGGTCAAGTCGAGAAGATTATATCGGCCAAATGGGCGCCGTCACAATTGATTGCCATACGGGCTCGTTTTATGGCATTTTTCATCACTTCGGCGAGAACTTCTGGCGACAGATTCTCGCAATCATGTCGAATGTTGTCCTTGAGGGCTTCCAGAATCTCGGGCTTGTTCACGTACCCCACAAAAAAAAAAGCCTAAAACGCTTAAATCGGGCGATCTTGCGGGCCAGTGCAAATCGCCAAAACGAGAGATGAGGCGACCCGGGAACGCTGCCTTCAGAATATCGTTTGTGGCTCGCGCAGTGTGTGCCGTTGCTCCGTCCTTTTGGAACCACATGTCCCTCAGTCCTGATTCGTCCAATTGCGGCACCGTCCACTGTTGTGCACCATGCAGTCACTTTAAGCGTGTGTAATGGCTCCTCGTGCATCACTCGTGGATTTTCGGTGCCCCAGAAGCGATAGTTTTACTTGTTTACGTACCCGCTGAGGTGGAAATAAGCCTCATCGCTCATTATGATTTTGGTCGAAAAATCGACAAAAAAATAGACACGATTATTCCGCGTTCTTGGGGAGTGTATCGCTCCATGGCTTGTTCACTTGTATTCTGCACCTGTCTAGTCCACAAATGTCAAAACAGATTTGACATTGGCGGCCATTTGCAAAAATGAGAGCATCTTCCAATAGGATGATTTCTTTTGGTCCACCTTGTATCTCTAGTTTTAACTGTGTCGTTATGGCCCAGTGGCTAAGACCTCACCTCTTGTGCTTGAGGTCGTGGGTTCAAAGCCAGGCAAGTACCAATGTGACTATTGCCGATTCATATGTACTTTCTAAGTTTATCTTGGACATAGCTGACAACGGCGATGGAAAAAGTGAGGCAAAGTTTTTAAAATTTATAAAATAAAAAAAATCGTATTTAAACCGACTTCTTGTTAATATAAGTAAGTACCTGAGACAATTTGCAAGTACGGCCACATAGCTGCAATGTGATTTGCACTTGAAATTTTCTTAGAAAATGCTATTGACGCGGAGGTCACACAATATCGCTCATGTATTGAGTCACGGCACTTTTTGAGTCAAAAAATAATAATTTAAAAGTAATAATAATTGATTCTACCGTCTTTTAAAATAAAAAGTGTTTTACAAGTATTTGGTTACATCATTCTTGTTGGAAAAATACATACATGTGAGCACGATGTAAAAAGACGTGCACGTAAAAGCGTCTAGAGTAAAACAAACAATTAAAAAATACAATACATAGATAATTAAAAACAGGCCGAGGCAGCTAAGTTATGACCAATCCCAACTGATGGCGCCCGTTCACGAACATGACACATAGATCGGCACCACTCAGCTCAACCATCATGAAGGGAACCGAATGATCCAACACATGTGCCTAATCAGAGAGACATTAGAGAGAGAATGACACACTGCCAACTGCCAGGGCACACTATAGTCAACAAAAGACATATAGATACAGTAAATGGTAGATTTACAGTTGGTACATAGTACTCACACATGTGCTGTGCAGTTATATAATACTTTTAATAATTCCTCAGGTACAGAAAATCTGTTTATTTTTTTTATACTTTTTAGCAATAATACACAATTTTTCTTCCAGAGCCAACCAACTATCGACCTAAAAGGCATACTAATGACCGCTCAAGAGACCGGCCGTCTTTCATTTACCATCCCCTGGATAGTCCACTACCTCTCACAGCTGGACTACACATCGCTCCGAATAAAATACTACCAAGACTTACTAAAAATCCTATTCGATACCTACACGAATCGACTAAAAATCGAAAACAGTACTATGAAGAAAAACACAACAGTCTACCTCAAATCGATTCTTGGATGGCTATTCGATTTACCACACTTCCCTCAGGAATTATTCTACGAAAATCGACTAAGCGTTACTGTTGGGACGGATGTGAATATCGATTCTTGTGATATAGTCGATGAATCGGTGATTATAGAGTTGTGCCCTCATTTGAGGGATTTGAATGTGTTGTTGGCGACCTGTAGGGTGTCTCAGGAACAGAAAGATATCGGGTCTTATAGGCATATAACGCCTGTTAGTCTGACTTTGAATTCTGAGGATCGGATTAAGAATAAGGAGAAGGAATTACAGGTCAGTTGTTTTTATATAATAGCCGGCACGTAAGTTGGCAAGAGTCGTTAAATGCGCAGAAGTCGTTGTTTAGGTCTCTTTGGTAGTGAAGCGGGGCGCGAAGAACGTTTAGGTCTCTTTGGTAGTGAAGCGGGGCGCGGGGAACGTTTAGGTCTCTTTGGTAGTGAAGCGGGGCGCGGGGAACGTTTAGGTCTCTTTGGTAGTGAAGCGGGGCGCGGGGAACGTTTAGGTCTCTTTGGTAGTGAAGCGGGGCGCGAAGAACGATAAGGTCTGTTAGGTAGTGAAGTGGGGCGCGGGGAACTTTTAGGTCTCTTTGGTAGTGAAGCGGGGCGCCAGGAAAGTTTAGCTCTCTTTGGTAGTGAAGCGGGACGCGAGGAAAGTTTAGGTCTCTTTGGTAGTGAAGCGGGGCGCGAGGAAAGTTTAGGTCTCTTTGGTAGTGAAGCGGGGCGCGAAGAACGTTTAGGTCTCTTTGGTAGTGAAGTGGGGCGCGAAGAACGTTTAGGTCTCTTTCGTAGTGAAGCGGGGCGCGGGGAACGTTTAGGTCTCTTTGGTAGTGAAGCGGGGCGCGGGGAAAGTTTAGTTCTCTTTGGTAGTGAAGTGGGGCGCGGGGAACGTTTAGGTCTCTGGTAGTGAAGCGGGGCGCGGGGAACGTTTAGGTCTCTTTGGTAGTGAAGCGGGGCGCGGGGAAAGTTTAGTTCTCTTTGGTAGTGAAGTGGGGCGCGGGGAACGTTTAGGTCTCTGGTAGTGAAGCGGGGCGCGGGGAACGTTTAGGTCTCTTTGGTAGTGAAGCGGGGCGCGGGGAACGTTTAGGTCTCTTTGGTAGTGAAGTGGGGCGCGGGGAACGTTTAGGTCTCTTTGGTAGTGAAGCGGGGCGCGGGGAAAGTTTAGTTCTCTTTGGTAGTGAAGTGGGGCGCGGGGAACGTTTAGGTCTCTGGTAGTGAAGCGGGGCGCGGGGAACGTTTAGGTCTCTTTGGTAGTGAAGCGGGGCGCGGGGAACGTTTAGGTCTCTGGTAGTGAAGCGGGGCGCGGGGAACGTTTAGGTCTCTTTGGTAGTGAAGCGGGGCGCGGCATATGCGCGAACTGACCCCCACTACGCCAAAACCTTGCCAACTTACGTGACGGGATCTGTACCCAAGAAAGTAATGTGAACTGCCTCATTAGTCCAGTTGTCGCATTCGCCACTGCCGAGAATAAAGACCTGGGTTCGATACCCGGGTCGGGTAAAGTGTTACTGGGGCGAAATGTGGGAATATGATAGATTTTCCTCTGCCTACTCCTTTGGGGAATACAGGCGTTATGTTTATGTGACGCGTGAGTGTGACCTTTGCAAAGAATATTCATGGCCGAAATTAATAATGTTTTTTCTATATTTCTGTCCAATATCAGCCCGATATTTCACTGCTGCATATTAATCGATCGGTTTGCTTTTCGCATACTAATAACTCAATGTATCTGTAAAAACCGGCCAAGTGCGAGTCGGACTCGCGCACGAAGGGTTCCATACCATTATCGCAAAAAACGGCAAAAAATCACGTTTGTTGTATGGAGCCCCACTCAAATATTTATTTTATTCTGATTTTAGTATTTGTTGTTATAGCGGCAACAGAAATACATCATCTGTGAATATATCGACTGTCTAGCTATCACGGTTCATGAGATACTGCCTGGTGACAGACAGATAGACAGACGGACCGCGGAGTCTTAGTAATAGGGTCCCGTTTTTACCCTTTGGGTACGGAACCCTTAAAAAATAACAGACTAGTTACTCATACGCGCAAACTATCGTTTTCGAAGATTCTCTTTGGTTTGTAAACACCATATCAAAGATTCACAAAGTTTAAGGAATTCAAGCTCAACCGTAAGCAAGTAAAACCGGAAAATAAAACAATTATATCTTTCTTTAAGGCTCGACTCGAAGAAGAACTCCTAAAGAGTCAACCGTCATCTACTAGACGAGTACTAGAGCTAGTAATAGAACGAGTGACAAGCGCGTGTGTGCGCGAGCTAAGCGGACACACACTGAACACACAGCGAACCAAGGCGCGCAACCATGTGGCCAGGTTCTTAGCTACTACACAGCTGGATCAGGTAAAAATTACCTACGGTAATGTACCAGTTAACCCTCAGAAATGACCCTAATTGACCCCCAGAAATGATCCAAATTATCTCCAGAAATTACTCTAATTGACCCCCAAAAATTACTCGAATTGGACCAGATTGAGTGACTAGTGCGTGTATTCGCTAGTTAAACGGTCATACGCAGACACACGCGAACCAAAGCGCGCAACCATATTGCCATGTTCCTAGCTATCACGCAGCTGGATCAGGTAAAAAATTAACCATTTTGACCTACAGAAATGACGCAACGATTTTCCCTAGAAATGACCCTATTGGTCCCTAGAAATGATCCCGTTTGACCCCTAGAAATGATCCGGTTTGACCCCTAGGATTACCCAAATACATCCAAAAAAATGACCAATATGAAAAATAGGTAATTTAATAACTACCCATTTTTCACCTCATAGTTGACCCGTGGCGATTACCCCAAATTAACCTCTGATTTAACCCAAATTAATATCAGATTTGTCCCAAATTAATATCAGATGTGTCCCAAATTGAACTCAGATTTGTCCTAAATGACTCAACTTGACCACAGAAATGACACAAATTGATCCAAATTTACTCAAAATCACCCCAAATATCTGACTTTAGAAAAAAACAAACATAAATACCCCCTTCTTCTACAGAATGCCCTTCTCCCAGCCGTCGAAAAGATCTACACAGAACACTTACAACACTTGCGCACCGTCGCTTTAGAATCAGGCCGTGCTTCCATACAGTCCCGCGCACAAGCTGCCGTATGCGCATTACTCGCTTCTGCGCCCGCTCCGCTTGTGACTCTAGTCGTGAGAGCGGCTACTAGCAGGCTGGGCAAGTGGCTCACTGATAACTGGAATAGTACTGGTGAGTTAGTAGTATAGTAGTGTATTTTATGGACATTAAAACGGAAGAGGTTCTGATACAAAACTGCTTGAGGATTCTGATGCTCACATTAAAAAATCTCATCCATTGTTCCTTTTGTCCTTTTCCTCTATATAGAGGCAGTTTGTGGAGATAATGGACAATTAGGAAGCTTATCTCTTGCTTAATCGTTCTCTGCACGACCTGCATCAGACACTACATTCATTATGTCAAATCAAGTCAGTTTATGTACGCCGCCTACGTACATGAAACTAATTTAATAGACCCCATTGTTATACAAAATATACGTTACATTTTTCTCTTCCAGCGGTCCTCTGCAAAGACATAGAAGGCGAGATGAAGACTTTAATCTCACTAGGCGAGTTGGCGACGGCCACGTGTCACAGCACCGTCGTCGACGTCACCGCTATGACGTCAGCCGCGCCGCTGTTCGCCGCTCAGCATGTTAGCGCGGCCGCTTGTGTCATTAACTTGAAGGTGAGTGACTCATCATCATCATTATTTCAGCCGAAAGACTTTCATTGCTGAATATAGGCCTCCTCCAAATGTCGCCACATCGTTCGGTCCTGTGCGGGTCTCATCCAGCAGACTTCCGCCACCCTCACCAGGTCATCGGTCCACCTAGTGGGGGGCCTTAAAATGCCCTGCCCACTGCATCTTAAGTTTCGCAATTCTTAGGCCTATGGGTGGTAAGGTAGATAGTATTCTACTAATAGCAGATCAATACAAGGTGAGATGAAGACTGCTGGGGTGAGTTCATTTGTAGATAGAAGAATACTAAATACAAAGAAGGCGAGATGAAGATTCTCCTGGGGTGGGTAAATTTGTAGATAGAAAAATAAAAAAGACAAAGAAGACGAGATGAAGACGCCCCTGGGGTGAGTAGATTTGTAGATAGAAGAATACCAAAGACATAAGGCGAGATGAAGACTCTCCTGGGGTGAGTAGATTTGTAGATAGAAGAATACCAAAGATATAAGGCGAGATGAAGACTCTCCTGGGGTGAGTAGATTTGTAGATAGAACAATACCAAAGATATAAGGCGAGATGAAGACTCTCCTGGGGTGAGTAGATTTGTAGATAGAAGAATACCAAAGATATAAGGCGAGATGAAGACTCTCCTGGGGTGAGTAGATTTGTTGATAGAACAATACCAAAGACGTAAGGCGAGATAAATACTCTCCTGGTGTAAGAAGATTAGTAGATAGAAGAATACCAAAGACAAAGAAGAATACCAAAGATATAAGGCGAGATGAAGACTCTCCTGGGGTGAGTAGATTTGTAGATAGAACAATACCAAAGATATAAGGCGAGATGAAGACTCTCCTGGGGTGAGTAGATTTGTAGATAGAAGAATACCAAAGATATAAGGCGAGATGAAGACTCTCCTGGGGTGAGTAGATTTGTTGATAGAACAATACCAAAGACGTAAGGCGAGATAAATACTCTCCTGGTGTAAGAAGATTAGTAGATAGAAGAATACCAAAGACAAAGAAGACGAGATGAAGATGCCCCTGGGCTGGGCCAGCTGGCCACGGCCACGTGTCACAGCACCATTGTCGACGTCACCGCTATGACGTCAGCCGCGCCACTGTTCGCGGCTAAACATGTTAGCGCGGCCGCTTGTGTTATTAAAACTGAAGGAAAGCAGATTATGCAGACAGGAATACAGGTTTTAAACATAATATGTACGAAGCAATTGACTGATAACTACCTTGAAAATCTGCCATGGTGTATCCAGACATTATATTAATAATTCTAAACAGGATAAGACGCACAATTACTATTTCTCAAGATTCTCGAGTACAGATTTAACTAGATTTGATTATCATCATCATCAAGCCTTTTAAATGTTCCCATTGCTGAGACACAGGCCACCTCTCTGTGAGAGGAAAAGGGCAGTAAACCACCACGCGGGCCCAGTGCGGGTTGGTTTCCTCACGATGCGACCGTTTTGCGAGCAGTGTTGATGAAATAATTTACACAAAGTAAAAGTGAGTCACTGTAAACTTTCTCAATTATATTTAATAACAAGTAAAAACCAACTACATTTTGTAGTCTGAGATTGATCTAACAAATAAACTTGAACTTGGATTTTCACACAATTGACATCATCCTGCACAAGCAGCGCTGAAATCTACATTTCTAAATTCTTATTTGTTTCAGGAACAAGTCTGCCTGCTCCTCGATGGTTCCGAAACCCCCACACTGACGCGCGTTCTATCAACATGCGCGGTCGCTTGTACTCCACACAACATGTTCGTGCGCCCGCCCACACAGAAGGCTATACTGCAGCTTAGTGTCGATCTGTGTGTTGTTTACGGTAAGTTTGTACTTCAGAATAACTTCTCTTGATTAATAACTTAATTATCCAAAATGATCCAAATCTGAACCCCAATATGATCAAAGTTAGTAGCGTGAAAATGACCCTTTGTCAACTTAAAAAAATACTCAATTTAACCTTTTGTAGATGACCCAATGTGACTTTCAAAATGACCCAAAACCAACTGTTAAAATGTTAACTTAAAAAAATTACCCTGAATGGCCTTCTAGGAATACGCAAAATGACCTTTTAAAGTGACCCATAATTACAAAAAAAAATATCCAACATAATCTACAAAAATTACCCAAACACAATATTCATGTTAAATATTACAATATTTTTTAATTTTTACGATACCCGTAAGTAATATGGATGCCACCCCTGTTTTATAAGCTAGCATTACAATGAAGTCGAAAAAGAAAAGTATCCACTCTTGTTTTATTTCAACTGTATAAGTGAAGATAAAATAGTGTATGCAACGGCATAATAACACTCGCGTAATATTATTATCACACTTGGCTTTGCCTCGTGTGATAAACCTACGCTCGTGTTTTAATAACCCCTATTATATGACTGTTGCTAAACTACTATTATAGTAAGAATCAATGCCAGAAATTAACGAACACTCCCTGTCCACAGTAAGTCGCAAACCGAAAGACGTCAACGAATCATTTCTATCAAAACTTCACGCGATCTGGAACATCTGCTGCCCCGACCGAAAACGATCACCCCCTCAAGAAATATCATTACCAGAGAGACGAGAAGAAATCTCACCGACCTTCAGAAACTTCGAAGATGACGAAAGGATACCCACACCAGTCAGCGACGACGAATTACCGACAAAACCGACAAAAATCGTAATAATAAACCAAGTGACAGAAGAAAAAACCGCTCAAAACACAGAAGTGACGGGCAAAAATGCTCAACACTCAGAAATTATGGCCAAAAGTGCTAACACCACAGAATTGACAGACAAAAGTGCTCTTGAGTGTGAAGATAGTGATGTTAATTTAGAGTTTTTTGATCGGATCCTGTGTCCAAGGAATATAATGTTGCTTAGTGATGGGAAAAGTGTCGATGTGTGGGAGGGGATGGCTACGGTTTTGGTGTTTTTGTTGAAACATGACTATTTGAGTGAGGATTCGTTGACGGAGCAGTGTTTGGCGGTGTATAGGCAGGATTGGTCTCAGGTATGTGTAGATTCATATTTTATGGTCACTAATCTATCATCACATCATTCCTGAGTGTCATAGGCGATAATATATTTTCAAAAAAATTAGAAAACCTTTTGAAAATTGCAATAATGTAATCCAAAGTAGCAAAATGTTGCCTAAATAATTCATTCTTTGGCGTGAGCTTAGAAAACTATTGATGATACATAAACATTATTAGGTAGGTAGGTAGCGTAGGGTAGATATGGTAGCCAGGCAGGGTAGCCAGTTGACGGGAGCGAAGCCCCGGGGGTCAGCTAGTATTACTAATAAAGATCAAGTCAAAGTTATTTATTTGCTATAAAGACGGTATCTAATACATCTACATTCAAAATTAGATTTATATATATTTTACCATTCATTAACTGCCAAAAACCATTATGTATTCAGGTCGAAAATGTCACATGGTCAAAAAGCTCCTATTATAATTGGCTAAACTGATTATGTGCCTAATAGTCTTGGTCTAATGGTCTGCATGCTTGGTGTTCTGGGTTCGATCCCCAGGCCGGACAAGGTGTTGTTGTGTTTCCAACATTGGTCGCACGGTTGGCGCAGTGGTTGAGCAATTGACTGCTGCGCTGCGTGTCGCTGGTTCGATTCCCGCACGGAACAAATATTTGTATGGCCTACAGATAGTTGTTCCGGCTCTGGGTGTTGTGTATGTGAGATTATAAGTTTGTAAACGCACCCACGATACAGGAAGAAATTCCTAGTGTGGGGCAAAGTTTAAAAAAATAAAAAACAAACATGAATTTCTAAGTAGCAGCCTCAATTTGGAATTTACCCTGGCATGTGAACAAACATAACTAGCGAAATTCGGTTTTATACAACTCTGCCCAATCCTTCAGCCGATACAAAACCAATTACTGTCTCAATAAATTTATCTCATCTTATAATCTGATTTTTAATTTCGTAGACTAAAGTGACATTTGGGGGGTTGTCACTATATCGTTACATAAAAATAGTGTCGTATCCTGACTATCCTGAGTAATCGAAATTTGATCGAAACGGGACTATGCACGGCAAAAAAAACCATTTGTTAAGCAACTAGAGTCTGGGAAACGAAAGTAGAGACCGAAAAAGCGCGGCAAATTTAAAAAATATCAGCAACCCCAAGAACTACAACACTGCTCCACGCTGGCAACATTAAAAAAAATAAAGGTCATTGGCAGCTGTCAATTTAGTCTAACGAAATTAAAAATCACAGTATAGTAAGATTCTTTCTACAAAAATATTATTTAAATAAAATCTTTTCTTTCCACAGAACATACTAGAAAGCCTATCAACCTGCATGAAGTCAGTCTCCGCTCGTTGGTCAAGATCTTCAACGGGCAAGTTCACTCTATTCCTTGACTTCTTAGCTGAATTCTGTGGTGATATGGATTATGAACCACTGGAGTCATCAGCATCATCATATGCCTAGTCTGGACCCGAGATCGGCTTCCAGTCTAACCGTCAATAGCGAATAGGTTACTTCTAGGCAAGCGTGCTTCATCGTCGACCACATCGCTTACCATCAGGTGAGATGGTGCTCAAACGCGAGCCTGTCAATAAAACAAGAAAATGAACCACCGCATAACAGTACATGGTAATACTTCGCAAGACTGGGCTTATGACTACACACAACGACTAAAAGATCTACAAGTGAAAATCATCAAACAATATTCCTAGCCTTTCCCGACTATGCAGCTTACCAGTATTTTACATCGAGCAACTGTTTTTATGACCACCACAAAACTTACTAGGTAACACGATAGGTACTGACAACACACGGTTTCTGAATTAAGAATTGGGAGTTAATCACTTTACTTTAACGTGAAAACCTGTCAAACTTTCGCATTTCAGTAGAATTTGATGCGTTCTGAAGACATTTGAAGCTATCAAATTAAATATTCTCAAACGGGGTTAAGACTGGTTTAACTAAATTTCCGACTACCCGTAACGGCTGTAAAAGATGTACACGTGATAATCACCATATGATTTTAAAATCATCATTTGTAAAGTGGAGTGGTGATTAATGTTTTTGATTGATAAGAATATTGAAAAGGCCACATCCTGAGACGTGGAGACGACAAACTATCAAATAAAATTCCATGAAGCATTAAATATCCCCGACCGACCGCGAGGAAGGGGTCGACCGCCTACCAAAGTGGCCTACCAAAGTGGTCAAACATGCAGAATGAGGTCCTGAGGGAAAAATTCACTCAGACAACCCAGAACAGAGCTCTCTAGCGCAGACGTACAAGGACAAAGAAGAATGATAAGAATATTGAAAAGACTGAGCTGTGATTGCGGTGGAAAGGACTGATTGTCTTGAGAGTTGATTAAGAATAAACATCAATAAGTAAGTAATAATAATTATTGTAAGTAGTGCTTCCATAAGTCGGTGTAGCTAACAACATACGAGCCGTGATATCGACCTGTCAAACGATATTTTAAAAGGCAAGTAGGCGTCAATGTGACTTCTAATTAGACTTATGTCCATTTTCACTAAGCGATTCCTGACAGCTCGACGCGATTCGATTTATAAAATACTGATAAGCGATTTTTACTAAGCTAAATTGCAATTACGTACACATGGACGCAATTCGAGCAATTTGCACTTATTTTTTTGTTAGCAGCTAATACGTGCTCGATATCGTCTATTGATGCTGTTTAAATTGCGTCGATCGATCAGTAAGGTCGCTTAGTGACAACAGAAGTCAAATATCATAATTTCAAAGTGGAGTGGTGATTAAAACGAAAACAATTCAACTATTAAAAGGACTGTAGAAAATATTGAACACCAAAATATCTATAATATTATAAAACGGTAAACCATATTGGTGATTAGTGATTACTTTTCTGCTGAACGGACAAGCAATGTAAAATATGAGGGCACTAATGGATACACATCATGGCTTACCATTAGGCGAGATACTGTGTGTGAGAGTGAGTAGTTTTAGTATGTACTTTGAACGTATGCATACTTGCTAACTTGAGCAGACGGCCAATTTTCAAGTACCAAGTGCTAAGTGTACACAAAAACAATACACACTTTTCTTAAAGTTCTAAAATGCTGATGGCGCTTACCTTTATTGTATCAATATTTAAAATTGCGATCTTTGCGGTAATCACCACGCTTAACAGACTCATGATCAGTAATCACCAATCAAAAATGATAATTTATAAATAAATATAATGACAAATAAATTTTAAGAGTAATGTTAAGATCAATGTCTATTACATATTTAATCATTATTAAACTACGATGGTACAGTCGGATGATGAAAATGTGGATGTTAGTGAAAAATTGAAAATAAACAAAAATTTCAATGATTGTCTTATACCAACGAAACTCAGCAAAAAGGCTGTAAATAATATCAATGAATTTTAAGTAGTAAACATCGTCTAAATATTTCTGATATTCGACAAAGATCAAGCACAAAATTACAGACACATTTTTTTATAAGAAAAAAATATACGTCCCATCTATGGTGAGTGGTTACCGTCGCCTATGGACATCTACAATACCAGAGACATCGCAGATGCGTTGCCATCACAGAGACAAAGCCAATATGTGACATGTGCCTTTAACTACACCGGCACCCATAGTCTTCAAAAATTAAGAACAGTATTTGCCTTATATTAAAAAAAAAGAGTTAATGAAAACATAAAACCCGACTGCAAAGATGTAAACAAGCAGAAAATCATGCAAAAGTCGGGTTTTTTGGTTTTATTAACTTTTTTTATTTACAACTTTTTAGTTATCCTTTTTGCAGATCTAAGCGAGACACAATGGCTTTTTTATTGTGTCTCGAATGCCGGCATACAAGGGATTAATGACTTTTAAACATATAAGTGGTATATATGTATGTAATCGCCTCTAAAAACCCTTCATATTGATATTCCACTCGATGGGGTTGAAAGAAAAAAAAAACCCACAATATGGCGCCCAAAAGCCGCCAAGTTCCTTTTTTTCTAACGGCACTTATCTAAGAACACTTGGGCGGCCAAGAGCTATCTAACGATGTATTAATTATAAAAATCCGTCAAGTGGTTTGAAAGATACGAGGTAATAAAAAATATTACATATAAGATACGCGCGAAAAACATAACCCTTTCCTTGTAGCCGGGTAAAAAGCATTCATGAACTGCCGACGGAAGTGATAACTTAAAACTTTGTTATAACTGGCCGCTGCGCATTTTCACTGGAGCAACACGTCACAGTAGCATGTCGATGATGCAGTCACATTAGCATGTCGCATATTTTTTCCCTACAAAAATCGCTCAACGCGGGTAAAGAAGTGTTCACTTCAAAAAGTCGAAATATCAGAAATATTTTTTTTTTCTAATAATCAATTTTGTCTTTGTCATCGAGTCAATAAATGTTGTAAATCTCTAATTTGACTGAAAAATGTCTTATGAAGACCTTTCAAAAACTCTTCTATACAAATGGAAAAACACCAGTTTTTTGTAGAGAAATATGTATACATAAGTAGAACAAAATGTGTTAGATGCCTTATATTTAAAGTAGAAAAGGGACTTCCATTGTAAAATGTCAATATATTAATATCTACAATGCGTTTTGAGATAAGAATAGACCGGGTCTGCGCCATATAGTGACATTATAGTTGTCAAATCTATCTTTGTAGAACTGGGGGGTGACCATAAGCTCTTAGAGCGGTATCAATTTGAGATCGAGTAATTGACAGATGTATACACGTCAGATACATCTGTCCCTTATTCGATCTATAGCAATGCAATAAGGTAAAATAATGTTACGAGCTGGTGCTCAGGGATAAATTATTTAAACAGCAGACTTCAATCAATCACACTTTATTACAAAAACACTGTTCGGTTCGAACATTCTGGTAAAATTCCATTCGACACGAGAAGATTAGTTCCGCTATTCGATACTAGACGGCGCCACTAGTAACTACTTAGTTCTTCTACTCGTCACTAGATGGCGTTGCCCTATCTTGTTACAATAACTAAGATAAAAAACTTAAATAAATAAATAACTTGCGCATACAAATATCAAAGTGAAGTAACAAAATTTAAAGAACACGCATGGAAAGAAATTAAAAATGACATAAACACAAAAATTTCATGACTTTATTTTATTAGTTTAAAGACTTGTGTTCGGGCAATCTCTTTTTCTCGCTGTAGGTCTCCTTTTCTCTGCAAATCGTAGGTCCTACGGTTGCAGAGAAAAGGAGACCTACGGCGCGCGTTGGTACTTTTCAAGTGACAGTTGACAGAATGAGGTCATTGCCGTTCATATTCTTATATAAAACACATCATCATCATCATCTGCCTAGCCTTTTTCCCAACTATATTGGGGTCGGCTTCCAGTCTTACCGGATTCAGCTAAGTACCAGTGTTTTGCATGGAGCGACTGCCTATCTGACCTCCACAACCCAGTAACTGGGTAACACGGTACCCCTTGGCAAGACTGGTGTCAGATCTCAAGCTTTTGACTACCTGTAACGACTGTCGAAGATCTTCAAATGACAGCCGGGACCAACGGCTTAACGTGCTTTCCGAGGCACAGAGGAAACTCGGTATGTTGAAATGGTCACCCATCCACGGACCGACCTCGTCAAGCGTTGCTTAACCTTGATGATCGACCCGTGCGTTTGTTATTATTTAGCCACGAGCTCCTCTCTTATATAAAACGCATAGTAGTCGATAATTATACCAAGGGAAATTACTATAGGGGTTAAAAGTGAATTAAATCTTAATCCAGGCTGTGGTCTATCTGTGTTTCAAAGAATAATGTTCAAGTTGTATGGACGAAAGTCCCAAAAATCAATCATCTTCGACCACAACGATTCCTATGATCAATCAGCAAGAATAAGTTATTAAATCAGTATATGTGGTTGGTAAATCCTAATCGATTTATCTTCGATACCACATGATATAAGAGATAATTAACAAAATTTTAACATATCTTTTTCCACATGGACAGAGTTGGGCAAAATACAAATTACAAAATACTGTCTTGCATTTATTTAAAATACGAAATACATTATATTTGTAAGTCGTGTATTTGTATTATAAAATACGAATTACAAAATGCAGTCGATCATTTTTTATCATTAATTAATATAAAGAAGTTTCGTGAAAATAACCGTTTGAAATGAAAATGATAATTGACAAGTTACTCGACAATTTTACGTACGCGGTCGCCGTTTTGCTTACGAAAGCTATCGAGCGCTATTTTCTGCAGTACGCATCCATTAATAAGATCGTTAAATGTATTTATGTTCATATGTATTTCGAATCCTTAATTATTTGTAAAACTAACTACAAAATACATCAGCATTAGGTATTTGAAATTCCAATTACATTTTTAAGAATTAATTGAATTAGAAATACCAAATACATATTTGTATTTCAATTAAGTATTTTAATTACAATTAATTCAAACAGTGCCCAACCCTGTCCATGGATTTGGTTATTGATACTTATACTGAGTTTATAACTCATTGATGATCACCAATCGGGACTACTTTCAGATTGATCGACAAACGTTTGTTGTCTGGGTTTTTGTTGTCCATTGTATGTGGTAAACCGTTGAAGCTTGATTGATACAAACCACAGTAAATATATACAAACAGTATGGAAACTACATACAAACGCTCGAAACTTACGTGACCACTCGTCGCGTCGCGGTGCTCAGTACTGACAGCACTGCGTCCGCTGCGTCAGGGTCTCGTTGGTGCGTATATTTGTGTGAGTGTGCCGTTTCGAGCGTTTGTAGGTAGTTTCCATACTGTTTGTATATTTTTACTGTGTACAAACGTAGGGCGAAAATAAACTTACCTGTAATTTTCATAAAAGTGTGTGGTGAATATCACTGTAGTTACATCTATGATGTACGGAATAGTCCACATACGAACTACATAACGCTATCGCTTCTCTCTGCTTGCGCTATGTAGGTACGCACCTACATAGCGCAAGCAGAGTTGTCGGCGCGATTTGAACACATACAGCAGTCCGACAATAACCGTCGGGCAGTTGCCTGGATCACACAACACCCGTCAGTCGGATGTTCCTACCTTTTCAATGGGGGTTGAGTGCACACTTTTATGTAAGTTAAAGGCATGTGTGTTTTCACTCCAGATATTTTACAATAATTCGTAGGATAACAGTCATGAAGCTTCAAATGAACAATGTTGATATTTTATCCATTTGAATACCACAATATTGTGTATAGGTTGAACTTAATGACGTCTGTAAAGTTCGCTTTTCGCCGCGTTGGATTTGCCACTGAGAAGTGATTCGCGGAGAGTTCCGACCGCCGTAAGATTTGTTTTTATCCGATGAGTCGAATAACTAAAGTGATTGGATACAAGCTAGATATAAAATTGATGTCCAATAATATCTCGATGTATGAAAATTTAATTTTGAAATAATAATTATATTGTGTTAAGGTTGCGTCCTGACTTATAGCGAATACAGAGCCGAGTTTAGACACAACGATTTCAAAGTGTTTATTTCAATGAAATCTTTAATTGAAAACTTCAATTATAGAAGTCAGTCAGTCACAAAGATGAAGCCAGTTCCACGTTCAAAAGCGAAGATCTCTATGGAAAAGAACGGGCAGAAACCAGATCCACACTATTTTATTTCATGGTTTCACTAAACATAAAAGTGAGGTGTCGCACGATGTAGTTTCATGTGCGGTACAAGTACAACAGTTAACTGTCACCTTGACCTGTCACCTGCCCTGCACATGACCGGGCGTTTTTGAAGTGGGCGATACCACAGATAATATATTACGCGATATGAACATTTTGTCTCAAACCGCTCCGCTGTTTGCCACGCTACCGCTTGTGCCGCAGGCCGCAACCTTACAATGTTATGTAAATTACTGCCAAAAGTAAATGTAAATAATTTGTGTATATGTTAATAAATGTTTTACAATAAATAATAAAATTATATTCTCGAAACTTTAAGTACAATAAAATAATTAAAATAAGAGTGTGCTGGCGATATTAATTAAAAAAAAAACGTTTCAAGTTAAAAAAGTCCCAATTATTTTAACTCAATGTTGCCATAATCTGCCGACACAGCCCGTCATTATAAACAGTGGTAACTAGGCAAGGCTATGGGGGCGATGTTTGCCCAGTGGTGGGACAAAATAGATTGAATAAATAAAACTGGGCAATTTATAATCGCCATCTAATAAATTGTGAGCACACTCCAATTATGCCTTTATTTATGAAAAATAGAATAAATATACGCTATAATAATATTATCATCTTTAGTATGTAAGAAAGCAGCTGGAATTTATGTAATTGTTTTGCATTTATGCTGCAAAACGAAGATCTTCAAACTGTTGTGTTTAGTGGTATAGTTTGGTCATTTCTCTATTCTTTTTTAAATAATATTCTAGTTCTCTATTGTTATAATAATTTCTGATTTCAAATTGGTAAACTATTGTACTGTAAATATCTATTAATTGTCGAATTTGAAAATCGACTAAGCGTACGTTTTAGTCGATTTTCAAAATGTTGACGTTGAAATCGAGTGTTGTGTAAATATTATGATTATTATAAATATTGTTTTTTTAATAAGTATGCCTTCAAAATATATGCCACTAAATACTTTAGTGTAAAACGAAGTCCATAGCAGATTGTACATCGCTTTTGCGAATAGTTAAATGTATTAAAAACAAGTTTTGAACATAACGACTTTTATTTTGGAAACCTGCAAGTTCTTTATTTAACTAACTATTTATAGTGCCAAAATTATCTTGAACAACGTAGACAGTGGGGTGTCTTTGGCAAACATAATTATGTGAAATTGACATGGAAACCTATCTTGAAAAACAAGGTGGCGTTCGTTTAGATTTTAGTAATGCTTTAACATATACTAGTAGCCCTCTATACAATTTTGGTTACGGGAAGAACTACCACTAGTTTAGCTTATACAGATAAATGAGAATAACGGTGTTAATAGCATCAAATGCAGAAACTTTCACGTTTCAAACTATACATAAATGTTGACATTGCACTTAGTGAAAAGTTGAAAATAAATAAACTTCTTATTCTAGCTCAATATCATCGAAGCGATACGATATGCGCGTCTCAGGTTAGACTATTTTTCCATTATTTTCAAGAAAACTATTGATCATTATGTAAATAAAATGATATGATATATTTCTAGAATAGCAGTTTTAATCAGTAATAAATAATAGTTTAAAAAACACGCTTTAACAGAAAACCAAACTAAAAGGTAAAAAATAATTTACAATAAATTTAAATTAAGAATAGTGTAGTAAAAAGCGTGGGGTGCTTTTTAAGATATCAAAATGATTACTTTTTTCAATATCTGTCAGTAATAGTAGTTTATGATACTGTTGCATAATAAGGGGTATTAAAACATGAGTGTGTGTTTAAAAACCGAGCCGTAGGCGAGGTTTTTAATAATATTCACACGAATGATTTAATACCTAGTTATGTGCAGTTTCATACACTACTTTATCTACGCTCATACATTTTGGGATTGAACCTACTAAATATCTTTTTTTTTGCATTTTCCACGCCATGAAGTCATGATAGCATCATAAAATAATCTCGACTTTGCTGGTAAGAGATTATGAGTAATTTCCTTCGCCGCATATAAAATGTTTGGCGGAGTCAAATTTTCTTCACATTCACTAATTTCCATTTTAAGCAAGAATTTGAAAAACTCATGAAAGTCAGTACAGCGAAACCTGCAAAACATATAAATGGCGCCGAAACCCAGCACATCACCGCATTATCGGCGCATGCGCTAAGGCTAAGCCTGCACACGCTCTGCGATATTTCTTCGCGCGTATTTTTTCCACCCATTCTGCGACCTATGGAATTGTATGAAGCTGCTCGCATTGCGATAAAAACATCGTGCGGCAATAATACCGCATGAAATCTGTGTTTTGCAACAGAATCCACCGCACCGCGGCGCGAATTTAATTCGCGCGAAAATTTTGAGCTCTATGAACAGGTAGAAAGAGACAAAATTCGCGCGAATAAAAATCGCAGTGCGTGCTAAGCCTAAAGCGAGCATTGTCACAGACAATTTAAAATTGGAATCAAATCTTTTTACAATAGGTACTAAAATGGCATTACAAAAAAAAAATTGATGGAAACTCCTTAGTGATTAACTTCTTGGTTTTGTCCTGTATCGTAATAGAAAAAAAAAGATTTTTAACACACTTGCTCAATAAGTGGCTCTAATTTCACCGCAATTAGGCACATAATGATACCTGTTATCAAACTGTGACTCTTTCATTGCTATTATTCACAAGTGAGTTATAGAGTTTTTTTTTTTTAATTTATTGGTTGAGTTGCTTTGTTCTTAAAAAAGTTTTGATACAAAAAAGATCGTGCTCAATAGTACAAATAAATTAATGTACCTATTGCTTGCTCATTTCATGCAACTTCGTATTTAAATAGATAATTTCAACTTGTACGTAATTTTATTTGCTCTATAGTAAAGAAAAATTGAAATTCCCTATTTTGTACGTGGCTAAAACACTATCCACGAAAAGCCAAAAAAAAGAAACCTCATTCTTTTAGTCTATGGCCGATCGCCATTGTTAAATGCGCGCGCATAGTAAAACTGATTTATTTTGCCCGCCATTGTGAAAAAAATTTCACAACTCTTTTTACTGTTGAAAATGATTTTCTAGTATTATTTTCTTCACAAGTGTGTTGAAAAACGTCGTATGATACGCGTGTGTATTGATGATTACCGTCCTCGGCTCTCTTAATACCCTCACCTACGGCTCGGGTCTCAATGGCGCCTCAGCGGTAATCACCAACATTGCACACTTGTACCATAATGTACTATTATAGCATTATTTTGTTAGAGAAATAGTGTTATGAGATTCTATTTTAAATTTCGGTATTGTGTTTATAAAGTATGTCAATATATACTCGCTTTGTTGTTTATAATTCGAATATTACGATATGAGAGTAGATAAAATACTATAACAATTAAAATCAAACACCCACGCTTTTTTACATTTACATTACACTATTCTTAATTACAATTTATTGAAAATTATTTTTAATATTTGGTTTTTGTTTTCTGTTAAAGCACAAAACAGAGAATTGTAGTAGGCGTTTTTTTTTTTGTTCTGTGTGTTAAAGCGTGTTTTTTTTAACTGTTTTTTTTTTATAATTTACCAATAAAGCGTGTTTGTTAGCTTTTGAAACGACAATTTAATAATGCAACTACCTCACATAATTTATTACGTGTAACTACTTGGCGCAAGGCACTACCGTGTCTTCTGATATAATTGCGCCTTGGTGCTTGGTAGAAAGACACTGGCTACCGGGTATCCGGGTAGGGATAATGGAATAAACTATTTAAATTATTGCATTGTCATCGGTCCTTTAGGTGTGCAAAGTTTCAAATTAATCCGACGTTTTGAAGGGACTGAAAATCACTTTCAAAGATTCCGTTACAATGATACATAGATTCATAGAAACATGCATACCAAGCTAATAAAAGCGTGTTAAAAAGACACGCATCACAAGAGAACATTTCGTTAGGACAGCCATATTTGTGGACTAGAAAAAATAAACAATCTTACTTCTTCATCATCATCGTCATTTCAGCCGAAAGACGTCCACTGCTGGACATAGGCCTCCCCCAGGCGTCGCCACATTGACCGACCCCGTGCGTCTCGCATCCAGCGCCTTCTCGCAACCTTAACCAAGTCATCGGTCTTACTTCTTACTAATATTATAAATGTGATAGTTTGGATGGATGGATGTATGTTTGTTATTCAATCACGCCAGAACGGCTGAATGGATCTGAATGAAATTTGGCATAGAGATAGATTATAGTCTGGAATAGCAAACAAGGTTTTACATAACTTTTTATCTCGGTATAATGTTCCCTTGGGATAACAGAACACTTTTCACGCCGGCGAAGCCGTTGGCAGAAGCTAGGGCGTGTTCCCGTTGAATTACACCATTTTGTGTTACACTGTTACCCATTGGGATAAAAATTACCGATTAGTGACACTGTAACTGAATGCCCCGTTTTTTTTTTCCCCGTCAATTTACACTGCAACCTAATAGTAGGTACCTTCAGCTCAGGAACTTAGGAGATCCCGACACAGATAGGTTCGATTCGAAGGGGATGACGGGAGCTGAATCCCTGCAGACAGAAATAGGAGACCCGTGTGCGGGGCGGGGCTCCGTCGACTTTGTCATTTGATATGTAACCCTTATTACCTACGTAATATTAGGCTGCAGTGTAAATTGATGGGAAAAAAACGTGGCATTGAGTTACAGTGTTACTAATCGGTAATTTTTATCCCAATGGGTAACATGAAGTGTATATAAATAAATAAATAATGATCTAACCAAGATTTTTGTCTGGGCTTTAAAAGAGACTGTGACCTCTGAGTTTGTTTCGGCCTTTCTTCTCAGAGTAGTCAGATAGAAAACGCCGACCTCATCTAGTTTTAAAAATATGATCGACATGTAAAAGTGTTTGTACAAACCAACTTACAGAAATAAAATCATTTATAACAGTGTAACACAAAATGGTGTAAACTCAACGGGCAGCTAGTTAAAGTCTAAATAAAAAGCAAACTAAAGTTAAAGGTGCATACAAAGTACTATAGACAACTGTCACCTAGACTCGTGCAAATTAGTTGGTTTATTTTATAAATTTCTGACAAAAACACCAAACCCATGATCGCAGTCGTGCCCTAATGCCCCTAGTAAAAACTGATGAGTGATGACAACTCGTCTCACACTAGCTATCTCGTGGTTATCTCTAATTAGGTCTCTTTCACTAATACGTCACTTTGTACATGTAGTGTTTCCCAGCTCGTCTCAAGCCGTATTTTGTCTCTTTCCCAACTGAATAGGTCCCCTATGCAATATGAGGTCAGATCAACTGGATATTAATGCCCGGGTCCTTCAGCGGTCGGTACTCTCAGCAACATTGTTCGTGCTCCACATAAACGTTCTGCTAATACCCTATGGGTATGCAGACGATAACACTGTAGCTAAGATATACGTGTCCGACGCACGGGCTACTGGCCCTCAGATCCGGTCTCTCCGGGAGGACATGGTTGAGCGCTTGAACCGGTCCTTGAAGGCAGTCTCCGAATTTTCCTAAATATTTTATTTACATAAATTTTGTGCTTAATTGTACTTAAGCGTCGGACGAGTTGGGAAAGAGACAAAATACGTCTTGAGACGACTTGGGAAACTGACTACATGTAGGTACAAAATGACGTATTAGTGAAAGAGACCTATTCAAGATAGCTAGCGTGACGAGTTGTCATCACACCCAGTTTTTGCGAGTAAAAAACCTACCAGTCTCGACAAAAACAATTCCATTCGATTCGTTTTTAATCGACTAATCCATAGACTACTATTATATACTAGAGGACTAATCTTGCAAGGTGTCTGATGTCACTGTTTTTCCCACTGACTTATAAACCTATGGACTTGCCATACCTACGAACATAGAAATAAGTTTTCCTATATCTATGCCGACGAAATTAGCGTGCATACCTACAAAAATCGGGCAATTAAGATGGCTGCCTATTTGCACTGACTTATAACCTCATTGGCCCATTTGCAACTATTTGACAGCACAACTACATTTATAAACGTATATATACGGCACACAACTACCAATCTTTTCGGCAATTAACATGGCGACCGGTCACGCATAGACATGATTTTGACGTCACTCAAAAGTGTTACCAAGTTTAGTCCTTGACAAACATTTAGATGTCTCTCTTTTCATAAGCAGCTCTTGGTTAGTTAAAAAGAGACAAAACGCTTTTTGACATGCGTGTATAACTATTCTTCTTATAGTAGAATATGCCGTCTCCATAGTTTTCCTACCTCATTGACCGTACCATTGTCCTACTCCTATCTGTCTCTGACTAGTATATAGTCATCTGTGGTCGTCTGTGCTACTGTCAGAGACAGCTGTCAGATTGTTTACTAAAATTCTTTAGAAAATCCGAAAATCCCTTGACAAACTCGATTAAACCAAGATAAATCCAATGGATTTTCACTGAAAAATGACTGAAATATGGAATCTAAGTACACTATGTCGTTGTTGTCATGCCGACGGTCACTTCAAGAGCCTGAACTTATCGTATCAAGGTAAAGATGATGTCGAAATTTACGAGAATCTCTTACGGGATACTTTAGGGGTCTCTGTAAGTATTATTTGATGATGAATTGATGTTCTAATGAATCATCTTCATATTCCTGCTCTTGTCCCGTGCTACTTGGGGTCGGTGCAACTCGCTCAAGTCATTTTGATTAACTTTACAGTAGATAAAAAAAATTGAATAATGTAATGTATTGTTATTATAGTACTGGGGTGATTTGATAGCTACTGACTTGACTGCTGGCCTGTGTTTGGTTGATCGCCTATAATCTAATACATAGAGCAATAAAGATAAAATCGGTTATAAAGACTTCTATCCAATGACATTATGAAATAAATATGGGCCAAATATCGAGTTGAGCAGTGTATTCTTTCAATATAATATCTATTATTACTTAAAACTGGATACTTAATTAACTTCTTCTTTCATATTGATAAGCTTAAACTATAGCTTCAATCATACACATTTTGTCCGACCAGTACTCGGACAGCTGTGTCATTTACTATGTTCAAAACCTGAAAGATGGTCGGACAGAGCAGACAAGGAGGTGGTCATAATCTGCGAAGGGGCTACACACTAGCCATGTGTTTTGGCTCCATTTGGCCAGATTCTATATCTGCCGGAGTCTGTGTTTCCCGATAGCTACAATCTAGGGGTCTTTAAGTCATGAGTGAATGCGTTTTTTCTAGGTAAACGTGCTTCACCGTCGAACACATCATCGCTTACCATCAGGTGTGATAGTGGTCAAGCAAGCCTATAAATAATTTAAAAAAAAATGTTTTTACAGTGGTTTAATTGAAGTTCATCTTCATCACTCAAATTGTTGACTCATTGTGTTTCTGTGTGTTGTGCTGTCTTTTGTGTGCACTAAATAATTGTTTGTCTATCTATTTCAGATTTCGACCCCACCACTCACAGAAGCAAGCTACACAATATGTGAGGCGTGTATCTTCAAACTGAGAGATGCAACCGCTTTCAAGAACCAAGTGCTTATGTGTGAGCAGAAGTTTAAGATCTACTGTAAAAGTAAGTATAAGTACGCCAGTTAATATATACTCTCGCAGACTTTTTAGGGTTCCGTACCCAAAGGGTAAAAACGGGACCCTATAACTAAGACTCCGCGGTCCGTCTGTCTGTCTGTCCGTCTGTCTTCAGGCTGTAGCTCATGAACCATGATAGCTAGACAATTGGAATTTTCACAGATGATTTATTTCTGTTGCCGCTATGACAACAAATACTAAAAACAGAATAAAATAAATATTTAAGTGGGGCTCCCAAACAACAAACGTGATTTTTCGCCGTTTTTTGCGATTGTGGTATGGAACCCTTCGTGCGCGAGTCCGACTCGCACTTGGCCAGTTTTTTTATAATGATGTGTTTATTTTACATTTTAGATGAACAATTCCTAGTCACAAGTGATAATATTATTGTAAAGTCAGAAGAAAATAATGAAGATGATATAGATTATGGTAAGCATAACACATAAGCCAAGCTAAAATCCTGTTCTGGAACGAAAATTCCAGCGTTTACTGTGATTGGTTGAATGAGTTATCAACAGCCAATCGCAGTAATTTGTAACGTGTCGATATTGCTTTCCAGAAGCCAGGCGTTAGTCACAAGGAATAACATTTATTTATATTTACTTTACAGATGATGACTTACAAATTGATGAAAATCTCACTTTGGATGTCAAAAAAGGTAAGCTGGCCTAAAGTAAAGGAAGACCACAGAAATGATGGTCTGTGTGAAAGATGATGTGTCTATAAAGGAGATGAATGGGGTGTATTTATTTATTAAAACTTCATCATCAATACATATAATAAATCTGTAGAAAAGTCGTTATTGTACATCAAAAATATTTCCAAATAAAATAGCCAGGCTGTTAAAGGATAACCAACCGAACCCATTTCCAGCATTTTTGGCTTTTTTGTCGGTTTGTCTGTTTATCTTTTTGTCTATTTATTTGTGCACGCATCACGTAAGACGTACGAAACCAATGTAGATAACTTTTATACATAAAAATTGTGCGTAACTTGAAGAATTACTTAGTTTTTATTTCATCGCAATCGGTTCACTATATCAAAAGTTATATGAATTTAAAGTGTTCAAGGAGTAAAATTACCACAACACACGCAATTCAGATACTCGGACAGTTGAACTCGATATTTGATAGATGGCGTTGTGCATTTGAAGTAATTTTCTGAATGACAGTGTTAAGATTCTCTGCGAAAGAATGATGAGCCTAGAAAAAAAATTGGTAGGTAGGTAAGTAGGTAGGCAGGAAGGTAAGTAGGGTAGGATAGGCAGTCTGTTAACGTTAACGGGAGTGAAGCCGCGGGCACAGCTAGTACAACATAAAAGTACATAGGAGGACTCAGTGTCGCCGAAGGTGTAGTTATCTGTCAGTCGGTAGTTCGCTTTTGGGTGTCAACACTTCTCTTGCTACTTTATGAACGACTAGCTGTCCCACGCGGCTTCGCTCCCGTCAACTGGCTACGTACCTACCCTATCCTACCTACCCTACACCTAACCTACCCTACCCTACACCTACCCTACACCTCCCCTACACCTACCCTACCTACCCTTCATACATGATTGCATAACTGAAACCGTTTACGCAGCGCACGCAACGGAAGCCCTCAAAAAGTAATATTCTTGCCCGTTTTTGCAACTTTTTTCATTTATGCTCCGCTCCTATTGGTCGTAGCGTGATGTTATATAGCCTCCTCGATAAATGGACTATCTAACACAAAAATATTTTTTCAATTCCAACCAGTAGTTCCTGAGATTACCCCCTACATACAAACTTACTTACAAATTTTACCTCTTTATAATATTAGTATAGATCTCAGGGATAGGAAGGATAAGGCGTCTGTTTAATTGTTATATCCTTATACTTTTTCAGAATACAGTATAGAAGTTGATATCAAACATCCTATTGAAGAAGAAGTTAAGAAAGGTCAGTATTTTTTTTATTTTTTCACAATTCACTTCTAAATGATTTGAAGACGTGTGACATCTATCAAACTGTGTCCCAAGAGGACTGGTTCATTTAATTCTAGCTTAACCGAAGCTAATCCCCAGCGGGGTGCGTGACGAAATTCGCTCACGTCAATTGTGTCAATTAGTATACAGGATGTAACGGAAAGGTGGCGATCATATTTTAAATACTGCTTCTGCCCTTGTATAAGGTTGGGGAAAAAGTTTCTTCGCATTTTTTAAGAAAATTCAAAACATTTTTTAATATAGTTTATTTACATTTAACTAAAGTATGTAGGTACCATTTTGTTCGATAACTTCTTGCCATCTTGTAGGTAGGGACATGATCCCATTGCTATAGAAATTTTGGGACTTCTGATCAAAATACCGCGACAAGTGGTTTTGGCAGTCCTCTCGTGATGTTAACCTGACACTGCCTAAAGAATTCTGAAGAGACCGAAACAGGTGGAAATCTGAAGGTGTAAGGTCAGAACTATACGGCGGATGCATTAACACCTCCCAGCCAAACTCTCTTAATTTTTCCTGAGTGGCTAAAGATGTGTGAGGTCTAGCATTATCATGATGAAAAACCACACCCCTTCTGTTGATTAATTCCGGCCGCTTTCTCTCAACTTCTTGCTTTAATCTCATCAGTTGTTCGCAGAAGAGTTCAGAATCGATGGTCCTGCCTGGTAGTAACAGCTCATAATGAATAATGCCCTTCCAATCCCACCACACACACAGCATCACCTTGTTGCGAGTTAACCCGGGTTTCGCCACAGTCTGTGAAGCCTGACCGGCCTTTGACCACGACCTTTTTCGCACGTTCTTGTCGTACGTGATCCACTTTTCATCACCAGTTATCAGTATCTTCAAATATAGTTCGGTTTCATTACGTCGTAATAAAGAATCACAAATGAGTACACGGTTCATTAGGTTTCTTTCAGTGAGCTCGTGAAGTACCCAAATGTCGAGCTTTTTTGTGTACCCAGTTTTTTTCAAATGCACCAAAACTGTTTTGTGGTCAATTCCCAGTTCTTCAGCTACGTCGTAACTACTGATATGCCGATCTTGCTCCACTTTTTCATAAATGGCATCCATTTTATCCGTAATAGGGCGACCAGAGCGACGTGCATCTTTGACACCAAAATTGCCGGATTGAAAACGCGTAAACCAAATTTGTGCTACTCTCACAGACACTGCACTAGGTCTATAAACATCGCAAATTTTTTTCGCGGCTTGCGTTGCATTTTTACCTTTTTTGTAGTAAAATTTTAAAATGTATCGAATTTCTTCATTAGATTCACTCATCTTGACGGTACGAAAAACAAATGAAAATCACACATTTTCCTAATTTGAATTTGGAATTATGTTCTTTAAAATTTAAACTTTCAATGATACCAAAACCAGCCAGATATTTTATAACAAGTTCATACATACTATAATGCGAAAAGACTTTTTCCCCAACCTATTATATGAATAATTTCATAAATATAGCTCTAACGGTTATTTAGATATTAACGTCCAAAAATCGTCATTTTTATCACTGACTGACCTATAGGTTATAGATCAAAACTCTAACTCAGTACCAGAAAAACTAGAAAGTTCAAATTTGGCTTCCAGATAGGTAATTGGGTGAATACACAGGAATAAATCTGAAAGTAGTAATGTTTATCATGAAAAACGATATAGCATCTGTGAAAACCAGCCAAGTCAAATCTTGAGCTAGAATTTATCCTAAGTTATCTGCTTTATGTCAATAATTCGACTATTCAAATTTCATCATCATAATCATCATCAGCCTATTAATGTTCCCACTGCTGGGACACAGGCCTCCTCTCTGTGAGAGTGAATGGGCCGTAATCCACCACGCGGGCCCAGTGCGGGTTGGTGGATGTCACATGTCTTCGAATTTTTGGATCTAGGACATGTCGTTTTCCTTCACCGTTTTGAGAGCAGTGGTGATGTAATAATTTATACAAAGTAAAACGCCTGTCTGGGCTCGAACCCACGACCTACAACTTGAAATTCGCGGCCGATACCACTGGGCCACCACTGCTCATTCAAATTTAAGAAGTTATATTTTACAACAGGAAATATAGTTGTAGCAGAAAAGGCATGAAATTGTGTTTTTAAATTTATTTTAGAATGTTTTGTGTTCTTGTAAATAAATTTCAGGATACAGTACTTTGGCACCCATTTAGATCTCAATTCTTTTCGGCGTTATCAACAACCACAGGTATTCTTAGTATTGAACTTGGCTCCCTTTTCACATTTATGTTTTTCATGGGATACTAAATTTCATGAAAATCGTTGGAGCCGTTTTCGAGATAATCTGAAATCCTAGGGTCGCTTGTCCAAGGGGATGGCCGGGGAAGACCGAGACGTAACGCACCGGATCAACTCGGGATGGATGAAATGGCGACAGGTCACTGGCACAACTTGCGACCCACGGATGCCCCTCAAGTTAAAGGGTAAAATTTACAAGTCCGTGATAAGACCTGTCGTACTGTATGGATCAGAATGTTGGGCTGTGAAAAAGATGGATGAAAAGAGATTGCATGTAGCAGAGATGAGAATGTTGAGATGGATGTGCGGAGTGACGAGAATGGATAAAGTGAGAAATGAGTATATTAGAGGAAGTTTGAAAGTGGTGCCAGTGATAGAAAAGTTGAAAGGAAACCGTTTGTCCTGGTATGGTCATCTGATGAGGAGGGATGAAACGCATGTTACTAGAAGAGTTATGAATATAAATGTGGATGGATGGAGAGGGAGGGGACGGCCAAAGAAAAGATGGATGGACTGTGTGAGGAGTGATATGAAAGAAAAGGGAGTCAGTGATAGCGTGACGGGGGACAGGACGGTATGGAAGAAGAAAACGTGTTGCGCCGACCACAAGTAACATGGGACAAGGAAGATGATGATGATATATATAATCTGAATAAACGTCAAGAATTGCTCGTTTCAACTAGAATTCTTAGAATCACGTAAACACAATTGGCAACAGTTTTAAAGAGAAGTTTTGTATGGGATAGTGTATCTAGTGTATATGAAGGTTACAGCCTCTAGAGGTGATCTAATAGTCGATTAACTTCTTGGGGTTCATCTCAGTATAACCAAACTGTAATAGTAAGGAGCTCTTCGCTTGCCGGTGTCGGTCTGTGAATGAGTGAATGTTGAGAAATTCCTGATGACAGAACTTAATATTACTGCCCCACGCTAAGGCCAGAGCTGGGCAAAATACAAGCTTTGCTTTACTTAAAATACAAACTACAAAATACTATCTCGCATGTATTTAAAATACATAATATTTGTAAGTCGTGTATTTGAAATACAAATTACTGTATTGTTACTGTTTTTATTGAAAGTTCACCGTAACATTCGTCCAAATAAAAGTAATTAATACACAAAAGTTTCGTGAAAATAACCGTTTGAAATGAAATTGACAAGATACTTAACAATCACGTACGCGGTCGCCATTTTGCTTAGAGCCTGTACAGATAAGGCGTTTTACGCGCGAGTCCACTCGCGCGTCTCAATCTCTATTGCATCCAGATACCGCGTTTTACGCGCGTTTCTACGCTGAGAGGGATTCAGCCAGACAGACATGGACTCGGAAACAGCGGTTGTGTTGTGGCTTGCATATCGTCGATGGAATCATCGTAAACGAAGAGAACGTCGACGATTTAACGTGCAACCGATTCTATGTGACAGAATGGTCGTTGTAGTCATTCAGAAGAACCATGTTAGCTGTAGATGTTTTTAGACATTGATAAATATGATTGCTTTTTGAGTAGATATCTGAATATTACAATACAGGTCATTATCTTCAGTCCCCAGCAAACAATAAATTCAAATAATTAATTAGTTCATATTAAATACATCCACTCGCAACGGACTCGCGCGTAGTACTGGACGCAGCAATGGCGCCCGAGTATCTCGACTCGCGCGGCGCTCGCGCGTAAAACGGGCGAGTCGAGAGTCCCGCTCATTGCACGCGTTTTACGCGCGCGAGTGAGTCAACGCGCGTAGGCATCTGGACGGGATATATATAGCTCTAGTATCTCGGGTACGCGCGAGTTTCAACGCGCGAGGGGACTCGCGCGTAAAACGCCTTATCTGGACAAGCTCTAAGAGCCTGTCCAGAAAGCGCGATTTACGCGCGTAAAACGAGCGAGTCGAGAGTCCCGCTCATTGCAAGCGTTTTACGCGCGTGTGAGGAAACGCGCGTAGGCATCTGGACGGGATATATGTAGCTCTAGTATCTCGGGTACGCGCGAGTGCCAACGCGCGAGTCCGCTCGCGCGTAAAACGCGTCATCTGGACAGGCTCTTACGAAAGCTAACAATTCCGCAATTTTCTACAAAACGCACCCATGAATAGAATCGCTAATGTAATTATTTTCAAATGTATTTTGAAGCCATGTGCATAACTCCAGCTACCTCATATGCGATAGAAAAATTCTATCTATGCCAATAATAAAGGCATAATAGCAGCAATCAAAGTTCCGAGTCTTAATTTAGGTGCCACAAAAACTTCGTTAATATGAGTCGTTTAGTATGTGTTAGCTGGAGTGACGTCACCCCAGCTTCCTCATTCAATACAGGCAAACCAGTGAGGTTAGGGTTTTGGACTATAGTCAAAAAATAAGGCATAATAGCTGCACATGGAAGGAAAGAACTGAACGATAATACTTAAAAAGTGACTCAGAACTTTGATTGCTGCTATTATGCCTTTATTATTGGCATAGATAGAATTTTTCTATCACATATGAGGAAGCTGGAGTTATGCACATTTTGAAGCCATAAGTATTTCAAATACCTCACCGTCAGGTATTTGAAATACCAATTACAAATTACATTTTTAAGACTGCGCAGAGCGAACGAGGCGCGCGACAATTAGGTATTTGCTACAGCGCGCTAGTCGTGTGCGTCGTCACACACACAATCACAAGTTCGCTCGAGTCCCGCTTGCAGTTGCACGACAAAAGTTGGTAACTTAGGATTTTTAAAATTTGAGGCGTTGTGTTGAGTGACTTGAAAAGGCGAATATTGATTATTTAGATGTTTATGTAGGTAAATAAAGGCCATAATTAAATCTAATAATCTATATTATATAGAAAATAATGTTTGTTTGTACTATAGTAATACATTATCCGTTCCGTTACTATTCATCCGATTGCGATGAAATTTTGGCGTTGTGGATTGTACGCCCGGGAATTTTACTGGGTAAGTAGTTAGGCTAGGATAGTTGATAAGTAAGTTAGATGGGTAGGTGTATTGTATAGTAAAACCAGTCTGTAATAAAAAATATTTATTTACCTACTATGCGATACCTTGCGTGTTTTTCCATTTTACAAAATCTTACACAAAACCCAGGGAAACGTGGTATGTTTATTATACAGAGTGTAACAGAAACGTCATATTTTAAAAATTGCTTCTAACTCTGTAAATGAACAACCATCTCCAGGGAAGTCAAAGGCATTTCCTAAAAACTAATGGAAATGAAAAAGAGACAAGAAGGGTAATTTTAATCTCATTTAAAACATGATTGTTTTTTCAATCACTGGTGCATTATGGAAGAACGTGTTACGTGTTCATGCGATGTATTGCAGTTGTTTATAGAGGTATGCGAAATCCATTATTCTATTGCCATTTATTATGATCTCGGCTTTGTATTTAGTTTCTTCTTCTACCAAAATGTTTGAATATGAATCCGTATATTTTGAAGAATCCTGAAATAAAATAAGATAATTGTAAGTAGTCCCTAAGCCACGGGCAGAAACTAGTACTAAGGCACATTTAAAAATGTATCTAAGAACAATTAACTTACATCGAGATTGTTGAATGGAATATCATCACTAACTAAAGGTTTTTCACCAACGTATGGGCAAGGATCTTTATTGGTCAGCATTTCCTAAAAACATGATAAAATATAGTTATTGTAAGTTATTTAAGAAAATTGAGAGCAGCGGTGGCTCAGTGGTATCGGCCGCGACTTACAGGTTGTAGGTCGTGGGTTCGAGCCCAGACAGGCGCTTTACTTTGTGTAAATTATTTCATCACCACTGCTCTCAAAACGGTAAAGGAAAACATCGTGAGGAAACCGGCATGTCCTAGAACCAAAAATTCGAAGACATGTGATATCCACCCATCCGCACTGGGCCCGCGTGGTGGATTACGGCCCATTCCCTCTCACAGAGAGGAGGCCTGTGTCCCAGCAGTGGGAACATTAATAGGCTGATGATGATTTAATAAAATTATTAAATTGACATAGTTATCAGATGTATTATCAACCTAACTCTTAAAATGTTGTGAACAGACTAAAAGAAATATAGTATACATAATACATAAATATTTTCCCATCTAAAAGACTTGCCAGCAAACACTAGCAACAAAATAAGTATAATGAATTTAAAATTTCGTGGTGACCCCTTGGCCTCACTTCTCGTGCTTGAGGTCCTGGGTTCAAATCCAGGCAATGCGTCTTTTTCAAACTAATTTTTACTTTCCATGTTTATCTTGCACATCGCTGACAACGGCGAAAAAAAAATGTGTATTCTAAAATGAATGTCAGAATAGCAATCGGCACATTCGGCACCCCCAAATGACCATTACACGATACCCATATCGAATGTTTGAGAAAAAGATGCATCCGCCATCTTGGATTTTAAAAATAATGTCAGATTTGTAATCGGCATCCCCAAAAACCCATTACACGATACCCATATCGAATGTTTGCGAAAAAGTTGCATCCGCCATCTTGGATTTTAAAAATAATGTCAGATTTGCAATCGGCATCCCCAAAAACCCATTACACGATACCCATATCGAATGTTTGAGAAAAAGATGCATCCGCCATCTTGGATTTTAAAAATAATGTCAGATTTGTAATCGGCATCCCCAAAAACACATTACACGATACCCATATCGAATGTTTGCGAAAAAGTTGCATCCGCCATCTTGGATTTTAAAAAGAATGTCAGATTTGTAATCGGCATCCCCAAAAACCCATTACACGATACCCATATCGAATGTTTGAGAAAAAGTTGCATCCGCCATCTTGGATTTTAAAAAGAATGTCAGATTTGTAATCGGCATCCCCAAAAACCCATTACACGATACCCATATCGAATGTTTGAGAAAAAGTTGCATCCGCCATCTTAGATTTTAAAAAGAATGTCAGATTTGCAATCGGCATCCCCAAAAACCCATTACACGATACCCATATCGAATGTTTGCGAAAAAGTTGCATCCGCCATCTTGGATTTTAAAAAGAATGTCAGATTTGTAATCGGCATCCCCAAAAACCCATTACACGATACCCATGTCCAATGTTTGAGAAAAAGTTGCATCCGCCATCTTGGATTTTAAAAAGAATGTCAGATTTGCAATCGGCATCCCCAAAAACCCTAACGTTTTTATTTTACACTTTTTAGTTGTGTACACAATGGGCAAGTTCTATAGCCTGAATGAAATTAGAGTGTACCAGGGTTTACTGTATTCATCTGCCTACCCCTTTAGAGCTTACCGGCGTGATGTTATGTTATGCAAATATGGTGTAAACAATAAACAGACATGCGATTCCAGCAATCCCGAGAGATCTGCCGTATTTTTTGAGGAGTTCTGTTGCATATCTCCAAAATTCTTCATCAGATCTTCACCAAATTTAAATGGAACGTAATCTTTCAAACAAAAAAATAATTTCTAAAATCTGTCCACAATTGATGTAATCGGTGAACATACACAAAAAAAATCCTTCTTTTTGGAAAGTCGCTTAAAAAGGAAATAATGTCACAAAATAGAAATATGTACTTTTTATGAGAACAGATTCTTTTTCGGAAATGAGCGCCCACTTTCTTCTTATAATATGTTTCCTTACGCTTTCCCATTATAACTAAAATAAACATTAAAAAAAAATGTTACAGAAATATGCATTGAACAGTAAAAACATAAAAAGTAAATGTTAGTTATGCATAAAAAGTCATACTCAAAAAACAAAATATATAACTTACCTTATTCAACTATTTGCAGCAAGGTATACGTACACAATAGATCGCGAATTATCGTTATCGGCGCGTCGCTCCACAAAGAGACGTGACCACTCTCCGAGCTCTCGTGGACGACTGAATTGGCGACCGGTTTACGTTTCGCATGATCCAAAACAGCGCAACAATTAAGAAAAAAAATAAAACTAAAATAACCGAGTGTCTTTTCGAAAATGTTAAAACTATAAATTGTGGTATGACAATTAGAGATTAATATGAATTAAAGTTTGTGAAAAAATTCAACAGTTTACTATAAATATTCAATAAAACACGAGCATGCTATTTTAATATTTTTGTCCAACTTTACGTATTTTTGTTATTAAAACTAAACAATATTTTTTGTTTTTGCCAACATAGAATCGTTAACACATTCATTGTGGTGTTCATTACATATTTTTTATGGTAATTATGGTAATAATATTGATTAAATCCCTATAACTGTGACGATCGTTTTGGGTTATTTTGCTCGGCGCAGTCTTAAGAAGTATTTTAATTACAAATACCAAATACGTATTTGTAGTTCAATTGCGTATCTTAATTATAAGTAATTCAAATACTGCCTTACGCTGGCTCGTTCGGGTCGAGGTTAAACTACGCATGCCAAGGTCGATATGTGTATGGGTGCATGGGAGACTCCTTCGTGTCCCGGAGCACGCGATAAGCGCATTTGGCCGGTTTTTTTTAATTTTTTCTGTCGAGTAACTATTTTCATACTATTTTCAGAAACACAACCCAAAAATGAAATAAGAACTGTTGAAAAAAGTAAAAACGAAGAAGAAACCAAAAAGTCGGTAGTGCCAAAGAAAAATACGAGAATTAGAAAAAAGAATACGAAAAATGGACAGGATGCTACTACACGTAAGATTTTTTTGTCGTTTTTAGGGTTCCGTACCCAAAGGGTAAAAAACGATACCCTACTTCTGAGACTCCGTGATCCATCTGTCTGACTGTCCGTCTATCACCAGGCTGTATCTCATGAACCGTGATAGCTAGACAAATGAAATTTTCAGAGATGTTGTATTTCTGTTGCCGCTATAACAACAAATACTAACAACAGAATAAAATAAATATTTAAGTGGGACTCCCATGCAACAAACGTAGTTTTTTGGCCGTTTTTTTGCGATAATGGTACGGAACCCTTCGTGCGCGAGTCCGACTCGCACTTGGCCGGTTTTTTATATTCGACTAGCTTCTGCCCGCGGCTTCGCCTGCGTAAAAAGTGTTTTATCATCTTAAGAGAATACAAACCAAGAATAGCTCAATCAAAAAAAAAAAGTTTTTTTCTTCTTGTACCCCTGTGGTGTAGTGTAATGTACCTATATGTAGCCTATTCATGTATTAGTATTAAGTTTAGTCGTAATAAACCACTCGTGGCGTACTGACGTGTTTTCATTGTCTTCCCGCGACCCACACACTTCATGGGTCTCAAACTCATACCAAATTTCATCTAAATCGGTTCAGTATATCCAAAGACTACCCTCTACAACTCACTTTTGTAACTTCCGAAGTTTCTTTGGTAACTTTTTTTAATGTTGTGCTTAGCTATTCTGAATTCAACCTAATTCACACTATCCTTAAGTTGATATTTCTTTAAATGGCTTACTCCGAAGTTTCTTTGGAACCGTTTTATAATGTTGTGCTTAGCCATTCTGAATTCAACCTAATTCACACTATCCTTAAGTAGATATTGCTTTAAATGGCTTACAAGAGACTATGCAGGCGTCAAACATGTCATGTTTTCTTACCTTTATTTTCTCTTTTCAGGTAAAATCCGAACCAACCTCGATCGTTCCGTAATCATTCAAGTTGATACTGAAACAGGCTCCCAATTCTCTTGCAAAGACTGCGGCGGTCTCTACCAAACGAAATACCACATAAACCGACATCTAATCAAAGAACATTCAACCTTGTTCAAATGTGAATACTGTCCAAAACAGCTGAAATCATTCAACAGTTTTAAAAACCATCTGCAATTACATACGGGCAAAGTATTCCAGTGTAGTTTGTGTCCTAAAAATTTTGCTTCGAAAACTTCTTTGAAGGATCATATGAATTGTCATACTAGGGAGAAAATATTCCAATGTGATTTATGTAAAAAAGATTTTAAATATAAACAAACCTTAATAAGACATTTATGGGTCCACGCAGGTACAAACAAAAAGATACTCTGCGATCTGTGTGGTAAAGGTTTTAACGACAGATCAAATTTAAACGCGCACGTCACAACAGTACACTTAAAATTACGTCCCTTTCCATGCAAATTATGTGAAAAATCCTTCTCAATGAAACGACATTTGAAAGACCATTTAAAAGTACACAACGACAGCCAAAAAGTCTATAAATGTGACGTTTGTGACCATAGACTACTAGATGAAAAGTTGATGAAGATCCACAGATTAAAACATGACAATAAATTCATGTGTAGTTATTGTTCTGAAATATTTGATAAGCCATCTTTGAGGAGGGAGCATCTTAAAACTGTACATCAGAAACAACGTCCATGGTTTTCTTGTCATTTATGTAGGAAAATGTTCGCTGGTAAATATTCTCTAAATCGTCACATGGATTTCCATAAAGGAATAAAACGGTTTCCATGCAATCTATGCGAATTAAAATTCTCCCAAAAATCGGTGTTGGACCGTCATATCTTTCGGAAGCATAATCCTGAAGCCGACATCAATATTGGGAAGACGAAATGTGATATCTGCAAGCATAGTTTCAAGAATATTTCCTTGCATATGAATAGTCATACAAAAAGATCCTCTTGTGAACTTTGCGGAAAGACGTACGCGGATAACAGTGCATTAAACAGACATAAGGCGCAAAAACATTTTGGTAGAACTTTTGATTGTGAAATATGTGCTAAGCAGTATATGCAGAAATCTAAGTTGAATACGCATAAAATGAAAGTGCATAAGATAAAAATTGAAAAAGTTGCGGAGGAGGGTAGTTAAAAAAACTTGTGATAGTAACTTAAGTAACCGCGAATCGGAAGACGTTGCTTAGGAAAGCTTCCCATGAGGTGGACCGGTAACCTAGTGAAGGTTGTGGGAATCCGCTGGATTCGAGATGCACGAGACCGGTCAATGTGACGACACACAAATGATAAGCATAAAATATATTCCCATAATTTACATTGGCAAAACGAAATTCAGCCTAACGATCATTACGCATAATATTATTAGGCATACGTGTTTTGCCATAATGTATATTGCCATAAATACTGCTGGCATAAAAATAATGACGCACATTTTTTTTAAATAATGTATTCGCATAATGATATTTACACATAGTGTTCTTTGGAATAAAACAAACATATTCGCGGCTCAGGGGTGGCCAAAGGGCCACCCCCGCCGCACCTTAACCTAATTGAATTGAGTCCTTATATCAAGTATATTTAATTTAATTAAAAAAACTATATAATCAAAATATCGAAGTACAGAGTATCGAATGTCCTAAATATCGATATAAAACAATTTTAAGTTACTTCAGCAACTTCTTCGGCGCTGCGGGAAGTGCAGCCCCTTCGCTCTTACGTAACAAAGGATTGGCACCCGTGCGAGCCACAGCGGCCCTTCTTTCACGCCTCCAGTTTTTTATATACACTCTAAGCCAAAAAACTACGTGCATTCGGGGTACCACATTTCAGTTTTGGAACAGCTTCGAACTTATTAACTATTTACTGAGCTTCATTTGTATTTTAACTAAATTAAAGTGTATTAAATGTTGACATTTTGAACTTAGGTATAATGACTATCGACATTTTTAATCATATGATATTTAAATCACTCGGCATTTTATTCTTAGACACTTTAAGCTTCGGAATAACGATTTTAGATATTTCGATACAATCGATATTTAAATTTTCGATGTTTTGAACATTGACATTTTACCCTTAGGTATTTTAATTTTCGTCCAAACATGTACCCATAACATTATTATGACCAATAATTATTATGTCTTAAATATTTATGCAACTCCAAATTATGCCAAAACAAATCAAACCAAATGACAGTTATGCTAACCGTTGCATTATGCCAAAGTATTATTATGGTAATAAAAGATATGCAAAAATGTTATGCCAAACAATATTATGCCTAAAAAAATATGCCAAGAAGGGCATTAAGAGGGAGGGGGGAGCAGTCAGTGTCATCTTTTGGATGAAATTATGATGATGATGATGAACTTTGTTGGTCTCTTTTCATCATCTTCCTGCCCTTGTCCCATCTTACTTGAGATCGGCGCAGCACGTTTTCTTCCATACCGACCTGTCACGCTATCACTCTCCCTTTTCTTTCATATCACTCCTCAAACAGTCCATCCATATTTTCTTTGGCCCTCCCCTCCTCTATCCATCCAAATTTTTAGTCTTATTTTTATACCCGGTTTTACCTCCGGATAAGTTATATTTAAGTTTAAGGCAGCTAATTTTATTCGTATTCAGAGGAATGGTTAACGATATTTAAGTTTAAGGCAGCTAATTTCATTCGTAGTCAGAGGAATGCGTAACGATATTTAAGTTTAAGGCAGCTAATTTCATTCGTAGTCAGAGGAATGGGTAACGATATTTAAGTTTAAGGCAGCTAATTTCATTCGTAGTCAGAGGAATGGGTAACGTAATTTTAAGAACGGATCTCATTCTGTCAATAAATCCTATTATTTTCAAGTTTTTGTAATTGGTTGTGAGTTTTTTTATATACGAGAATTAGCCTTTTGGTAGATAGATACATTTAGGTAGTTACATATTTACTTTTCAACCCCCAACGGAAAAATAGGGCTGTTATAATTTTGACGTGTGTATTTGTGTATCTGTCTGTGGCATCATAACTCCTAAATGGATGAACCGATTTTGATTTAGTTTTTTTTTGTTTGAAATGTGATCTCGAGAGTGTTCTCAGCTATGGTTGTTGAAAATCGGTTAAGAGGAATCGGGGGCAGAGACCGCCGACTGAATTTCCTTAGTAAAAAGTCATAATTCGAAGTTTGGCTGTCGTCTCTTTCCTTCTCCAATATTGGACCAATTTAAAAGATATGCCGTAAACTGGAAATTAAAGATATATTCTATGTCCCTATGTTTTCCTTTTTGATGATACATTATCTTTAGAAGCACTAGAGCCCTCAAAATGCGCTGTCAACAGAGGCTTAGTGTACAAATTTGACAAATATAAATGAAAAAAGGAAAACACAGGGACATAGTATATACCTTACTTTACCAGTTTATGGAATATCTTTTAAATTGGTCCAATATTGGAGGAGGAAAGAGACGAGAGCTAAACCTCGAATTAAGACTTTTTACTAAGGAAATTCAGTCGTCTCTCTCTGCCCATATTTCGTCTTAAGCCGTTCAAAAGTTATGCGCATTTTACTCTTCGAATCGGGGTATTTTCGCATGATATCTTGTTATAATTTCGTGTTTCGATGGAATGTCGATCGAAGCATGACTACTATTAGATAAATAATGTACCTAGTTTAAAAAGGTATTTGTGTTGGGGGTATTTTAAATTTTACTTGTTATTATAGTTAGGCTCGCGTTTGACCACTATCTCACCTGATGGTAAGCGATGATGTGGTCGACGGTGAAGCACGCTTACCTAGAAGTAATCTAATCACTATTTACTTGAAGATATAGATATATATATATTAAGTTTTTGTAATTGGTTGTGATTTTTTTTTGTAAGTACAAGAATTTGTATTTTCGTAGATATGGCCTATTATACTTATTGTCACAAGGCGAATAACAAAAAATAATTAAATCCCTAATTTATATTCAAATAAATGTGTATTTACATTGATAAGTAATGTCTTTTATTTTGTTAACCTGCTTTTGAGATCAACTTTTCGCCAAAATTCCATAGATGACTAAGGGCCGATTTTTCAATAGTCTGTATACTTTTAACCACAGAACAAAAAAAACGCCTACTACAATAGAAGTCGCAAGTGGGCGGGGCCCGCGTACCCCGAGTTTTGCACAGTTCTGCATGTTTCCTTCCGCGCACACACTACGCACATCAGTCTTGGTTCAACCGTCACGGTGACAAAAACTTGAAAAAAAAATACAAAAATGCCTTATTGTGCTTTTAGAATGTAAACACGATAGCAGAACCAAAAATGTATCAAATGTAGGTATATCTTACCATCGGCAAGTCTTAATTTATTTTATTTCGATAAAAATGTAAATCAATATTTTATTAAACAAAACAAGTAAAAGTTGATTTTATGATGTTAAATTTAAGGTCTACTTTCTTTAAAACTCAAACATTGTTCTCGAAGATTCCAACTATGCACATGTCACATTCAGCTACTCAATTAGAGATTACCAATATCGATAATGAGTTATCGATACTTTAAACTTACAATATTCGAAAAAATCTTCTTACGTGCGAAAAACATAACCCTTTCCTTGCAGCCGTGTAAAAATAAAGATTACGACGAATTGAGAACCTCCTCTTTTTTTTGAAGTCGGTTAAAAAGGCAACAGCCTTCAAAATCAACAAAGTGTAATAATAATAACACATGAACATAGAACCTCCTTCTTTTTTTAAGTCAGTTAAAAAGTGGCTTATGTGTTAGTCTGAAATTTAAGATCTACTGGTGTATAGACCTAAATTTCATCAGTTCATTATGGAAGTTAGTCAAGCTAATCATAATAAGAGTGTAGCCGCAGGCGAAAGCGTAAGCCATCCTATTATACCATATCAGTAGGACGTATTGCATTTGTAGTGTAGTCTATCGCATCGTCATCATCAATCATCAATACATATAATAAATTTATGTAGAAAAGTATTTTTTGTACATCGAAAATATTTCCAAAAAAAATAGCCAGTGTGTTAAAGGATAACCAACAGAACCTATTACCGGCATTTTTGGAATATTTGTCTGTTTATTTGTGCACGCATCACGTGACATGTACGAAACCAATGTAAATAACTTTTATACATAAACATTGTGCGTAACTTGAAGAATTACTTAGTTTTTGTGTCATCGCAATCGGTTCACTCTATCAAAAGTTATATGAATTTAAAGTGTTCAAGAAGTAAAATTATCACAACACACGCAATTCAGATACTCGGAGAGTTGAACTCGATATTCGATAGATGGCGTTGTAAAATTGAAGTCATTTTCTGAATCACGGTGTTAAGATTCTCCGCGAAAGATTGATGACTATAGAAACAAATATGGTCGGTAGGTAAGTAGGGTAGGGTTGGCAAACAGATGACGGGAGCGAAGCCGCGGTCACAGCTTGTAATTAATGATAGTACACCAAAGACTACGTACAGTACTGTCTTTCCTTTCATTTTTTAAATCCATGGAAAGGTTGTCTTGAAAATATCGCTATAAGCGATAATGCCGCCCATTGTGCCACCCAGTGTAATGTTTTCTTCGTCTATACTTTTTTTTGGGACAATCCCACCGCACTATTCCCAAACCACTGCAACTCCTGAAAGCCAGAATCAACAGTGGCGACCACCAGAAAAGCGCCGAGGCAATGAAGCTCGACGAAGTCCCGGAGAATGAATTTAACTGTCTTGGATCCCGCAACGAAATTAATCAGAAAATAATAACGGAGGAGTAGAAAAAAGTCGTCGTCGTAAGTCATCTATACTTTCTGTATGGTGTACATAATAAAGAGTATTGTATTCTATAATTCTATTGATAGAACAAAAACACCACATACAAAGATACGCCCATCTTTGTATCAATAGAATAATTTTTAAAATCGGATCAGTAGTTTACCATAAAATATCTTAATAATATGTTCTATAAATCGTAAGTATTGGAATAAATTTATGTAAAAACTTGATTACAAACATAATAATATTTATCGACTCTAGTTATTGGGCGCACGGTTGGCGCAGTGGTTGAGCGATTGACTGCTGCGCTGCGTGTCGCGGGTTCGATTCCCGCACGAAACAAATATTTGTATGATCTATAAATAGTTACGCAAATATAAATCTTATGGGTAACGAAATACGGCTTTAAATTAAATGAATTTACTATAGTGACATCTAGCGGCGAGTAGCGTAACTTGCTCATTAAACTATTCCGTGTGCGCTTTAAACGAAAAAAGTAATAAATACTCAAAAAGAGTAGACAATAAACCAACTATAATGTCATAAAGCTGTGGTTTATTTTCAAATAAGCGACGACTGACATATTTTCTACTTTCATCTAAAAATTAAACTACCAATCACACCAAAGATTTCTTAGTGTGCAGGACGTAGCGTGTTCATTGGCCCCGAGAAAAGAAGGGCGTAAACCTTCTGGCCATTGCCGCTGAACGCCCCATCCACATCAACGAAAACAAAGGTTCTTGGATGCCTAGCTGCAGCAGTGACGTAGGGTTGCAAATCGACTCTAACGATTCAACGATGTGTTGGCTGTACTTGAGTTATTTCCAGATTCCGGGTTGCCTACTTCTGGATCAGCACTCCTGGTGTCCAGGTTCCGAGGTTCAGCTCGACAGGATCGAAAAGGGATGTCTTCATAAGGGTTGAAGTCGATGAATTAAATGAAACACTAAGTTATTCAGTACACGGCACGATTCTAGGGCTCTCAACAATTTCTGAGACTTGATTCTATATAAGAATTACTTCTTATTTACTAAGACAAGTACAAGCGACTAGCTTTGGATGACTACAAATTCTATTTTGGGCCCGGGGGTTCTTTATACCCTCGCATCGTGCCATTATTGAGAGCCCCGCAAATTCTCGCCGAAAATAATTTTTATTTATGTAAAAAACCCTTATACATATTTGGTAAATAGGGTTACCGCACCCCTTCCATGGTGCTATATTGATACACCAACACACAGCTATTGAGCTGGATTCCTTCGTACTGTAACACAGTAACGCCCCCTATCTATGTATCTAATCAATATACCTAATTTCCAGGTATTGATAGCTTCCCTAGACTATTTCCATGAAATAAAAGGACAATTCCCTTTATTTCCCAGTTAAAACCTTAATAGTTTTCAACCTAGCCTAAGGATATCTATAGGTTGGGTTGACCTGCTGGTGCCAATAGCAGGCTGTCTGTTGACGTCTAGAAAAAGCTTATTTTCGGGAATCTTCTATGGGATATCATCCCTTATGTAACGAATCTATAAATTCCTAAGTCATTTCACCGACTTTAGGACTTCCTACTTAGGCTAACCAGACAATCACCGCCTATTATGGGGATTCTGGTAGCCAATAGACCACACTTTACATTTCTAGTGTTTATGTAAGTCTATCTAGGTCATATGCACATAAGGTGCCTTGATATGTACAAATTTGATAGCTGGTCACTTTCTTTGCGCCCAGCTATCAGAGAAATTAGATATAAAAACACTAATAAGATTGGGACAACACGATGGTGCGTTTAACGGGCCATCGGGAGGTCCCCAAAAATTCCTTATTTTCGGAATTCCCAGGGGTGTATAGTCCCGGGGAGTGCCAAAAACTGACTAAAAATTACATTTCCAGAAACCTATTTTCTGGAATTGTACTTAAACTACTTGAGCGATTTTCGCTCCAAAGTGATGGCTTGGTAGCTAGTCCAGCAAGCCATCCGAAAGTACTTACACCATGAGTACATCTATTCCCTTCATGGAGTTATTCCACCTGAAGGGTCTACAAATTTCAACGTTTTACGTTGTTTACATTTTTCACGACTGCTTATCTCGTTGACTATCCAAGCGATTCTTCCCATCTAGAAACCGCCTGGAAGCCCTTTTAGCAGGCTTTCCAATGGTAGTACTTTTACCAGTACACCTATATGTTTCTAGGTACTTAGGGCACCTAAAACCGTAAGCGATTGCCAAAAACCAGATAAACAGCAGTTTTTCTATTATATACTGACTTGATATCTCAAGTAAATGGGCTTTATATAAAAGACTACGCTAACTATGAGGTGTATATAGGCTTCCTGTCCCGGTCTAGGTCCCCCATATACCCTAAAATGACCTAAAACCATATATTTGGTGTTTGAGATATCAAGTCAATATTCCTATTTACATAGCAGAAACTATGTGGTCTTCACATAGTTTCATCATTATGTACTGATTTCATGTCCAGTACATAGGATAAGCCCTTAAAAACATGATTTTAATTACTATAATATTTTCAAAAACCACCAAAACTATAAATAACGTGTGGTTCCCTCTCACGGTTCATTCGGAACTAATCCGTCGCCGAGCACAGACGTATCGTATGACAGAAATTTATGTTTTTTACTATGATAACTCTTATCAGTATGCTTTCTAATGATTTTACTCTGTTAAGGGTGAACTATTGAACCCTATAACATACTGACAAACACTAAAAACATTATACTACTATCTCAAAAAATGTAGGTAAAATTTTAGTATAAATATAAACGTGCCTCTAAAATTCATTTTAGTATCAGGTGGCGCGCCGTGGTAAGCAGACATGTCTACACATACAAACTTCAATTTCTATGAACCATTTAGTATGGTTGATGACGCTTCGTCGCGAACATATCTCCCGCCGTGCAGTGCTGTGTCGACTCGAAGTGTTGTCGGCGCGGCGCTGCATTCCTTCGGTGAGCGACGGACGGCATTTCTCGGCTGCCGGCCAGGCCCACCGAGAGGACGGTCGCCGCTCCGGCATCTCTGGTTACTGGGGCAGTGGGACGAGTTTCTTCACCGGACGCTTCAAGGTACCGCCAAGCGTGCGTACCTCAGCGGTCCGGATTTCTCCGTCGATTCCTGGATACACGGCCACAATGCGGCCTCGCGGCCACGTATTGCGGGGCAGCTGGCCGTCGGCTATCAGGACAGGGTCACCCACTTTAAATCTGGGCCCACTACTATGTGGCTCCCGCCGGTTTTGGAGCTCCGGCAGGTACTCTCTGACCCAGCGACTCCAGAACATATCAGCGAGGATCTGTGATCGTCGCCATATTTTCCTGCTGTCTATATCTTGCTCGGTGAACGTGCCAGGTGTAGGTAGTCTGGCTGACCCACCGAGTAAAAGGTGATTCGGTGTGATGGATTCATCATCATCACCATCTACCGACACGTGTGTCAATGGTCGGCTATTTACAATGTACTCTGCCTCACAAATCAGTGTGGACAACACCTCTTCGGTGGGGTGTTTTTCTGTAAGTACATTGTATAGTGTGTTTTTTACACAACGAACTAGGCGCTCCCAGGCGCCTCCCATGAATGGCGCTGATGGCGTTATGAAGCGCCATACGATGCCTCTACGACTTGCCTCTGTTTTGAAGGCGTCTCGCAGCTCTCTGTCGGCGCCGTGCATGTTGGTGCCATTGTCTGAGTGTATCTCAGCTGGGCATCCTCTGCGTGCGGCGAATCGGCGCAGCGCCAATATGGCGGAGTCTGCGCTAAGGCTGGCGGCGATTTCAAGGTGCACCGCCCTTGATGTGAGACACGTAAATAGTGCTACGTATCTCTTCTGATGCTGCCGACCGACGGTGACGGATAGCGGGCCGAAATAGTCGAGCCCGGTATATGTAAACGGCCTCTTATGGTGAGCGAGGCGCGTTTTCGGATGGTCGCCGGTCGCAGGTACTGGTGGCTGTGCCTTGCGTATACGGCAATGCAGGCATCTTGCTATCACCTTCTTCGCTGTTGGTCGCATCTTCACGACCCAGTAGTGCTGCCGTACCTCATTAATTGTGAGTTCGGTGCCACTATGTTGTAGACTGCGATGTGTCCAGTCTATGTACAACTGCGTTATGTGATGGTCGCCATGTAATATAGGCGGGCGCATCACTTCTTCAGCTACCTCTTGCGTAGCTGCTATGCGACTTCTTAGTCGCAGCACGCCGTCGACGACCTGAATTTGTAAAGGTCGCAGCGAGCTATTTTTATTTATTTCTTCAATAGCGTCGCTATCTCCGGGATAGCATCCTGGTACGCTAACATCTTTAAGTTGGCATAAATGTTGTACCCGGGTTGTAATGCCAGGTCAACATCTAGCCTCTGATCCCAGTCGACGCCTCGCCTCCATGCTTCTTGCAATATTTGCTTCGCCTTGATGGTTACTGGTGAGGCGAGTCCGAGTGGGTCGTATAGCGACGCTACTATTCTGAGCGCCTCTCGCTTGGTGGGCGCCTCTCGGTCCAAGATACCCTCAGGCAGACGCGCGAGTGTGAGGTTGAAACCCAGCGTGTCTTCGCCTGGCCTCCATATGAGGCCGAGTATCTTTTCCGACGTATCTATATCTCCAATGGATACCATCTCAGTTTGTATATGCGATGGGTCCATTTTTTCTAGGAGCTGCGAGCTATTTGAAACCCATTTCTTGAGTTCAAACCTCGCCTGTAGGTGTATTTTTCGCACCATACTAGCGACTTCTGCCGCCTTCTCGATAGTTCTATAACTATCTAGGTAGTCATCCATATAATGACTACGTAGTATAGCATCCACAGCTTCAGGGTGCTTCTCTATATATTTGTTTGCGTTCCAGTTCTTTGCAAAAATTGCTGTGCAAGGCGAACTGGCTGCGCCGAAAATGATGGACGTCATTCTATATTCTTCTGGCGCTCCTTCTCTGCGGTTTCCCCTCCACAGGTAGCGAAGCGCGTCTCGGTCTTGGCTCCGCACCTTCACTTGCATGAACATCTCCGCTATGTCACCGGTTATTGCGACGCAGTGGCGGCGAAACCGCATCATTACGCCTGGCAGCGACTGTAATAGGTCGGGCCCAGTTAACAGGAAGTCATTCAGTGACATTCCTCTCGATTTGGCGGCAGCGTCATGTACGATGCGAAGTTTGTCTGGCTTCATTGGGTTGAAGACATCGAAGTGTGGGAGGTACCAAGTTTTGCCCGGCGTGCTAATTGCGGGTGCCCTTTCAGCGTACCCTTTCGCTATTAGCGAGTCCATCTGGTCTGAGTATCTTCTTAGAAGTTCCTGGTTCTTGTCCAGCTTCTTTTCTGTTGAGACGAGCCTCTTCAGAGCTGTCTCAAAGCTATCTGGCATCTCAGCATGCTCATTACGCCAAAGCATGGCGGTTTCGATGTGTCCATTCTCTAATTGGACAGTTGATCGATTCAAAATGTCCTCTGCCCTTCTTGCTGGGTCAGAGGCAGGTCGCTGTGGGTTTACGCACAACGATTCTATGGCGAAATGTTCGCGCAACTGATGATCCAAATTGTCATCAGTTGTTATTCTATTGACATGATGTACTTGTTGTCGTAGTAAACTACTGTGCGCGCCATGTAGTGTCCAACCCATCGCTGTAAGTGACGCAATTGGTTGGTGTCTTGGACCTCTGCGAATCTCGCTGGCCAATAACAAATGCCAGTTGTCTTGGCCGACGAGTATTTTTGGCACGCCATTGTTGTACATCAACTCTTTTCTCAAGTCGGTTAAATGCTTGCAGCGTGCGACAACCCTATCGCTCACTGTTTGTTTTGCCAAGCTGAGTTTAGGTATAGTACGTGCTTTAAATTGTACCCTTCTCTCTTGCGGGCTAACCAGCGTCACCTTGACTCTTCTTGAGCATGGGGTGGTGAGCATGGTGTTGCCTATCGCACCGATCTTGAGCGGGTCCACAGGGCCCTCTGCCCCGACTTGCCTCGCGATGTCTTCATCCATCAGCGAAACGGTGGACCCATCGTCTAGGAGAGCGTATGTTGCTACCTCTCCCGCCGGTCCGATTACCCGGACCGGCACTATCTTGAGGTACGCCTGGCTCGATGGTGACCCGAAACTGGCCACCGTTTCCTGAGGATCCTTGCGGGATTCAGGAACATCGGGCTTCTTGTTGGCTTCCCTCTGCTGTTGCTTCTTCCTATGAAGAAGCCGATGGTGCGTATCTCTGCACCCGTCTTGGCCACACTGTTTTCTCTTACAAGTGTGGTTGCCTCGTCGATGTTGAAGGCAGCGATAACATAGATTGTGTTTTTTCGCTAGCTCCCATCTTTTCTCGACAGCTACGCCCCTGAATTGTGCACATCCAGTGGCGTAGTGATGTCCCACGTCGCAAACACGGCATTTTCCTACCGGTTGGTCCGTAGCTATATGCGTCCTTTGTGTGACGCGTCTGTTGGTGTTCGCCTCGGCCGAAGCGATGCCTTCGGGTGGGGCGAATGGACTACAGAAGTGTGCCTGTTCAGATATGAAATTACTGAACAATGAAATATCTGGCACCGATTGGTACTTCTCCGAATATGATCGGTACCATTGTGCTCGTAGCGAATTGGGTAACTTCTCTGTTAACAATCGCATAAGCTCCGCGTTCATAAGGTAATGACCCTTTTTTAACGCGCGGAGCGTGACTACAGCACCTCTTACGCGACTTGCAAACGCGCAGATGTCTCTTGGTGACTCACTGCAGCGCGGCAGTCCGCGTAATCTATCTGTTTCAGCTTGCGCTATGGAGTCTGGACGGCCGAACTGCAGCTCGAGTTCCTTCATGATGTCATCGGGCCTGGCATGTCCGATGAGTTCTGAGCTGACGGTTTCCATTGCACGTCCATGTAAGCTTCTCCTCAGCCTCGCTGTATTCTCGATGTCCGTAAAGTACGCTCGAGTTGTCTCATATATGGCCCGAAATGATAGCCATTCAGTATGAGAACCATTGAAATTCGGCAATGTCATGACGAATTTCGACGCAGAGGGGTTCGGTTGGTCCCGCTGTTCTATTTTCCTGTCGGCTAGCGACGCTATAGCGGACGTCAACTCCGTCAAGAATGGACGGAGACTATCCCTCTGACCTCCTGTACACTCAGCTGACGCTGCAACTGGAGGCTTTCGCACTTCTCTCTCCTTAGGATGCTGACCTTCTATTTGCGATTTGGTGGCGGCCGCAGTCAGGGGTCTATGCATAGAATTTCTGGTTCCCCCTTCAACGACGTTATCCTCCTTCTCAGGCTGAGGTTCTGGTGCCTCTTCTAGCCATGAACGCACGTACTCGTCATTCGAGTTTCTGTCATCCAGGTATTCAGCTTCGGAACCCTCTTCCTCCGCTCTCTGAAGTGCCAGTTGTGCAAGCTCCAACTTAATTTTGAGTAAGTCTTCGCGAGCTTTGTCTATGTTTTTTCGTGACCGAGTCACTCTAGTTGACGGCGGACGGCTATGTTCGATACGGGCGTCACCCCGGGTAGTCATCGGCATCGCTGTACGTCTGTCTTCTTCGGAAATCTTCTCTTTCTGAGAAGGTTTCAATGTTGTGTCTGAAGCTCCTTCTAATCTGGTTACTCTGGTAGAAACCGCTTGATCAGTTTCTATTGGTTGATGCGTCGGAGTGCTTTCAGTTTGAGGCGCTAGATGGCGCTGCTCGTCCGACGGCTCGGTCCCTTCGGTTGTGGAAGGTGAACACGGCGGCAGCTCATGTCTGATGCCAGCTGGCTGATCCAACTCCACGGTCCATGCCTCCGGCGTCTTGCCTTTGGATCTGGTTATCGGCATTGTTGTTGAAATATTTTCTTTTGAAAACTCGAAGTTAGTTTTCAAAGATAAGTCCCAGTTCCGGGCTTCAGCGTTCAAACCGACGATCTCCAGAAGTTAACCTCCACTTCGATTGACTATAATTCAATCTTCAAATAAAAAATCACTAAAAACTTACGGTCAGTGATAAGTCTTCAGGAAACTTCAGGCATTTGCTATACAAGTTTATTTTTCCCATAAACGTGTATGTTCTATTTGATTGACTATAATTCAATCAAATTCTAAATCACCGAAAAGTCAAGGTTACTTTTCGGTGGTGATGCTTCATGAACTGCTTGTCCAAAGCATCAGAGCCGTGCATCAATCTTCAGAGCACGTATCTTGCTTGATTGAAGAAAATTCAATCTTCAAATAAATCACCGAAACGTCAAAGTTATTTTCAGTGATAGTGCTTCAGGAACCGCATAGTCAGTACATCCGAAACGTATCTAAGTCTTCAGAGTACGTTTCTTCCATTCACTGACGAAAATTCAGTCTTCAAAATTTTCCTGAAAACATAGGGGTTGTTTTCAGTCATAAGGCTTCAGGAATTATTCTTCAATCATCAAGGATGCACATCAGCCTTCTAAACGCACGTCTTGTATTTTTCTGACGGGCGCTCGTTTTTTAAACAAATCGCTAAAAACATAAGGGTAGTTTTCAGCGATAAGTCTTCAGGAACTATTCTTCCGCGTCAAAGACGTAATCCAATCTTCTGAACGAGTATTCTTGGTTGAATAAACAAGCGTTCAGTTCTAGAACAAATCACTGATAACATAGGGTAGTTTTCAGCGATAAGTCTTCAGGAACTATTCTTGGGGCTTCAAGGATGCGCATCTGTCTTCATACAGCATTTTGCGGCTCACAGAAAATTTCTTCTATTTTCTTACAATTATTGAAAAAATAGGGTATTTTCAATAACTGTCTCCAGAATTTTACCTCTTGGATCCAGCGGCAAATAGGGCACGTAGGACTTGTTCCCTGCAGTGCACGTCGATTTTTGGTTTATTTGTGAAATTAATTTCTCCAAAATTCGAAAAATTAATTCCACCACTGTTTCTTCCTGACGTCCTGGGGCGCTCCAGACTTCGAATTTCGGCTCGAACGGGTCAACGTTGTGTTGCACGTAGCCGACTTAATATGCAGGCACCCAGTTGTTTTTTCTGGATCTACTGTTCCCGACGTCCTGGGGCTCTCCAGGCTCCAAAATTCGGCTCGATAGGACCATTAAATGTGATGGTCGTCGAATTTTGCCGGGACGCCAGGCTCCAAAATCTGGCTCGCAAGGACCATTAAATGTGCAGGACGTAGCGTGTTCATTGGCCCCGAGAAAAGAAGGGCGTAAACCTTCTGGCCATTGCCGCTGAACGCCCCATCCACATCAACGAAAACAAAGGTTCTTGGATGCCTAGCTGCAGCAGTGACGTAGGGTTGCAAATCGACTCTAACGATTCAACGATGTGTTGGCTGTACTTGAGTTATTTCCAGATTCCGGGTTGCCTACTTCTGGATCAGCACTCCTGGTGTCCAGGTTCCGAGGTTCAGCTCGACAGGATCGAAAAGGGATGTCTTCATAAGGGTTGAAGTCGATGAATTAAATGAAACACTAAGTTATTCAGTACACGGCACGATTCTAGGGCTCTCAACAATTTCTGAGACTTGATTCTATATAAGAATTACTTCTTATTTACTAAGACAAGTACAAGCGACTAGCTTTGGATGACTACAAATTCTATTTTGGGCCCGGGGGTTCTTTATACCCTCGCATCGTGCCATTATTGAGAGCCCCGCAAATTCTCGCCGAAAATAATTTTTATTTATGTAAAAAACCCTTATACATATTTGGTAAATAGGGTTACCGCACCCCTTCCATGGTGCTATCAATAGCTGGATTCCTTCGTACTGTAACACAGTAACGCCCCCTATCTATGTATCTAATCAATATACCTAATTTCCAGGTATTGATAGCTTCCCTAGACTATTTCCATGAAATAAAAGGACAATTCCCTTTATTTCCCAGTTAAAACCTTAATAGTTTTCAACCTAGCCTAAGGATATCTATAGGTTGGGTTGACCTGCTGGTGCCAATAGCAGGCTGTCTGTTGACGTCTAGAAAAAGCTTATTTTCGGGAATCTTCTATGGGATATCATCCCTTATGTAACGAATCTATAAATTCCTAAGTCATTTCACCGACTTTAGGACTTCCTACTTAGGCTAACCAGACAATCACCGCCTATTATGGGGATTCTGGTAGCCAATAGACCACACTTTACATTTCTAGTGTTTATGTAAGTCTATCTAGGTCATATGCACATAAGGTGCCTTGATATGTACAAATTTGATAGCTGGTCACTTTCTTTGCGCCCAGCTATCAGAGAAATTAGATATAAAAACACTAATAAGATTGGGACAACACGATGGTGCGTTTAACGGGCCATCGGGAGGTCCCCAAAAATTCCTTATTTTCGGAATTCCCAGGGGTGTATAGTCCCGGGGAGTGCCAAAAACTGACTAAAAATTACATTTCCAGAAACCTATTTTCTGGAATTGTACTTAAACTACTTGAGCGATTTTCGCTCCAAAGTGATGGCTTGGTAGCTAGTCCAGCAAGCCATCCGAAAGTACTTACACCATGAGTACATCTATTCCCTTCATGGAGTTATTCCACCTGAAGGGTCTACAAATTTCAACGTTTTACGTTGTTTACATTTTTCACGACTGCTTATCTCGTTGACTATCCAAGCGATTCTTCCCATCTAGAAACCGCCTGGAAGCCCTTTTAGCAGGCTTTCCAATGGTAGTACTTTTACCAGTACACCTATATGTTTCTAGGTACTTAGGGCACCTAAAACCGTAAGCGATTGCCAAAAACCAGATAAACAGCAGTTTTTCTATTATATACTGACTTGATATCTCAAGTAAATGGGCTTTATATAAAAGACTACGCTAACTATGAGGTGTATATAGGCTTCCTGTCCCGGTCTAGGTCCCCCATATACCCTAAAATGACCTAAAACCATATATTTGGTGTTTGAGATATCAAGTCAATATTCCTATTTACATAGCAGAAACTATGTGGTCTTCACATAGTTTCATCATTATGTACTGATTTCATGTCCAGTACATAGGATAAGCCCTTAAAAACATGATTTTAATTACTATAATATTTTCAAAAACCACCAAAACTATAAATAACGTGTGGTTCCCTCTCACGGTTCATTCGGAACTAATCCGTCGCCGAGCACAGACGTATCGTATGACAGAAATTTATGTTTTTTACTATGATAACTCTTATCAGTATGCTTTCTAATGATTTTACTCTGTTAAGGGTGAACTATTGAACCCTATAACATACTGACAAACACTCAAAACATTATACTACTATCTCAAAAAATGTAGGTAAAATTTTAGTATAAATATAAACGTGCCTCTAAAATTCATTTTAGTATCAGGTGGCGCGCCGTGGTAAGCAGACATGTCTACACATACAAACTTCAATTTCTATGAACCATTTAGTATGGTTGATGACGCTTCGTCGCGAACACTTAGTGTTATGAAATACAAATAAACTGTATATGTGTGAGTTTGGGTACGCTGGTTCCGATACTAATACAGCTATTTGCGATTTCTACTGTCTTCTCTGTTCTGTAGATGACACGGTGTGCTACACTTTATACTGACAAAGTGACGTCACAAGCCCCCACTCCTGAACATTTACGCGCTTTATCTTTCTTTTTTTTTTTCTTTTTTTATTTGTTATAGGCTTGCGTTTGACCTCTATCTCTTATTTATTTGATATAGTAAAAATACGGGTCCAGTATTGTTTGATAATCTCACTGGACGGACTAAATAGAATTGACATATTTCTACACAGGAAACTACCCTCCACCAACCCGCACTGTGCCCGCGTGGTGGATAACGTCTGTATGGAAGAATGATCGACTAGTGTAACCTTAACGATAGTGTTAGTATTTCTTAAATTATGTTAGTAAAGACTAGTTTATAATAAATAGGAATAAACTAACAAATGTGAGTATAAATAAAGTAGATGCATGTCGTGGTTGTGGCAAGAAGGCTCAGCATAATGCTGTGCCGTGGCGGACCCCACAGCACGGCCTGGGACACGACGTACGGAAACCAAGTCTGTTGCGTATGTGAAAATAGAGAGAACGTTACCCCAGCAAGAACGTAGGTCCTAGAGTTTAATAATAAAGTTTTTAATAATAATAATAAAGTTTTTATTGATGCTTCAGTTTACATAACGGTTTAGTGTTTGGAGCCTCCTTTTAAGCAAATAATGCCTGTGTTAGGAGACTCCAGAAGAGTGATATGAGTGTAACGTATAATAAGTGCATCATCTGCTGTGAATGTGCGCTACATGAAAAAATTGTGCGTGTCGCGTTTTTGGAAAAAACCGAAAAAACGATTCCTGCTGGAGTAACGTTGTTCCAGCAGGAAAATTCTAAACGAATGATCAGAGTGAGGAATGATCAGGGTGTGCATGCGCAGAGAGCTTATAGATTGTGCAAAAATGTGCGCCGAAAATATAATTGGTGCGTCATCAGGTTTTCGAGATATTGCATTTCCTGCCGGAGTAACGTTTTGCAGAATCGTGTATCTCTAAAATCATTGTATGTGAGCCTGTATAATAAATATAAACGAATAGCTCTTGATATGTGCGTATTGGTGCCGGATTTAGATTTAAGAAAATATTAATAATTATCAAGTAATCGCGCTTTATTGAAAACCCGAAAAAAATCGCAGCGCCTAAATGAGAAAACATATAAGCTCGCTGAAAACTGTATTCAGTCCATCTTGATGCTTGTAATAACCATAAAAAGTTTCAAAAACATACATGCTTGCGTTATCGAATAATATTGCTAAAAGTAAAAAGGAGGGTGTCATAAGTTTAAGGGCAAAATACAAGAAACCGACTCAACCCAAGATAGGTAGGTGTAAACCACTAATAAGTGCGTTTAGTCAAAAATATATAGTGAAAATATTCAGCTTGGAATGACTCGCATTAAGTAGATTTAAAAAAAAACTAAACATGTAAACAAAGGCTGTTTATCCGACCAAATTATAATGACTACAAAAAAGCGACGGATTCATACATAACACACGTGATGTTATGTTCCTCTGAAACTAGATTGACTGCTCGAGTACTCGGCACATCTGAATGGTTGATCTAGGTACCTATTTCATAGCGAGTGCTGAGCAAGGAGTCCTGGAAAATTCTAATAATACCCAATTTTAAACTTAACTGTCTTCGCAAAAACTTGAAGGGGGAGGTTATAATTATGTTCGAATATTATGTTCGAAGGTTATAATATGTATATCTTTTTAATGATTACTAAACGAATTTTTAAATAGTGTCATATTTTAGGGTTCCGTACCCAAAGGGTAAAAACGGGTACCCTATTACTAAGACTCCACGATCCGTCTGTCTGTCTGTCCGTGTGTCACCAGGCGGTATCTCATGAACCGTGGTAGATAGACATTTGAAATTTTCACAGATGATGTATTTCTGTTGCCGCTGCTATCCTGCTATAACAATAAAATAATACTAAAAACAGAATAAAATTAATATTTAAGTGGGGCCATACAAAAAACGTGTTTTTATTTGCGATAATGGTACAGAACCCTTCGTACGCGAGTCCGATTCGTACTTGGCCGGTTTTTAGGGTTCCGAAGTAAACAAGGAACCCTTATAGTTTCGGTCTGTCCGTCTGTCCGTCCGCAGCTTAGCTCAGAGACTCTAAGTGCTAGAAAACTATAATTTGGCATGGATATCACATCACATCACATCATCAGCCTATTACTGTTCCCACTGCTGGGACACAGGCCTCCTCTCTGTGAGAGGGAATGGGCCGTTATCCACCACGCAGGCCCAGTAGGGGTTGGTGGATGTCACATGTCTTCGAATTTTTGGTTCTAGGACATGCCGGTTTCCTCAAGATGTTTTCCTTCACCGTTTTGAGAGCAGTGGTGATGAAATAATTTACACAAAGTAAAGCGCCTGCATGGATATACACATTAATAATTCCGACGAAGTGGTACAATAAAATCAAGAATTTTCTTTTCTTTACAAAATGTTCGATAATTATCAAATTGTCTATCCATTAGTGTTAGTATAAATAATAATTAATGAACACTTTACGAGGAGATGCATGCTATCAATAATTATTTCACATTTTTATGGTTTTGTTGGCAGGAGATTAGTGACACTTATACCTCTTTAAAAAAAAACTGTACTATTACCATTTTAAAATCAACATTATGTAGAAATTTAATGTATTTTTATTAATTGATATTTCTTTTTAAATAAAGAGTTCTTAAAAACTGCACAAAATTCGACTAGCGCGGCGTTTTGCTCGGGGAGGCGCCTTAACGAGTAATAGTAACTTATAAAATGTACTTTGAACAGTAAAAAATTTGTACAAATGCCATTTAAAAATTACTTAAATAACGTTCTTAGCTGTGAAAAACAGAGTACATATATGCTTATGAACCATGTAAAAATATACAAGAATAAAATCATAACAGGCTTTACAAGTTTACGAGTAATAGTCGACCAACTTTTAAAATGTACTTGGAACAGTAAAATTTTTGTACTAATGTCATTGAACAATTACTTAAATAACGTTGTTAGCTATTGTAAAACAGATAGTAAATATATGCTTATGAACCATGTAAAAATAAACAAAAATAAAATCATAACATCCTTAATAATAATGATTTGTAATTTAATAATGTTTAAGATCGAATAACGCATTGGAGTGGGCGGTGTCGTTGGCAGTACCAGTCTGTAGTCCATGCATACGGCGCATGCCCGCGGGGGTGTCTGTTTTGTGTTAGTGCAGAAGTGTTTTCGACGTTTTGTAATCTAAAGTCAAATTAGATTCGATTGCCAAGCAAATGCCGCTACCCGACCATAGGTGGGCCCATTTTTAATCCGCTGAAACCGTTTTAATGTTCATGTAACAACAAAAAACCCTCTTCTCAGTCCGCATTATTATGCAACTTCGGAACCCTATTACTGCGCGTGGCCCGATACGCTCGTGGCCGGTTTTTTATTATTTTAACTAGTCTGCCTCGGCTTCGACCGCGTGAAAAGTGTTTTATCAATCCAAGGGAAAACACTACCTGGAAAAAAAAACCTATGTCCTTCCTAGGGTCTCAAACTATATACTCGTACATACCAAAAATCATCTAAATAATTTCAGCCGTTTTCATCTGCATTTTCTTGTTGCCATTCCACCAATTCGCACCAAGCGCTTCCAAACATCCTTTATAATGCGCACAGCGAATGAATGGAAATCACTACCTGCGTCTGTGTTTCCGAACGCATTCAACCCGAAACTGTTCAAAGTTAGAGTGAACAGGCTTCTTCTGGGTGGGCTCGCTCCATCGTCGACTCTGTCTCTGTCACCTATGACCTAGACTAGAGTCAAGAGCAAACCCATTACAAATTAAAAATAAAGCCGTTTAATCTATACTAATATTATAATGCTGAAGAGTTTGTTTGTTTGAACGCGCAAATCTCAGAAACTACTGGTTGGAATTGAAAATTTATTTTTGAGTTGGATAGTCCATTTATCGAGTAAGAACCATTTATAGGCAATACATCATCACGCTACGACCAAAAGAAGCGGAGCATAAATGAAAAATGTTGCAAAAAGGGAATAATTATTCCTTTTTGAGAGCTTCCGTTGCGTGCGCTGCGTAAGCGGTTAAAGTTACGCAACATTCATATACGTAGGGTAGGGTAGGTAGGTAGCCAGTTTACGGGAGCGAAGCCGCGTGGGACAGCTTTCAATACATATAATAAATCTGCAGAAAAATAATTTTTGTACATCGAAAAAAATTCCAAAAAAAAAAAGCCAGGGTGTTAAAGGATAACCCAACAGAACCCATTTCCAGCATTTTTGTAATTTTTGTCTGTTTATTTGTGCACGCATCACGTGAAATGTACGAAACCTATGGAGATAACTTTTATACATAAAAAATGTGCGTAACTTGAAGAATTACTTAGTTTTTGTTTCATCGCAATCGGTTCACTCTATCAAAAGTTAGATGAATTTAAAGTGTTCAAGAAGTAAAATTATCACTGCATAGGCAATTCAGTTACTTGGTCAGTTGCACTCGCTTTTCGATAGATGGCGTTGTGCATTTAAAGTCATTTTCTGAATCGCGGTGTTAAGATTCTACGCGAAAGAATGACACTAGAAAAAAATTGGTATGTAGTATGTAGGTAGTGTAGGCAGTAAGGTAAGTAGGGTAGGGTTGACAGGCACGGGAGCGAAGCCGCGGGCACAGCTAGTCGTGAATAAATAACAAACAAAACGAGTTATTTTCGCATTTACAATGAGGAAGTGGGATTTCGCGGCAAAGTATGACTTTGTCAGATTGTGTCATTCATCCTGAAACTACAAAATATCTCAGCGTCAGATATTTGAAATACGAGTACCAATTACAAATTACATTTTTAGGTAGTAATTGAATTACAAATTCAAAATAAGTATTTGTATTTCAATTACGTATTTTTTTAATTACAAGTAATTCAAATACTGCCCAACCCTGTATGTTGATGGTTTACTTTTTTTTTTTTCGGGACTATCCCACCGCACTATTCCCAAACCACTGCAACTCCTGGGGGGTGACCATAAGCTCTTAAGCGTTATCAATTTGAGATCGAGTGAGTGACAAATGTATACACGTCAGTTACATCTGTCCCATATTCGATCTCAAATTGATACCGCTCAAAGAGCTTATGGTCACCCCCCAGAAAGCCAGAATCAACAGTAGCGACCACCAGAAAAGCGCCGAGGCAATGAAGCTCGACGAAGTCCCGATAAATTTCCACTTCTCTCCATATCAAGCAGGAGACAGAACAAACAAGGCCAATAGGCACAAAGGGTCGTTTACAACTGGGATAATTGATGGTTTACTGCAATTTTTAAAGAGGATAGGTAGGTATGCCCTTTATATCATGGCGAATTGGCGGTTGGTGAACATGAAGTCCTGCGTTTCGATACCCAGGTAGGGAAGTGTTCTTGGACTTTTGTCATTACCACTCTGGATATTGGATTTAAACCAGTTTAAATTCAGTTTTAATTTAATTCAGTGCCCGAAACGTGGCAGGCTTTTTATTTGTTTCAGTAATTACGGTATTCAATCGGATAATAGCAATAGGCTTGCTTCCTATAATTCAGAGATAGCTTGATCACTGTGACAGCTGTCAGTATCATTAAAGTAACAATAGCGCTTGACAGGCTAACAATAACGTAACATTATCGTATACGTCAGTTTGACATAATTATGTCGCAGAGATCAAATTAGCTTTGATGAAGTATAATTAAATGGGATTTTATCATAATTGGGAATTGTGGACGAAATATAGACCACTGCCTACCCGTTCGGAGAATACGGGCGTAATGTTGTTTCCATAAAACTCGTTAACTCGGTTTATTTAAATAATAAAAAAAACAAAGATAGATGTGTTACAACGGCATAATCACGTAACAGGTTTGTATGCATATTATGTCGGGGAAAATAACCGACTGTCATTTCGAAAATGTTAAAACTATAAATTGTGGTATGACAATTAGAGATTAATATGAATTAAAGTTTGTGAAAAAATTCAACAGTTAACTATAAATATTCAATAAAACACGAGCATGCTATTTTAATATTTTTGTCCAACTTTACGTATTTTTGTTATTTAAACTAAACAATGTTTTTTGTTTTTGCCAACATAGAATCGTTAACACATTCATTGTGGTGTTCATTACATATTTTTTATGGTAATTATGGTAATAATATTGATTAAATCCCTATAACTGTGACGATCGTTTTGGATTATTTTGCTCGGCGCAGTCTTAAGGTTACACTATTCAGTATTAAGGTTACACGGCACGAACTGTTTTGTGCGCGGTATATCAAACGAAAACACATGCGGAAGAGATAGATGCTGTGATGAGCAGTAGGAAGCTAGTTCGCGTACGAATACACACTTTTGCAAATTTGTAGCGAAATGGATAATGATTTAGGACGAAACCGAGCGTGCGAAATTTCGTAATCAGACCTTTGGGAGTCTGGATATCATGAAAAAACTAATACACGTATCTTTTCAAAATTAAATTATTTGCATTGTTGAACTACTAATCTATCCCTGTATGGTGGCCGTTTTTCAATTTTCCGTCTTCTTATGGCATTTATTTGCGCCCAAAAATGCGTTAAAATTAGTGTCGAAATGTGGAACTTTCGACGCTCATAACTTTCAAATATTTTATTTTTTTATTTTTTTACTTCCATACAGGGCTAGATAATGATGAGATAAATTGATATCACTTTTTATTTTGAACGTACATCGCCAAACAGTGGAATAATCCCTAGACTACGTTTGTATGGAAGAATTTTCGACTATTGTACCCTTAAAGGAGGATCTATACCCCATTTGAAATACCATTAGACACGTTTCCAAATCTTTTTACAGTCCGTTCAAACGATTTTGAGTTCTATTCCGTAAACATAAGGATGACATAAAAAGCATAAACCTGTTACCAAAACCAACTGTTTATTACAGCTACTATTTGTCGTATCACCAACGCAATAGAAGTCAAAATCGGTTGAACGGGCTGTAAAATGGGCTAATTTAAACGTCTAATGTCATCGCAAATGGAGTTTTAGGTATGTCTCTTATTTTTAAGCGAGATTGCTGAGCTTGAAGCCCTCTGGGTTCGATTTTCAGGTTAGACACAAGTATTATTGAGATTTCCTAATACAAATGTCTTGGTAGCAGTCTGAATTTTATTTATTTATTCATTAACACATAGATTTGTTTTAACAGGTAAGACCCAAGCTAACAAAAGTAGTCATAAATTGCTAATAGTAGTAAGTTACACAGTGGACAACACACTAAGTGTCACCCTCTGGAATTGCGCCAAAGAGCAAGAAAATATGGGTACACTAGTCGACGGCACGAACTATTTTGTGCGCGGGGTTAAAATGCATTTTATATCAACCGACAACACGTGCGGAAGAGATAAATGCTGTGATGAGCAGTAGGAAGCTAGTTCATGTACGAATACACACTTTTGCAAATTTGTAGCGAAATGGATAATGATTTAGGACGAAACCGAGCGCTCGAAATTTTATAAACAGACCTTTGGCTGTCTAGATATCATGAAAAAACTACTAAATCTATCTGTTCAAAATAAAATTATTTGCATTGTTGAACTACTAGTCTATCCCTGTATGGAGGCCGTTTTGTAATTTTCCGTCTTCTTATGGTATTTATTTGCGCCCAAAAATGCGTTAAAATTAATGTCGAAATGTGGAACTTTCGAAGCTCATAACTTTCAAATGTTTTCTTTTTTTAGTTTTTTTGCTTCCATACAAGGCTAGATAACGATGAGACAAATTGATATCACTTTTTATTTTGAACGTATATCGTCAAACAGTTGAATAATCCTTAGACTACGTTTGTATGGAAGAATTTTCGACTAGTGTAACCAAGTAAGTAAGTAAGTATTAAGTAAGTAAGTATTAGTAAGTATTCTTACTGCACGAATCACTGGTGCAAACTTTAATAAATTTGTACGGGTTGCCGGGACATCAAAAACCGTAGCCTCCTGTTTGGAACGAGCAATCCCAACGATTCCAATATTTGTGGATTATTCAGCACGCCACGAAAAACTATAAAAACATATTTTGCAAGAGCTAGGTTGCGCCTTACCTCCAGCTTATAGTACCCAACCATCCCTATAACAATATAAGCTATAAGCTTCATATATAAGTATCCGGTAAATTTGATCTGCATCTTTTCCAGCATCTGAGAATACTTCAATCAATTTTCAATCTCTGCCTGGTTGAAGTCAGGACACATAAACCTTTTATCCCAGAATAATGTTCCTTGGGATAATAACACATTTTACACGCGGGCGATGCCGCTGGCAGAAGCTAGTGAAGTCTAAGTATTTATTCCATTACGAAATTTTTTCACAGATAAAACACGCTTTCTAAGGGGAACTTTTTGTCCTTGTATGGTCATGTGATAAGGACGGATGAAGCGCATGTTACTAAAAGAGTTATGAATATAAATGTGGATGGATGGAGAGGGAGAGGAAGGCCGAAGAAAAGATGCATGGACTGTGTGAGGAGTGATATGAAAGGAAACGGAGTCGATAGGAGTCGTGGGTTCGAACCCATGCAGGCACTTTACTTTGTGTAAATTATTTCATCACCACTGCTCTAAAAACGGCGAAGGAAAACATCGTGAGGAAACGTTTTACAAATCGAGAGGAAAGTTTTTTAGAATAAAAAAATCGAAGACATAATGTGACATCCACCAATCCGCACTGGGCCCGCGTGGTGGATTACGGCCCTTTTCCTGTCACAGAGAGGTCTGCACGCACAACGGACCAAATGGGAGTCTAAGTGCGGAAAGGAGGCCCATCTATCCTAACCTAGTGTGAGACTGGATAGGACGCTGTGGAGGATGAAAACTTGTTGCGCCGACCTCGAGTAAAATGGGACAAGGGCAAGAAGATGATGATGAACGCACGGCCCCTATAGTAAAGGCCACGGAACCACATTTTTCTACAGAATACGATTGACTGTACATCATAAGGGATCCATGTCTCTTATATCATAGCTTAGTTCACATAATTTAACATAAAAATAACTGTGTTAACGATGGTACTACAAAACCTTTACGGATGTACTACCTACATAGCAATTTAAACGAAAACTAACGTTAAACTAGACAAAACAAAGCCTACTTTGTATTACGCACTGAAAGTTGTTATTAAACCATACAATTTTAACATTGCAGTCGATGAATGTACTTTTCTAGCGATTGTAGATGTTGTTGCGTCGAAATAAGGTAGGGAAAGTATTGTTAAAGTTGCTTCATAAGTTTGTAGCACACGGCAGCGCAAGATTCGAAAGTGGACAAGTCTTTAGTCCGGCAACTTGGCCGAACGGAGAAGTCGCGTGCCTCGATTCGAAAAAAAACTATTTTTACTTGATGGTGCATTTGACAGCTGTCAAAATTTCATGTGCATGTCTAGTAACAGTGTTATTTTGTGTACGATAAAATTAATATAACAAAGTGAACGTCGTTTTTGGATTTTAAATGTCTGTCTCATAATTGTTGGCCGGATCGTAGAGGTGAGTAATGTTGTGTGATTAAGAATTTGCGTATGTACTTATAGTGTGACAAGAATATGTACGGGTACCTACTTACTATTATGCTCTATGCAACCGGTTCTGCTTGCGTTTTGTAAGTTAACTTGCCTTTTAATTGCTCAACTGGTTGAGTTTAACTATTGTATATTGAAATGTCGGCGTAAAACACTATTTATTCTTCCAAGTACTTGCGTATTTTAAACCATATATTTTATTTAACTGTGTATTTCTTTTTAAATAACTTAAATGTAAAACTACCCTCTATGTAACCCAAATAAAATATAAATATTTGTCAGTAAAATGACGAAATATCGCGATGACCCAGTGATTAGCCGGCCGGCTTCTCAACCACGAGGATGCGCGTTCTAATTCAACAAACACAAGATCAATATTATACTTTTTACCGACTTTTACCGAAAGAGAGTATTGATTTCGAGTGTATGTATGTATATTTGTTTGACACGCCTATACGGCTTGATGGATTGTTTATCTTAATGTGAAAAGTAAGTACCTACTTTCTTTCTTTAAGTTGTCTCCTAGAAACCTCTGAATTATAGTGAGATAAGAAATGTGGCAAAAGGATTAAAAAACTTATCTGACCCACTTAGTGCTGCCTTCCCTGTCATTTTTTAGGGTTCCGTACCTCGAAAGGAAAAATACGGAACCCTAGGATATGGTTTAGTCACTTTGTTGTCCGTCCGTCTATCTGTCAAGACTATATTTCTCAGGAAAAAGCTTCTAAGCCAACGCAATCAAAAGAAACAGCCGTTTCTGCCGCAAATTTTCGACACTCGCAAGGGAATCAAAACCTAAAGGGTACTTCACGTGAACTCAGAATCTTGAAATTTGGTACGAAGCAACGTCTTAAAGCACAGATAAAGGAAAAATTGCAAAAACTGTAAATTTTTAGTTACATCTTATAATAAAAATATTTTTAATAATTTTAAACTTACGACCCCTTTCCTCATGAACGCGTAGAGGTATTAAATTGAAATTCATATCAAATACTCAGGTCTATAACCTTTAAGATGATGTCTGTACGGAACCCTCGGTGCGCGAGTTCGACTTGCACTTGGCCGGTTATATTTTTCGTTTGCGTAACAATATGGGTACCTATCAAATGAATGTTACTAAATAGGCCATTCCAAAAATATATATATCGTAATACTTTTAAGATACATATATGACACAAATTCAAGATAAGCGTAACTTTGATAGCAAAATAAATTATCTTTTACCACATAACTTATCTGGAGGAGCCGTTTATTAATAAAACAAAAAGTCTGAAATAAAACAAAATATTATAAAAACCCGACTGCTAAAATAATTAACTGAAAAGAGAAATAAGTTAAGGAAATACTATACTCCTTTTTCGATAACATTCGACGTTTAAATTAGCCCATTTTACAGCCCGTTCAACCGATTTTGACTTCTATTGCGTTGGTGATACGACAAATGGTAGCTGTAGTAAACACATGGTTTTGGTAACAGGTTTTATGCTTTTTATGTCATCCTTATGTTTACGGGATAGAACTCAAAATCGGTTGAACGGACTGTAAAAACATTTGGAAACACGTCTAAAGTTATTTCAAATGGAGTTTAGATATAATTTATACATTAAATATTATGAGATGCTGCAGGCGAGGACAGACAAAAATTATAGAAAAAACTACCAAAACATCGTTTGTCACCGCTGGCACCTCATAATATTGAATGTATATATTATACCTGTACTTGTTTATCTCTGTTCAGTTAATTTCGAACTATTAGTTGTTGCCTTAGTGTTTTTACAAGCGGTCATTCGTCAATTTTTATTGGAACTGGATAAGCGCCGTTTGGTCATCTGGTGACGGTCAGGAGGAACCTATTTTTTAGGGTTCCGTACCCAAAGGGTAAAAACGGGACCCTATTACTAAGACTCCGCGATCCGTCTGTCTGTCTGTCCGTCTGTCACCAGGCTGTATCTCATGCACCGTGATAGCAAGACAATTGAAATTTTCACAGATGATGTATTTCTGTTGCCGCTATAACAACAAATACTAAAATCAGAATAAAATTAATATTTAAGAGGGGCTCCCATACAACAAACGTGATTTTGTGCCATTTTTTGTGATAATGGTACGGAACCCTTCGTGCGTGAGTCCGACTCGCACTTGGCCGGTTTTTTGTATGTACATTTTGACCTAGGATATCGTTTACGTTAATCACGATCGTGTACTTTAAAAAACTCGGCATAAGCACACCATTGTATCCAAAGCGACTGTATCCTCCACAATCTAGCAATTAGGTAACTGGACACCCTTACCTTCTAATGTTAGCCGTTTGGCCAATTGAGAGCAGAATACTTTAACCTGCCGTACCCTGACCAAAAAATCAGTATGATATAACTGGTGGCTGGTGAATAAAATCGAATATTGGTCTTTTGAAAAAAATAAAACTTACAAAATGTTCGTTATCAAATTGTCTATCCATTAGTGTTAGTACAAAAAAAAAATAATGAACACTTTACGAGGAGATGCATGCTATCAATAATTATTACTCATTTTTATGTTTTTGTTGGAAGGAGATTAGTGATACTTACACCTCTTTAAAATAAAAAGTGTACTACCATTTTAGAATCAACATTATGTAGAAATTTAATGTATTTTTATTAATTGATATTACTTTTTAAATAAAGAGTAGATAGCTCTTAAAAACTGCACAAAAACGACTAGCGCGGCGTTTTGCTCGGGGAGGTGCCTTAAGTAACCAAACCACAAATCGTATGTTTGGTCAACCTCACTTCCATTCTAGCAAGTTGACTTTGACAGCAACATTATTTCCTAGCTATTAAGGGCGGGTTTCGAAGATAACGTGTATCTACTAACGCGAAGCTGACTCTCCCTGTAATAACGAAAAAATTTACTTGATGAATGAATTGTTCAACTTTATTTTTAGGAGTTATGTAAAATTGCGTAATAATTGTAATTGCTTAGAAGCAGGCAAACTGATGGTTAGTGGTCACGCCGCCTATAGGCATCTGCAACACCAGAAACATCGCAGATGCGTACGATGATATCCCAAAGCAGGCGCGGATACAGGGGGGAGCAACTAGGGCCCTCTGTGCCTCGATCAAACTTAGTCTTAAACTCCAAATTAGACACAAAGATAGCTTCAGCCTTTATTTTCATTTGTGGATATTATTACCTACTAAGATATTATGTACGTAGACATCCCAAAGCAGGCGCGGATACAGGGGGGAGCAATTTGGGCCCTCTGTGCCTCGATCAAACTTAGTCATAAACTCCAAATTAGACACAAAGATAGCATTAACCTTTATTTTCATTTGTGGATATTATTACCTACTTAGATATTGATAAATTAACGTTATTGGAGGAGGGAGTAATTCTGAGTTTGGTGGAAATAGGTGTCGAAGGTCGGCCTAATAATTGTGATAGTTTTTTCATTTGGAGTACTTTGTCAGCCATAATTTACTCTGTGGTTAAAAATAAGGACCATCAGCTGCTACAAGCACAACTAGTCTTCGAGCCTGCCACCCTATTATAACAACAAGATAAAGGTATGACTCTTCAAAAACTAAAAACGAATCTACCCGAAGCAAAGTGTTAAAATATTGGCGGCTCGTTTCGCTTGCTCTTTCACCATTACTTCTGAACCTTTGAGGCGTAAGCCTAAGCATGTTGACAAAGATACTTCTAGGGTAATATGAATAGTCTTCTGAAAAAGTAATCTAGATCGAGGACGGTGCGCAAAAAAAATCGAAACTTAAGGCCGTACCCTGACCAAAAATCAGCATGAGATATGAGCATTCCTATTGGCCTAGCGGCACTGGTGGCGCAAGCATTACAGCAGTTAATACGCCCAGATTTTAGAATAAAATCGTTATAAAATCGAATATTGGTCTTTTGAAAAAAATAAAATTTACAAAATGTTCGTTATCAAATTGTCTATCCATTAGTGTTAGTACAAACAATTATTAATGAACACTTTACGAGGAGATGCATGCTATTAATAATTATTACTCATTTCTATGTTGTTGTTGGAAGGAGATTAGTGATACTTATACACCTCTTTAAAATATAAAGTGTACTACCATTTTGGAATCAACATTATGTAGAAATTTAATGTATTTTTATTAATTGATATTTCTTTTTAACTAAAGAGTAGATAGCTCTTAAAAACTGCACAAAAACGACTAGCGCGGCGTTTGGCTCGGGGAGGCGCCTTAAACAAATACACCAAAAACATCCCTCAAACTTTTAACACCCCGCTATTTCTGTCGCGGTTTAAAATACTGACTGGTATCCAAATGCATCCGGTAAGACTGGCAGCCTACTCCAATATAGTTGAAAATCGGCCAAGTGCGAGTCTGACTCGCGCACAAAGGGTTCCGTACCATTATCGCAAAAAACGATTGTTGTATGGGTGCCCCACTTAAATATTTATTTTATTCTGTTTTTAGTATTTGTTGTTATAGATGATGTATTTATCTGTGAAAATTTCAACTGTCTAGCTATCACGGTTCATGAGATACAGCCTGGTGACAGACAGACAGACAGATGGACCGCGGAGTCTTAGTAATAGGGTCCTGTTTTTACCCTTTCGGTACGGAATCCTAAAAAAGCTACACAGATTGATTGTCTAGCTTACGTGTCGTGAAACACAGGTGTGATGTGATGTTATGTAGGAATTCGTTCCGGTGATTTCATAACAATATTTTAATTGATTAAGTATTACAATATTCGGCATGAAATTCTTATTTTGTTATACTTATGTCACGATCGGAAAGTCTGTTTATTTTGCATGCTTTCTCCTGTTAAAGCGATCTTCACGCTTGTTTTATGCGAAGGTTTAGGCAGAGTTAAAACCTACATTTCGTCAATTATATTCAAGACCCATGTCATAGGGGGAGACCCCATTGCTATCAACGGAACTAGTGCGCGCGGAACTAGTTGGCCGCGCCTTAGGTGGCGACAGGGGTGAGGGGGTTAGGACAATGGATAATGACAATATCAATGGGTCAATGGGTCATCACACCCATTGTCAATGGGTCATCCCGGGTTTTACTGGCGCCCCCGCCTCTTCGTCCCACCGCTCACATACCTAAGGCGCGGCCAACTAGTTCCGCGCGCACTATAGTACAAAATTAGTAGTTTCGTCGCTGGCGCAGCTTTGCGCTATCCTTAGAGAATAGCACTGAACTGGGAATCGAATTACTTAGATGACATCCTAACTTGTCGTACTAAGCGTTACTCGTCCACATTTATTAAGCTCACTGCCAAAGTGTACAATAGAATTCACTACCAGCATCTGGGTTCACTTCCACTTATCAGTCTTCAAAGCAGGAATGAAAATGCATCTATTGGGCTTGCTCTTTCCATCGAAGACCTTATTCATCGTGTTAGAACTATGGCAGGGACGTTGCGACGACCGCTTAAGAAAGTCGTTTTGCTTTAAAAGGGGGAGGATGTGGCCGACTGCCGTTATAAATACTCCTTTAGGGTAGTTTTTTCACTATGTGGACGACTATAAATTCTATAAATAAAACATTTTTTCGTCCAATTCAATTTTCTGTTTTACTTGTTTTTTTTAGTAACTTGGTTACGACGTCAAAATACAAAAAAATATAAAATCCAATAAAAAAACTACCCTAAAGGAGTATTTATAACGGCAGTCGGCCACACATCGCTTCCGATGGAGATTGAGATCAAGAGCTGGCTCATCACGAAATAAACTTGAATAGAAAATAATAAGATCTAGTCGGTTAAGATTATGCTGTGCAGTCGTAGGATCATGGTCAGCCAGTTTGTGAATATGTATCCTCCAACTGCACAGCATGATTTTTTCTTGTTTGCAGGCGGGTTGTTGATATTGTTTTTTTTTTTATTTTATTTACAACTTTTAGTTATCATTTTTGTTAGAATGACATTCAAACATATAAGTGGGTTGTATTTTTGTAATCACCTCTAAAAACCCTTCATTTTGATACCCCACTCGATGGGTTTGGAAGAAAAAAAATATTGCAACCTCAACAATATGGCGCCCAAAATCCGCCATGTTCCCTACGGCATGTATCTAAGACCACTTGGGCGGTCAAGACCTGTCTAACAATGTCTTAATTATAAAAATCCGTCAAGTAGCTTGAAAGATATGAGGTAATAAAGAATATTACATACAAGATACGCGCGAAAAACATAACCCTTTCCTTGCAGCCGGGTAAAAATTACAATAGAAAATTGCGGTCAGCTAAGATCCCTAAGCAATTCGCGCTTGCAACTTAGAGATCAAATAGCCATTCGCTTACTTAATCAAAACATAAATCCAAAATTTTAACTCTAAAAGCGCGTGTTAAAAACTGTATCTGCAGCGACGGGTAAGTATTACCAACGGCAAGTCAAGGTGACTAACTTAAGACAAAAGCTGTGCTCCACATTCAGGTAAAAGTTTCAATGATTTTCGTAGTATTGTTCAAGAGATCTGAAAGGACATGCGACCGTACAGTACAATCAACTACAGGAGTATGACATGACAACAGTTTAGTTTGATGTCGATAGCGTCGTATTTCGGGGCGTTTTTAACCGACTTACCAAAAAGGTTTTTTTATGTTCGTTCACCGGTATCTCCGCCAATTGTGGACCGATTTTGAAAATTCTTTTTTTGTTTGAAATAATATGTTCCGAAATTGGTCCCATTATAATTTGGTGAAGATCTGATGAAGAACTTCGGAGATATACAACATAACTCTTCAATAAATAACGGCAAATCTCTTGGGAATGCTGCAATCGCATGTCTGTATATTGTTTATACCATTTCATAACATAACATCACGCCAGTACGCTCTAAACGGGTACGCAGATGTGTACAGTTCATCTTGGTATATTCGGGTAATCTATTCTGGCATTATAGGTACCTTACTTAACTACTTGCCTATTAGGTAGGTACAACTAAAAAGTGAAAAATAAAAAAAATCTTTTTTCCAAATAAGAAAACTACAAAGTGAAAAATAACTTTATTTTTGGAAGTCGGTGTCCATAACGCAAAAAAATGGTATCTACCAAAGACACCGACTTCCAAAAATAAAGTTATTTTTGGAAGTCGGTAGTATTTTTTTGCAAAATGTTTTTTTCGTAGTCCAATTGTTAGTTTACTGTACATTGTCACTTATTGAGAACATGTGTTGAAACTGCTTCCTTTTAAATTTAGTTCACTTGTAATGTTGAATGAATTCTTACATACATAAACTCACGCCTTTTTTCCATGGGGGTAGGCAGAAACCACAGAACGCCTCCTGCTACGATCCTTTCATACTCATTTTGCTTCACTACCCGACTGCAAGGAAAGAGTTAGGTATGTTTTTCTGTATCTTATATGTATGTAATATTCATTATTAGGTACCTCTATATCTTTCAAACCGGAGGAGCTCGTGGCTAAATAATAACAGCCGCACGGGTCGATCATCAAGGTTAAGCAACGCTTGACGAGGTCGGTCGGTGGATGGGTGACCATTTCAACATACCAAGTTACCTCCGTGCCTCGGAAAGCACGTTAAGCCGTTGGTCCCGGCTGTCATTTGAAGATCTTTGGCAGTCGTTACGGGCAGTCAGAAGCTTGAGATCTGACACCAGTCTTGCCAAGGGGCACCGTGTTACCCAGTTACTGGGTTGTGGAGGTCAGATAGGCAGTCGCTCCATGTAAAACACTGGTACTTAGCTGAATCCGGTAAGACTGGGAGCCGACCTCAATATAGTTGGGAAAAAGGCTAGGCAGATGATGTTAATGGTAGGGTTAGTGACCATGACAGTTTATAAACTGATAATTAAATTGTCTTTGAGATGGTGTCGATTTCATTACAATACGCCCAGCGGTTTTGGTGCGATTGTCGTGTTTTTTTTCCGTTTTACATAACATAAGAACTAAACTAAATAAATATGAAACTTTCTTAAAGTACGCTCAGTGCAATAAGCCAAAGAACGGCTATGTTTGGTAAGAGTGCATTTTGTATGGCCCCTAGAATTAATAATAAACTGCCTAAGTACATAAAATAATCTAATAATTTCAATTTATTTAAAAACCAATTAAAAAGTATTTAATTCAAAAAGCGTATTATTCTGTAAATAATAAAAATAATGTAATGATTAACTTAAGTAATTGTCCAATATATAATTATGTAATTTATATGTAGATGATGCAATTGTTAATTAATAATGTAATATTTTATTCATATTTTTGTAATATTTTGCACATGGTAGGATATGGTCTAAAGAACTTTTATAAAAATGTCACCCTGAAATCTACCCATATTTCGCAAATAAATGATTTGATTTCATTTGAGTTAAACGTCTAGTCCGGACACTGGTTTTCTCGATATTCCTTTACGGATCGGAGTCGTGGACGATTCGGGCAATAGAACGGAAAAAGATAGAAGCTTTTGAGATGTGGTGTTGGCGAAGAATGCTCCGCATACCATGGACCGCCAAGAGAACGAACAAATCTATCCTTGATCAACTAGGCATAAAAGACAGACTAACCACGCTCTGCTACCGAAGGATTCTCAGCTACTTTGGTCACATTGCCCGTCGGGATCCGGACAGTCTGGAGAAGTTGGTGGTAATAGGCAAGGTGGATGGGAAAAGACCTCGCGGCCGGTCACCTAACCGCTGGTCAGACCAGGTAACCGCCCTCACTGGACTCTCTGTTACAACCGCCCTGAGAGAAGCTGAGAACCGACTGAAGTGGAAGAACATCGTGCATAAAGCCACGAGGGCCTTTCAGGGACACGACCCTCAGTAATGAAGAATGCGACCAAGAAGAAGAAGAGTTAAACGTAATTGGCGAAACGTCTCTGCCTTATTCTTCGAATAAAACAAACGTGATTTTATGTCATGTTACTAATACTCACTTAACATACCTAGATCGAGGCCAAGAACAGTGGCATGACGAAAACAAAAAATTGGCCAAGTGCGAGTCGGACTCGCGCACTGAGGGTTCCGCACAAACAGCTACATTCACCAAAATAATCTATACTAATATTATAAAGCTGAAGAGTTTGTTTGTACGCGCTAATCTCAGGAACTGCTTGGTTGGAATTGAAAAATTCTTTTTGTGTTGGATAGTCCATTTATCGAGGAAGGTTATGTTAAGGGTGCGCTGCGTAACCGGTTAAAGTTACGCAACATTCATGTTTGTAAGGTGGGCAGGGTAGGGTAGGTAGGTAGCCAGTTGACGGGAGCGAAGCCGCGTGGGACAGCTAGTTAAATAATATTACTGAAGTTCATAAACTATGAGGGCACCGAACATTAATCTAATGATAAGATAAAAAGAATTGAGGGACAAAATTAACTTTGGCGTTGGATAAGTTTAGTCCGCATACATCGACATAAGTCGCTGTTAGTTTAACAAATGCAACTAAGTAAATAATCTTTTTTTCCATGTGGCTTTTTTTCCTTTATTTGTGCTTCAAGACATTGTTTCTTCCCAGATTTCATGATTCTAGGTCAACGGGAAGTACCCTGTAGATTTTGATTCCCTTGCGAGTGTAAAATATGCGTCATTAACGGCTGTATCACTTGATTGCGTTGATCTAGAAGTCTGTTTTTTTTAGGGTTTCGTACCCAAAGGGTAAAAACGGGACCCTATTACTAAGACTCTGCGATCCGTCTGTCTGTCCGTCTGTCACCAGGCTGTATCCCATGAACCGTGTTAGCTAGACAGCTGAAATTTTCACAGATGATGTATTTCTGTTGCCGCTATAACAACAAATACTAAAACCAAAACAAAATTAATATTTAAGTGGGGCTCCCATACAACAAACGTGTTTTTTTTCCGTTTTTTGCGATTATGGTACGGAACCCTTCGTGCGCGAGTCCGACTCGCACTTGACCGGTTTTTATTTACAACTGCAAGGGGTTGCAATTTTGAGTATACTTTATTAATTTTAACTAGATACCTCCAAGCGTTCTCGAGTTAAAGGGTCTTGACCGGCAGACGGATAGACAGACAAACGGATAACAAAGTGATTCTATAAGGGTTCCGTTTATTCCTTTGAGGTACGGAACCCTAAAAACGTATTTTACATGGAGCAACTGCCTATCTGATCGCCACAACCCAGTAACTGGGTAACACGATACCCCTTGGCAAGATTAGTGTCAGAACTTAAGCTTCTGACTACCCGTAACAACTGTCAAAGATCTTCAAATGACAGCCGGGACAAACGGCTTAAAGTGCTTTCCGAGGCACGGAAGTTTCTCGCTATGTAAAGATGTTCACCCATCCACGGACCCAACTATGCAAGCGCTGCTTAACTTTGAATATCGACCCGTGCGGCTTCTCTTGCCTCAGATTCTAAAATGATATTTCTCCCCACATTCTTACCACAAAAGTTACTTGACGACTAAAAGTAGTTAGTAAAGGCTGTCGCAAGGACTCGTACCTACCTTACTACTTGGGCTATAAATAGCCTGGCTAGGGCAGCCACCCCAGGTAGGAGCTATGAACCCGAGTTATTGCTCATTGATGCTTGCCTGATTGAAATTCAAAAATGGTGACGCAAAGAAGTCTCACTCCTATTTCGTTTATTCCTTTAATGTATTTAATAATAACAGCCTGTAACTGTTCCAAAATGGGCCTTATCTAAAAGCTTATAGTCACCCAAAGGGCAATGGAGAGAGCTATGCTTGGGGTTTCCTTGCGTGATCGAATCAGAAGTGTAGAGATCCGCAAGAGAACCAGGGCTACCGACATAGCCCGAGGATTTTTTAAAAATTATTGATAGGCTCGCGCTTGACCACTATCTCACCTGATGGTAAGTGATGATGTGGTCGACGATGTAGCACGCTTACCTAGAAGAAACCTATTCACTCTTGACTTAAAGACTCCCAGGTTGTAGCTATCAGGAAATACAGACTCTGGCAGGGAATTCCACTCATTAGCTGTACGCATAATGAAATTACTCCCAAAATGTTTGGTGCGTATGGGTGGGATGTCCACCATGTACCGATGACGCATCGCCGTACGTCTTTTAGTCCAATGATGGAACGGGCTAGATGGAATAAGTTCATGCAATTCCATCGCACACTCCCCGAAATGTAACCGATAAAAAACCGACAGAAAGGCAACTTGGCGCCGATGTTCAAGGCTCTGGAGCCTAGACTCAACCAATATCTCATTGCCGATAAGTCTCGTGACCCGTTTTTCATTCGACTCTAGTGTATTACCAAACTTAAGTGGCAGTAGGCATGGGCACATTGCTCAAAGATCGGATGGCCGATGGGGCAGAATTCAGGGGCAGAAAGCCTCTTCTCATTGACAGAAAGCATGATCATTGACTCATCAGATAATATAATACTAGCATATCATTGAACACCACGCTTGCTCAAGGCGGGTTGGCGATTTCAGACTTCTTTTATTTATAAGTCCAGTTTATTATTGTATTTACATTTCTTTTATTTTTGTATGTATTTTAACATTCAACATGATAATTATCACACCTGCATTCCCAGAAAGGGACTGGCAGAGATTTCAAGCGCAATATGTCCCGTTTAAAACGGGCCAATTTATTGCCATCAACCGTGCCGACACCCATATTCCGGGCTGCTACTGTGATATTCCAGACACCCGCAAATGTCTGATCTGACCCGGGAATAGGGCCCACGGCCTCATGTTCAGCAGAAGCGCTTGCGAACGAGTCAGTTCCCAATTACATTATATTTTAAGCGTATCCGCCATTTTGAGCCGGTAATACCAGTAGCAAAAATTACACATACATCGACTTGGTAAGTTTACATCCATAAAACAGGAAATCAAAGGAGGACAGCGAAGTTTTAAACGATATGATTACGTGACGCGCACGTTACGTTACTATATACGTTACGTTGCGAGTGGCGCAACACTAGTAAGTAGGACTCGTTTACATCACTAGTGGAGGGGCGGAGATAATTTGTGGAGCATCTTTGAGTATTGAGTATCGATTTTTATTCATTGAAAATTAAGTTTTTCAAGTTATCGAATTTTTGTGATGTTTGTTTCTGTGAGTTGTTGTTATGAAATACACAGTTCAATCATCATTTAGATTTATTCGCTTATCCTCGCATTGGAACACCTTGCACAGCAATTACACCAATGGAGATTGAACTTATAACAACCATATAAATACCATGTTTCCAAAATAATTTACTTTTAAAGTTACCATGCCCTGTGAGAAACTGGGCAACACAGTGATCCACCTCCAGCCACGGAGCCAAATGGAGCGACTACCATTCTTACCTCCCCAATCCAGTAGTGGCACAAGAAATCCCTTAGAAAGAAAGAAAGAAAAATATTTATTTGTGACCCGCACAGGAGACACGAGATAAGAAAAACACAAACAATAATAAAAAATAAAATAAATTACCCCGTGCGAGACCAAAAAGGCTCCTATCTCAGCATGTGCAACGATATCAAAAAGAAAATAACGCTGCGCTGATATTCTGATAGGGCCCACTGTTGATGCCACGGACACATTTACGGAAACGGATCATATTTAAGAAATAAAAAATAGAACAAGATATAATATCAAAATAGTATAAATAAACACAGTAGGTGAGTCGCTGTATGTAAGTGTATACGTATAAAATAAATATCTAAATAAAACAATAAAATAAATATACGACCAAAATCTCGACGGCTCCATGATCATTTGACCTTAGCAAGACTGATGTCTGATTTCCTGGCTTCCAAATACCCGTAGCGACTGTCGAAGATCTTCGAATAACATCCGAAAAGTCAGCTGTTGTAGAACTTGTAGAACATGTAGTATCATGAGTGGTACAACTGTTAAGAGGAAACGGGGGCAGAGAGCGCCGACTGAATTTCCTTAGTAAAAAGTCATAATTCGAGGTTTGGCTCTCGTCTCTTTCCTCCTCCAATATTGGACCAATTTAAAAGATATTCCGTAAACTGAAAATTAAAGATATATACTATGTCCCTATGCTTTCCTTTTTGATGACACATTGTCTTTAGAAGCACTAGAGCCCTCAAAAAATGCTCAAAATTGCGCTGTCAACAGAGGCTTAGTGTGCGAATTTGACAAATATAAATGAAAAAAGAAAAACATAGGGACATAGTATATATCTTACTTTACCAGTTTCTGGAATATCTTTTAAATAGGTCCAATATTGGAGGAGGAAAGAGACGAGAGCCAAACCTCGAATTATGACTCTTTACTAAGGAAATTCAGTCGGCGCTCTCTGCCCATAGTTCCTCTTAACAGTCACCTTGACCTGCGCTGCACATCACCTGCCCAATAATTATTATGGTGGACCAAGGTCCCTGATGGTGGCTTGCTTAGATACATTCTACTCGATCGTGCATTGCAACACGGCTAATTTACGTCAGCCTTTGTTTTTCCTTGAATTTTACTATGCGTGTCCGTAATTGATCATAAGAATGGATACCTACCTATGTTGCGATATAGGTAAGCATTTGTACGCCTTTGTACGTGAGTGATCTTTGACCGGCTTAAGTATAGGATTTAAGGCGCCGAATCCCTTGAATAGCTGATTTTAAAATGAGAATCACGTCTAAATGGCTAGTCGTAATTTTTTGAAAAAAATATGTGTTATATTAGACTATTTTCTTAAGGGAAATTATTAACCGAGGGAAAAATATACTGAATGGGCGACTATTATACTAAGTAAGTAACTATTTATCCGATTTGAGTAATACCTTTTAGGAGATTTTTGTGAGCTGCGGTAATAATATTGTTACATACTTTAATTGTTTTTGGGTTTTTATATTTTTTATATTTTAGAATATTATTATTTTGAAAATAGCTGAACAACTATCGATGCGACATCACTGTGCAGTGCGGGAGTTCGGGTTTATTCATGACCAAGAGCGAGCGAAGCGAGCTCGGGAACTTAGGGCACCCCGACACGGATAGGTTAGGTTCGAAGGGGATGAATCCTTCATGTTAGGTTACTTTAGACCCTGCAGACAGAAAAAGGAGCCCTGTCGACAAACTTATATTTTCAAGTCGCTGTTTTAAACATTTGTATTCGCCCACTGTTTGTCGCCCACTTAGTATTTCAGTAAGCCATATTCTGTATTTTTTACACCTTTAATTTGAATTTTTTTTCGCTCGTTTAAATACTAGCCTTTTCTTAATAATTTGATCTGAGCAAATTTTCAGTTTTCTTCTTATAACATAGTGTAATTAATTTGTAAAGTCATGTCTAAAACGGAAAAAAACTCGACAATCACACCAAAACCGCTGGGCGTATTTTAATCAAATCGACACCATCTCAAAGACAATTTAATTATCTACATTTTGATCCGAGCCTTTTTTTTTAAAGTCATAGAATAATAAGGAAAGTACAAAAAACTGTAAAATTTTGGGTCGCGCGGGTGTGAAACGAGTGCGCGTTTTGTTCCCTCAAGGTCGTTGGCGTTAGTCGTCGTCTTAAGTTGGAAGAAATAGTAATAATCTTAAGTGAATTGACAGACATTATGTTTCCAGATAACCTGGGTGTCTTTATGTCAAGAGTTAATGTCCCTCTCACCGCTCTGGGTTCATCCACTCGTTCTCATTTGTCCAGGCAATCTCCCTTTGGAATGCGCTTCATCAGAACATCAGGATGGCAACTAGTCGGCTTTCTTCCAAATTGAAGGCACGTGAGCATATTCGCAAGAAGTTTGCAGAATCATCACAAAATTGATTTGTTCGTTTCGGATTCTCTTGTTTGTATTTATGTATGTATCTAAATATATATTTACTATTCTTTTTTTGTTAAATAATAATAATATTCTACTCATTTCAGGCAGGCACACTAAGATTCGATTAATTTCCAAAAATACAAAGGGAAAACTTTAGTCGTAAGAGGTTACTTACCATCGTTGAATCTTATAGCTCAGTCACAGAATACACGATAAATATATACCTTTTTAGGGTTCCGTACCCAAAGCGTAAAAACGGGACCCTATTACTAAGACTTCACGATCCGTCTGTCTGTCTGTCTGTCCGTCTGTCACCAGGCTGTATCTCATGAACCGTGATAGCTAGACAGGTGAAATTTTCACAGATGATGTATTTCTATTGCCGTTGTAACAACAAATACTAAAAACAGAATAAAATTAATATTTAAGGGGGGCTCCCATACAACAAACGTGATATTTTTTCCGTTTTTTGCTCGATATTAAAAACGGCAACAGGTAGACGCTTGAAATATTCACAGAATATTAAGTTGTATATTCACTTCAAAAAACATTAATTATTAAATTAAAATAAAATAAATTAAGGGGGGCTCCCATACAACAAACGTGATTTTTTGCCGTTTTTTGCGATAATGGTACGGAACCCTTCGTGCGCGAGTCCGACTCGCACTTGGCCAGTTTTTCTCTATTCATTCCATCATTTAGTTGCACCTGCCTGGTTTTATCTCTGCACCACCCGAAGGTCGACTGGTAGAAAATGGCTAAGACATTAAGTCCACCTTTGACCTTTAAATTGGCACAGATAATATAATACTAGCATACAGATGCGATTTTAAATATACAGTGACGATTGGTTTTATGGTATTTTTTGCACGTTTTTTATAGTTTCATTGTACCAAAATGTGTTACAATACAAATTTAAACAATCGATTAGCATGCCTCAAACATTTAAAACCTATGGCGACAATTTTTCCTAGTATACCTGGGACAAACGATCCAGTTCGGTAGAGCCAACTTCGAGAAAGAGGTCAACTGTCGAATCCGACTCGGCTGGGCAGCGTTCGGGCAGTTGCGCGGTATCTTCTCGTCCAACTTACCACAGTGTCTCAAGACGAAAGTCTATGACCTGTGTGAGTTGCCAGTGATGACATATGGCTCTGAGACGTGGTCGCTTACAATGGACCTCATCAGAAAGCTTACAGTCACTCAAAGGGCAATGGAGAGGGTTATGCTCTGCGTTTCCTTGCGTGATCGAATCAGATATGTAGAGATTCGCAAGAGAACCAGGGTAACTGACATAGCCAGAAGAATTACCAAACTTAAGTGGCAGTGGGCAGGGCACATTGCTCGCAGAACGGATAGCCGAAGGGTAGAAAAGTTCTGGAGTGGCGACCGTGAACCGGAAGACGTTGCGTTGGAAGGCCTCCCACCAGGTGGACCGATGACCTGGTGAGATATAAAAAATCGCGACATCTATTGGAATAAATTTAAATTGACAGATCATTATAAATTGATTCCAATAGATGGCGCGATTTTCAAATAATCTTTGAAATGTGAACTAAGAGCCTAAAATTCCATAGATATAGAAGTATAGATATAGATGATCAGATCACCCATCCACATGTCAACCTTGGCAAGCGTAGCTTAACCTCGAAGATCGAGTGCCTGTTATAACAAAGACTTAACATAGCCTTAGCGTAAGGCAGTAAATCAGGAATTTCTTATCATGGCTGACCGTAGCATTCCACTTGAAAACGCCAACAGTATTACACACCATAATTTTCGGTAACCTTGAATCGATTATTTGCAATATTAAGTAAAGAATTTGTACTTCAACAAAAAAGTCTTAAGCCTATGTTATCTGCTAAGAACGGTTACCTCATCCTCGATAGAAAAAATTGCCGACAATGGATTTACAATCTGTGAAGGTTGAACAAAAGTTACAAATTGGAGACAATGTAAACTTTACACCTTGCTGGTAAATGGCTTAATCAATCACCACTGTCTGATAGTTACAAGAATTAGTACCTAATATAAATTAAAATAAAAACTTTTTTGCAATAAAATACTACCGACTTCCAAATAAGAAAACTACAAAGTGAAAAATTACTTTATTTTTGGAAGTCGGTGTCTTTCATATGTACCATTTTTTGCGATATGGACACCGACTTCCAAAAATAAAGTTATTTTTCACTTTGTAGTTTTTTATTTGGAAGTCGGTAGTATTTTTTTGTAAAAAGGTTTTTATTTTTCACTTTTTAGTTGTACCTACTTAATAGGCAAGTTGTTAAGTAAGTTTCATATAATGCCAGAATAGATTACCCGAATAATTATCATGAAACTTGAACAAAACCGATCAAATGATAGATCTGCTTACCCCTTAAGAGCGTACTGGCGTGATGTTATGTTATGAAATGGTAATAAACAATAAACAGACATGCAATTGCAGCAGTCCCTAAAGATTTGCCGTTATTTAATGAAGAGTTCTGTTGTATATCTTCGAAGATTTTCATCAGATCTTCACCAAATTAAAATGGGACCAATTTCGGAACATACTCTTTCAAACAAAAAAAGAATTTTCAAAATTGGTCCACAATTGACGGAGATATCGGTGAACATAAACAAAAAAAAAACATACAAGAAGTCGAACATAGAACCTCCTCCTTTTTCGAAAGTCGGTTAAAAATTACACCCGTGTACGAAAATAAGAACATCGGTTGCTTTTTACCCCTGACGGAAAAATGAAATAAGTTTGAAGTATGTATTTGTGTATATGTCTGTGGCATAGAAATATTATATCTAAGATCTGTGGCATCATAGCTCCTAAACGCATGAACTGAATTTGATTTCATTTGTTTGTTGAAGATCGATAATGTATGGATTAATAAATAATGTTGATGACACTCTCTCGTCTCAAACACCACGCTGACACTCCAACAGACGTGGCAGAGTTTTAGCTATAAAGTATCAGAGGAAAATACCGCTCTGCCTAGCACGCAAGGTGTCTATTATTCCAGTTATTAGAGCAGAAATATGGACGCATTTCCATTTTATGTACGTGGCTAGATATTTTCTTTATTATGGCGGACTTGCCGGAGATTTACGCCCGGTTGATGGCATAAGACACGCCTCCCATTACCTGGGACTTGAACAGATTTACTATGTTGCTTGACATAGCCTGAAGAATTGCCAAGCTTAAGGTTACACTAGTCGAAAATTCTTCCATACAAACGTAGTCTAAGGATTATTCCACTGTTTGACGATGTACGTTCAAAATAAAAAGTGATATCAATTTGTCTCATCATTATCTTGCCCTGTATGGAAGCAAAAAGTAAAAAAATAAAATATTTGAAAGTTATGAGCGTCGAAAGTTCCACATTTCGACACTAATTTTAACGTATTTTTGGGCGCGAATAAATACCATAAGAAGACGGAAAATTGCAAAACGGCATCCATACAGGGATAGATTAGTTGTTCAACAATGCAAATAATTTTATTTTGAACAGATAGATTTAGTCGTTTTTTCATGATATCTAGACTGCCAAAGGTCTGTTTATAAAATTTCGCGCGCTCGGTTTCGTCCTAAATTATTATCCATTTCGCTACAAATTTGCAAAAGTGTGTATTCGTACGCGAACTAGCTTCCTACTGCTCATCACAGCATCTATCTCTTCCGCACGTGTAGTCGGTTGATATAAAATGCATTTTAACCCCGCGCACAAAATAGTTCGTGCCGTCGACTAGTGTACCCTTAAGTGGCAGTGGGCTCGCAGAAAGTGTATTCGATGGGGCCGAAAGGTTCTAGAGTGGCGACCGTGTTTCGATAGACGCAGTGTTGGAACAACTTCTACAATGTGAACAAATGACCTGGTCAAGATCGCGGGTATTCGCTGTATTTGAGATGCATAGGACCGGTAGTTGTCTGTGAGAGCTAGCTGCGATGTCTTTCGGTTGAAATGGTTACGATTACAAAGCGAAATTTTTGAAATGTAGATTTACTATACAACCCTCTTCGGGAAAAATACAGGTTTTATGTTAGGTCCTCTCTGCTATATTTAGTGGAAAGTCAGGACAAGAGGTTCTTGTCATTGGGATTGCAAATTCTACGGGATCTAAAAACATTGCGCATTGTTCACGTCAATGTTTGTTGTGTTGAAGCAATTCCCGCATTCTAATCTCAGTGTCAATCTTTCTGAGTTTGACAGGTGCAATTTTCTATGACTTTGGTTCCTTAAATAATCTCGTGCCTGTGTTTCCCAAAGGTATGAGCCGGAGGCATTCTTTCAAACACAGGCCGGGAAAGGCAGGCGGGCGGGCCGCAGGGGAGGAGGAGTGTCGGTATAACGTCGGCCGAAAAAATCCCGCTGGAAAAACCGGCAAATCTCTACAAACGTTTTGCAACAGCCTCAACCAACTTAAGATCCTGTCCACTTTGGCTCCTGCCTCTTCAAGCCTTGGCTGCATGTCGCAATACTCCAATACGGCAATCCGAGGGTCGGTAGTGTTGCGTGATATCACCTCGGACCGTTACGTGACGGGACTAAGAAATATATGACGCGCGCAACGGGAAAATACTGATTTAGATTCTTTCGTACGTGTCCCGAAGTGTAATTGGGAGGTTTGGAAGGTAAATGTGGAAGTCAGGTTGGATAGTGGTCAACTGAGAGCCTGATTTCAGCCGAAATACGTCCACTGCTGCACATAGGCCTCCTTGACGACACTTGGGGGAGGCCTATCAATAGAAATTAAAGACAATCTTTTACATCCTATCCAACTTTCTACAAATATTAGTTTGGAGTTTGGATGAATGGATTAATGTTTGTTACTCAATCACGCCGAACGGCTGAACCGATCTGGATGAAATTTGGCTCAGAGTTGCATTATAGTCAGCTTTCAGCTCGGTATAATCGTCCCTTGAAGCTAGTCATTTATCATTAAGTCAAGAGTATAGCTTATAATAATTCCAGGAGGAGCTCGTGGCTAAATAATAACAGCCGCACTGGTCGATCATCAAGGTTAAGCAACGCTTGACGAGGTCGGTCCGTGGATGGGTTACCATTTCAACAAACCGAGTTTCCTCCGTGTCTCGGCAAGCACGTTAAGCCGTTGGTACCGGCTGTCATTTGAAGATCTTTGACAGTCGTTACGGGTTGTCAGAAGCTTGAGATCTGACACCAGTCTTGCCAAAGGGTACCATGTTACCCAGTTACAGTCGCTCCATGTAAAACACTAGTACTCAGCTAAATCCGTTTATACTGGAAGCCGACCCCAATAAAGTTGAGAAAATGCTAGGTAGGTTGAGTAGCTTATAATTCCAATTCTACGCTTCTTTTCCTACTTGTAATGAAATATTTTAACTTTGCAGTATTAGGTTCGTCTATAATAGTGGCAAGTCGTGACAGCCAATGGCTTGAGGGCCGAAAGCCTCATTAACTCATTACAGAGACTCCGTCCGATTGGGTCAAGGGCTTTGTAGTACGCTGTTGTAGAAATCTAGGGGCATGGCACATTGAGCTATACAATAAGTCAGGTCAGGTTAAAACGGTTGCCGATTCGCCAGAGAAGAAGTTTAGGTGCGGGCCACATAGAAAAGGCGTCAGGCGCGGACATGGCACGGGCGGCTTTCTATTCCATTAAAATTTCATACAAAATGCATGGCGATAAAGCGCAATTTAGGACGCAGGATATGTCGTCATAACCACGTCCGTACAAAAGAAAGAAAAGAAAAAAGAAAGAAAAATTATTTAATCTGCACAAACTAAACGCACAATACAAAATAAAGAGTGGCATTCACTAAAGGTACAAATTAGCCAAAAGCCTCGTATTTAAAACGAAAAGTTATAAAAGTTTGCCAATTTTTGTCTATTGCTTGATGAGAGCTATACACAATCTGTGGGTGAGAGGCCAAAGACAATTTACTTGCAACAACAACATACCGTGTATACGCGCTTTGACCACGCTTTTTTTCCTACTAAATTCAATATCTGTGTTCTTCACATGCTCGGAATCTACGTTCTTCCAATAATCTCCTCTTGCTTTGTCCTTCCCATATTACTGATTTTGTTCACTCTTCCTTCGATATTCAAAAAAAACTGGGCATCCTAAATAAGGTGAAGCGATACTTTACGCCTGGACAGCTTTTAACCCTATACAAAGCACAAGTCCGATCCTGCATGGAGTATTGCAGCCACCTTTGGGATGGTTCAGCTAAGTATCAGCTTGCCGCGCTTGACTCAGTGGAACGCAGAGCCAAGAGGCTCATTGGCGACGTTGAACTGGTGGACGCCAAGCTTCACAGCTTGGCTCATCGCCGCAAAGTTGCCTGCTTTTCGGTCTTCTACAGACTGTACTTCGGTGAGTGTGCTCAAGAACTCCACGACCTCATCCCACCAGCCCCCTTCTACCATCGGACATCTAGACGCACTGCAAGTTATCATCCTTACCTTGTTGCCATTCCACCAATTCGAACCAAGCGCTTCCAAACATCCTTTATAATGCGCACAGCGAATGAATGGAACTCACTACCTGCGTCTGTGTTTCCGAACGCATTCAACCCGAATCTCTTCAAAGTTAGAGTGAACAGGCTTCTTCTGGGTAAGCTCACTCCATCGTAGACTCTGTCTCTGTCACCTATGACCTAGACTAGAGTCAAGGGCAAACCCATTATAAATAAAAAAAAATAAAAAAATAAAAAATCTGCTCTGGAACGCGCTTCCTCTCGAGATCAGGACGGCTACAAGTCGGTTTGCATTCAAGCGGAAATTGCGGATTTATTTTCAACACAACTAAGGAGAGTCATCTCACCTTCTTCTTTTCTGTTACTTCATAAATATATATATTTATGAAGTGGTGTAAAAACCTGGTCGCGTAAATACGTACCTTCCCTAGTAGGTAGGGTAGGTGGGGTAGGCAGGGTAGGTAGGTAGGTAGGCAGGGTAGGTAGGTATGTAGCCAGTTGACGGGAGCGAAGCCGCGGGGGTCAGCTAGTCTATACTAATATTATAAAGAGGAAAGATTTTTTTGTTTGTTTGTTTGTACCGAATAGGCTCCGAAACTACTGGACCGATTTGAAAAATTCTTTCACCAATAGAAAGCTACATTATTCTTGAGTGACATAGGCTATTTCTTAATCCCAAAATTGGGTCCTGTGGGGTCCACGGAAGCGAAGCCGCGGGCAACAGCTAGTTCAATACATAAGTACGTTTATTTTACCTAACTTAGTATGTTAATAACAACTTTTTTTTAATTGCTTAAACAATGTACTTGCCATGTTATCTCTTCCCCACCCTTGGTTGACTGGTAGAGAATGCCTATGGCATTAAGTCCGCTTTTGTACCTTTTGTGCATCACACATCACATCACACATCATCATCCTATTAATGTTCGTCATCATCATCATCATTATCAGCCATTTAATATTCCCACTGCTGGGACACAGGCCTCCTCTCTGTGAGAGGGTATGGGCCGTTATCCACCACGCGGGCCCAGTGCGGGTTGGTGGATGTCACATGTCTTCGAATTTTTGGTTCTAGGACATGCCGGTTTCCTCACGATGTTTTCCTTCACCGTTTTGAGAGCAGTATGGTGATGCAATAATTTACGCAAAGTAAAGCGCCTGCCTGGGCTCGAACCCACGACCTACAACTTGAAAGTCACGGCCGATACCACTGGGCCACCACTGCTTTTGTGCATAAAGTCTAAATAAATAAATAAGCGTCGTTTTTGACACAAACTATGTGTGACAGTTAAATTTAAAACATCTTATCCATACCTACTGATATTTTAATTGCGAAAGTAACTCTGTCTGCCTGTTACCTTTTCACGCTTAAACCGCTGAACCGATTGATGTGATTTGGTTTATAGACCCTGGGAGGGAAGGATAGTTATTATTCCGCTAGTTTGTTCCCTTGGGATGATAAAACATGTTTTACGCGGGCGATGCCGCGGTCTGGAGCTCGTATAATAGTCTCTCTTAAATCTGTATAGGCAATGGGGCTCTAGCGAAACTCCAGAAGATGTCTCTCTTCTCTGTCCTTTCGCTATTGGCAGAGCGGTCGTGGTCACGTCGAGGCATCCACGTCAATGGTAGATGCGGACACAGCTCTCCGCACGATCGCCCGCCATCTCTCCCTGTTGGCGGACTGTTTGGCGCGGTCAGATCTGCGACCTCCTACTGCGGGACGAAACAAAACTAAAAAAAACCGGCCAAGTGCGAGTCGGACTCGCGCACGATGGGTTCCGTACTTGGTAAATTGCGGTTTACGATTTATGACTTATTAAAAAAAAACCACTTACTAGATCTCGTTCAAACCAATTTTCGGTGGAAGTTTACATGGTAACGTACATCATATATTTTTTTAGTTTTATCATTTTCTTATTTTAGAAGTTACAGGGGGGGGAACACACATTTTACCACTTTGGAAGTGTCTCACGCGCAAACTATTCAGTTTAGAAAAAAAATATATTAGAAACTTTAATATCATTTTTGAAGACCTATCCATAGATACCCCACACGTATGAGTTTGATGAAAAATAAGTTTCAGTTCTAAGTATGGGGAACCCCCAAAATTTACTCTTTTTTTTTCTATGAAAATCTTAATGCGGTTCACAGAATACATCTACTTACCAAGTTTCAACAGCATAGTTCTTATAGTTTCGGCAAAAAGTGGCTGTGACATACGGACAGACAGACATGACGAATCCATAAGGGTTCCGTTTTTTGCCATTTGGCTACGGAACCCTAAAAAATAGTAATCATGGAGTTACTTGCTGGTTTTTCACACACAACACCACATGGACATCTACAATACCAGAGACAACGCACATGCGTTGCCAACACAGAGACAAAGCTTGCAAAATAGCTGATTCATTACTCAAATATTTTATTTTTATTGTGTACTTCTTCCTGTACCTACTGTATATTTGACGCATCTTGCATTTTAAACAGAAATGAATCATTTTTCAAATAATTATTGTGTTTATGTAAATGATTTATTCTTTAAAGTGATGACTAGGAAGCGATGGTAAATGATGAATTTATCATTGTTATAAGTTTGCAGTTAATGATTTATAGGCAGCCTTCGATTGTCTTTACGGGGAAGGCCAGAAGGCCAAAAGTTTGAGAATCAGAATCGTTTATACTTGAACAAAACCGATCAAATGAGAGATCTGCTTACCCCTTAAGAGCGTACTGGCGTGATGTTATGTTATGAAATGGTATAAACGATAAACAGACATGCGATTGCAGCAGTCCCGAGAGATTTGCCGTTATTTATTGAAGAGTTCTGTTGTATATCTTCGAAGTTCTTCATCAGATCTTCACCAAATTGAAATGGGACCAATTTCGAAACATACTCTTACAAATAAAAAAAGAATTTTTAAAATCGGTCCAGAATTGACGGAGATATTGGTTACTGATGGTAACTGTCATCGTCGCCTATACTGTCGTGGTATAACTATCTATTCTATAAAATTTTATTCTAATTATTCGATGACGATGACTATATTTATTCGATGACAGTTACCATCAGTTGACATTTTTTGATGTGATAGCTTAATTTTTAACCGACTTTCGAAAAAGGAGGAGGTTCTATGTTCGACTACTTCAATGTTTTTTCTTTCTTTTTTTTATGTGTGTTCACCAATATCTCCGTCAATTCTGGACCGATTTTAAAGTTTCTTTTTTTATTTGAAAGAGTATGTTTCGAAATTGGTCCCATTTTAATTTGGTGAAGATCTGATGAAGAACTTCGAAGATATACAATAGAACTCTTCAATAAATAACGGCACATCTCTCGGGACTGCTACAATCGCATGTCTGTTTATTGTTTATACCATTTCATAACATAACATCACGCCAGTACGCTCTTAAGGGGTAAGCAGATCTCTCATTTGATTGGTTTTGTTCAAGTTTCATGATATTCGGGTAATCTATTCTGGCGTTATAGGGAACTTACTAAACAACTTGCCTATTAGGTAGTTGTCAACTAAAAAGTGAAAAATAAAAAAAACTTTTTTACAAAAAAATACGTCGGTGTCCATAACGTAAAAACATGGTACCTACGAAAGACACCGACTTCCAATAATAAAGTTATTTTTCATTTTGTAGTTTTCTTATTTGGAAGTCGGTAGTATTTTTTTGTAAAAAAGTTTTTTTTATTTTTATAAAAATAGACAGTGTGCGCTTTCCTCATAAAAACCAAAAATCTAGAACAGAACTTACAGAACCCGCTAGCATTGTCTTCGACGTGGACTTGACATGATTACTAAATATTTATCAGAAAGTGATGCGCGTGACAAATATGTCGCCTACCGGAGAAAGCGTAGGCTAGTGTGGTCTAAGTCATAGGAGACTGGGTCTTATAAAATTTTACGCCGCTTTGTTTTTTTATTCTATAATTATAAACTCCGCTGTCTGCCGTGGGTCGCTGCAGGCACAACTTAGTTAGATGGGGGTACTCCAATTACCCGCAGTGCGATTGCGGAGCCGCGTCCCAAACAATGCCTCACCTCCTATCGTGCTCTCTGTGCAACAACACCTGCACCCTGAAGGACCTTTGTGAGGCAAATGAAAACGCTATTGCCGTGGCTGAATTCTGGTCAAAACGTATATAATTGAGGAATCATCGATACGACGAAGAAGAAGAACTCCGCGTACAACTTTATTTTCTAAAAAAATCTTGGTATTTTTTAAGACGACGGCTAACGCCAACGACCTTGAGGGACAAAACGCGCACTCGTTTCACACCCGCGCGACTCAAAATTTAGTAGTTTTTTGTACTTTTCTTATTATTCTATGACTTTAAAAAACACGCTTTAATGGTAAATTGAACTAAAAAGTCGCTAATCCTTAAGATCTTGGTAAGGCTAATGGGACAAACAATTTAAACACGCACGGTAGAATCAACTTTCATTACTTGTAAATTTTAATTTTTGTTTGACTTTCAAAAGTACTTTGACTTTGACTAAATTATTGCATTGTCATCGGTCCTTGATAGGTGTGCAAAGTTTCAAATCAATCCGACATTTTGAAGTGGGTGAAAATCACGTTCAAAAATTCCGTTACATTGATACATAGATACATACCAAGCTAATAAAAGCGTGTTAAAAAGCTTCAGATCAAAATGTAGATAATTAAATCAACATATTAAAAAAAATATCCCGCTTTTAATGTTAATGCTGCATTGGGACAAAATAGGCTGAAAATAAAAATAAATAAATAATAATGTTAATGGTAGTGTTAGGAGGAGCTCGTGGCTAAATAACAACAGCTGCATGGGTCGATCATCAAGGTTAAGCAACGCTTGACGAGGTCGGTCAGTGGATGGGTGACCATTTCAACATACCGAGTTTCCTCCGTGCCTCGGAAAGCACGCTAAGCCGTTGGTCCCGGCTGTCATTTGAAGATCTTTGACAGTCGTTACGGGTAGTCAGAAGCTTGAGATCTGACACCAGTCTTGCCAAGGGGTACCGTGTTACCCAGTTACTGGGTTGTGGAGGTCAGATAGGCAGTCGCTCCATGTAAAACACTGGTACTTAGCTGAATCCGGTAAGACTGCAGCCGACCTCAATATAGTTGGGAAAAAGGCTAGGCAGATGATGTTAATGCTAGTGTTAGTGACCATGACAGTTTATAAACTGATAATTAAATTGTCTTTGAGATGGTGTCGATTTCATTACAATACGCCCAGCGGTTTTGGTGCGATTGTCGTGTTTTTTTCCGTTTTAGACACAACTTTACAAATTAATTACACTATGTTATACGAATAAAACTCAACATTTTCAAAAATCACGCCTAGCTGTTCAGACGTGATCTCATTTTAAAATCAGCTACTCAAGGGAATCGGCGCCTTAAGTGAGAGACAGGGCGCTAAGAGCGGAAAGGACATCACTACAGTGGTACATTGTGTCTCTTTCAAATTCGTTTCCTGTAAAATTGTATTTTTTTGCGGTAGCACATTGTTCTAGTAAAAAAGTGACAAGCTTGTGCCCGCGACTTCGTCTGCGTTACATTAGTACTTCGAGTAAATAGCTTATTTGGAGAAATTATTGATCACCATACAAACTGCCTTGCTTTTGGATGATTGCTAGGATAAAAACTGCCCTGTGACCTTTCCAGAGTCTCAAATTATCGCCATACCAAGTTTCATCTAAATCGGTTCCGCGTTTTAAGCGTGAAGAGGTAACAGACAGACTGAGTTACTTTCGCCTTAAAACATTAGTATGGATGGAACTCTGAGCTGTTCAGCAACTGATTAACTGATTCTTTATTCAAATTCTGAATATAAAATTTAAAGTACCTGGGCGACCGAGTTTTGCTCGGGTAAAAATAGAGAAAACGACGTTTTCTAACAATGAAACCTAGCTAGATCGATTTATCGCCCCAGAAACCCCCTGCTTACTAAATTTCATGAAAATCGTTGGAGCCGAGATTCTGATTATCTATACTATATATAATATTATAAAGAGGAAATATTTTTTTGTTTGTTTGTACCGAATAGGCTCCGAAACTACTGAACCGATTTAAAAAATTCTTTCACCAGTAGAAAGCTACATAATTCCTGAGTGACATAGGCTATTTTTTAATCCCGAAAACGGGTCCTGCGGGGTGGTCCACGGGAGCGAAGCCGCGGGAAACAGCAAAAAAAAACGGCATGTCCTAGAGCCAAAAATTCGAAGACTTGTGACATCCACCAAACCGCATTGAGCCCGCGCATTCCCTGTCTCACAGACCTGTGTCCCAGCGGTGGGTACATTAAAAGGATGATGATGAATCAAAACTATATAGTGTCTTCAGTTTTCTTTATTTGACATAACAATAAAATTATCTCAATTAAAATTGACATAGTATAAAATACTTAATTAACAATAAAAATCAAATAAAATAAAACTACGAACGCGTATAAAAGGGCAGTGGTCATAGGGCGTCAGAAAAATTCGCCCACATCGCTGTCAACGTGGAAAGTGCCCAGAACGCTGGCAGCATTGCCACGTTGGATGGCAATGCCGATTCTCTGGCAAAGGAAAAGCCCAGCCCTCTGGTCACGTGAAGAGTCGACTAACCGTTTGCTTACATCTCGAAATACTCGAAGAGCACTCGGACCCCGTGGACCTAATGTTTCAACCCCAAACGGCTCAAATCTTCCAATAAGGTTGTTGTATTTGCACTGTTTGAGGTTTTCTGCACTAACAGCAGCTGCCCCAGCACAGCCCGCCGTGCTAAGAAGATGAAAGTTCAGTTTTTAAGTAACATCGGACCGGCCGGTGTGGCGATGTTTGATGGAAGGCCTATGTCCAGCAGTGGAAGTCTTTCGGCTGAATTAATAATGATGATTCTTTAAAAAATACGAATTCTTAAGACCTTATTTCTGTTTCCTAACTATATCATATTTAGGTTTTCTGAGACACTAATTATGTAAAGATGTCAAGAATAAAATATAACCTGAATGAATTATAATAATTATTACAAAGAATTATGTAGATTTTTAATTTACATAAATGTTATTTCTAATTCCGGACGTGTTACACAAACATTGTACATAAATTAATAATAAAACGTACACGTGTTATATTTTTTTGTCGTAAAATTTGTCGTAAAATTACGTCTGTAACTTGGTTTACTAAGAACTAGTTCCTTTTTAGGGTTCCGTACCCAAAGGGTAAGGAAGGTAAGGTAAGGTCCGGACTGCACCAAAGCGGAGATGTGCGGAGAAGTCCAAAGCGGAGACGAGAAGAGAGGTTTTTCAAGAATTCTGTTGGTTGTTTAAAAAACATCTCTCCGCTCGTCTCGTCTCCGCTTTGGTGGAGTCCGGGTCTAAAAACGGGTGTCCATCTGTCTGACTGTCCGTCTGTCACCAGGCTGTATCTCATGAACCGTGATAGCTAGACATTTGAAATTTTCACAGATGATGTATTTCTGTTGCCGTTATAACAAAAAATACTAAAAACAGAATAAAACAAATATTGAAGTGGGGCTCCCGTACAACAAACGTGATCTTTTTGCCGTTTTTTGCGATAATGGTACTGAACCCTTCGTGCGCGAGTCCGACTCGCACTTGGGTGGTTTTTTTAAGAATCAGTCGGTCCGATGTTACTTAAAAACCGGCCAAGTGCGAATCGGACTCGCGAACGAAGGGTTCCGTACCATTATCGCAAAAAATGGCAAATAATTTTTTTATGTGGAACCCTATTCTTTTCCAAAATAAAAGTAGCTTATGTTACTCTTTATAACATCAGCTATCTACCAAACCCAAAACCTCGTCAAAATCGGTCCAGCCGTTTTGGAGATAACCCACAGAAAGACGGACAAAAATCTTAAAAATTGCGTATTTGTTATAAGCACCGTAAAACTTTCACTGCATTCAATAACACGTTGTTACTTTGATATTACATACAGACACTTCAATTTATTTGTATAGACTAACAAAAATATTTGCTCCAAATATAGGGCGACTGTTAAAAAATGTGAATAGGTATTGTTAAATAATATGTAACCGCTACAGCTTATGATTTCTACCACACCTTGACCGTCTCTCCCGTAATTGTTATTCTAACCGCATTCGTGTTGAACTTAAGCCACTTGTCTCCATTGATCTACATTTTGTCTTTATTTTAAAAAACACTTGTTACTATGAAGGAATAAAACGATTGTAAAGTAGGTGTTTACTTTTATGTTTCGTAAAAAGTAGGTATCAGTATATTTTTTTGTATTGTTTTAACGGGCAGTTCCGTTTTTAAATGGATTGTTTTTTTGTGTTGTACTTCGTAGCACGACCATGAACGCATTCATTATAACTTTAGATGGTACTAAAATCCTTTTAATTTGTACTATTTTATACCACTAATTAGAAATTGATACCTCTCAATTATTGCAGATATAAAGGTCGTGCTGGCAAGATTCTCTCCCAGCACGACTACGGGAGCATGCCTAAAAATGTGTACTCATTATGTACTTCTATTTCATTACCGTTAAATTGGCGAAAATTTTTAGAAAACCATTTTTAGGCATGCTCCCGTTTCATCACTTCTACGCCAGCTGGAATTTTAGCGAGGTCGTGCTGGGAGAGAATCTTGCCAGCACGACCTTTATATCTGCGATAATTGAGAGATATAAAATTTCTAATTAGTGGTATAAAATAGTACAAATTAAAAGGATTTTAGTACCATCTAAAGTTATAATGAATGCGTTCATGGTCGTGCTACGAAGTACAACACGTTTTTTTTATTGGGTCATTATTTTAGTCTAGTAGTTGAAATTTTGCATACACGTAACGTTTTGGTTTGGATGATATGCACGGTAAGTTAAAACTGCAATTTTTTTTACAAATTAAGAAGTTAAAACATAAAGTACTGTTTTATTTGTTACTTTTCCAGATAAAATTATGTATTACTAGCTGTTGCCCGCGGCTTCGCTCCCGTGGACCGCCGTTTTCGGGATAAAAAATAGCCTATGTAACTCAGGAATAATGTAGCTTTCTATTGGTGAAAGAATTTTCCAAATCGGTCCAGTAGTTTCGGAGCCTATTCGGTACAAACAAACAAACAAAAAAATCTTTCCTCTTTATAATATTAGTATAGACTAGCTGACCCCTGCGGCTTCGCTCCCGTCAACTGGCTACCTACCTACCTGCCCTGCCTACCCCACCTACCCTACCTACTACCTTACCTACTCTACCCTACCTACCTAATAATTTTTATGTATCATCAATAGTTTTCTCAGCGCACGCCAAAGAATGAATTTTATAGACAACATTTTTCTACCTTGGTTTACATTATTGCAATTTTAATAAGGATCTCAATTTTTTTTGAAAATATATTATAGCCTATGACACTCAGGAATAATGTAGCTTGCTACTGGTGAAAGAATTTTCAAAATCGGTTCAGTAGATCCAGAGATTACCCCTTACAACGTCACAAACTCAAAAACTTTACCTCTTTACAATATTAGTATAGATTTAGTCTAATTTAAGGGTACACTAGTCGAAAATTCTTCCATACAAACGTAGTCTAGGGATTATTCCACTGTTTGACGATGTACGTTCAAAATAAAAAGTGATATCAATTGGTCTCATCATTATCTAGCCCTGTATGGAAACAAAAAAGTAAAAAAATATTTGAAATTTATGAGCGCCGAAAGTTCCATATTTCAACACTAATTTTAACGCATCTTTGGGCGGCAATAAATACCATAAGAAGACGGAAAATTGCAAAACGGCCACCATACAAGAGTAGATTAGTAGTTCAACAATGCAAATGATTTTATTTTGAGCAGATACGTTTAGTCATTTTTTCATGATATCCAAGACTCCCAAAGGTCTATTTATAAAATTTCGCGCGCTCGGTTTCGTCCTAAATCATTATCCATTTCGCTACAAATTTGCAAAAGTGTGTATTCGTACGCGAACTAACTTCCTACTGCTCATCAAAGCATCCTTCTCTTCCACACGAGTTGTCGGTTGATATAAAATGCATTTTAACCCCGCTCACAAAATAGTTTGTGCCGTTGGCTAGTGTACCTTAATATCGATTCCACACCAAATTAAAAGATTTTACAATGCATGTCCTCGAAAAGAGCATTTTCCAAGCAGCCAAACTGTGCGGAAAGTGTCACTTTTTTTTACTAGTGCTTTTTACTTTCCTGTACTTTTTTAATTTTTAACTCCAACGTCAGCCCGCCGCATAGAGTTTTTATTATTTGAGAAAAGTTTTAAAATTAGTTAAGTAAGATTATCATACATATAAAAAGTAAAACAAAACTAATACGTCATTTAAGGCGTTTTTAATTACTCTAGATTTAGATTTTGATCAATAAATTAATTTTAATTATTCATTAAATATGTTTGGCAGAATTAATATTTTGCTCGTGCCTTTTTGCGTTATGACGTGACAGCTATTGCACATGCGCAGTAGAACTATGAACTATTAGTTAATCTGTGGATATGCTGAGCGCCCTTGAATAAGCGCCATTTTATTAATTTCTTGCTTGGTTCAGATATATTTTTTTATTTCCTCGCACAATGCATAGTAAAATGTTGTATGATACACGTGCGTAAGATGATTTCCGACTCGTGTCGATTTATCCACTCACTCGCTTCGCTCGCTCGTGAATAAAAATGCCACTCATCGGAAATCACCTACTTCCCGCACTTGTAGCATAAATAACTATTCTTGCGATTTACCTCCGATTAAAAAGAAGTAAACTAAAGCTACTTATAATTTATATTTACTCATCTACTTTTACTTTCATGTCATTCTTAAAATTACCGTAACAATCTATGGAACAACTAAACATTCAACCTCACGCCCATGGTATCAGTTTGTGGCATCGCAGTGCCTTTATTTTAGAAGCAGTAAGGGTGATATTCGAAGTGCAAGTGTATACGGTTGACCGTACTCCGATTTCATAATTATTATGACATCATTTTTAAAGTAACTTTCGAAACCTTTTTTGGACGTTTTGCTTGGCGGTGCGAAGTACTTTTACCATTCTATGGCAAGTATGATGGCTATGGCTATTCTAGGTTAAGCAACACTTGCCGAGGTTGAACCATGGATGGGTAACCGTCCATCACATGTAATTTTCTGGTATTCAGCTGCATCTGTTTAGACTGGTGGTAGCCGACCCTAGGGATGGGCAAATTAATAAAATATATCGTATCGATACTTTTTAAATGTATCTATATATATTTTCTAACAATATCGATGTTCCGATATATTGATATTTTTTGCTCAAGAGATTTCATACATATTCCCAAAGCAATCAAAATTCGTAAAAAAGAATAGACATGAAGAAAACAGTATGTTTTGTTAATGCTGGAGCGAGAGTTAACGATACGCGAGGAGCATGCAAGGAGTATCCAGTAACATTAAACAGGAAACCAAAGTTGCGTTAAAAAAATATCGAAATTGATACGAATTCGATACTCTAAAATAAATATCGATATATCGTGATTAAAAATATCGACGATGTATATCGATATTTGTATGGAAATGGATATTGATGTGTCGATATTTTTTGCCTATGCCTAGCCGACCCTAATGAACTCTAACATAATTGTAAAAAGGGGTTGCTGACTTATAAGATCGACCCCTTGTTATTATTCAGCTAGGGGCCCCACAGGCTGGTACCAATTTATTGTTCCACTGTTGTGCCTCCCTCCATTCTGATTTGGTTCCGTTTCACAAATCCTAAGTCGTTCCGCCATCTTCTTCTTAGTCTAAGTTGTGGTTTCGTAATGTTCATCATCATCATCATTATCAGCCTTTTAATATTCCCACTGCTGGGACACAGACCTTCTCTGTGAGAGAGGAAATGGGCCTTAATCCACCACGCGGGCCCTGTGCGGGTTGGTGGAAGTCACATGTCTTCGAATTTTTGGTTCTAGGACATGCCGGTTTCCTCACGATGTTTTCCATCGCCGTTTTTAGAGCAGGGCAATGGTATAAATTTATAAAAACACAAATGACCTTCTCTGCTAACCCGATACGGAAGACTAGCGTGAATATAATCGCAATCAAATTAGCTATGACGACTGTCGCAATGGATTCATTTAAATATTTACAAATATACGAGATGACCCCTTTAATTTGCAAGTTGCTAAACCAGATATTTCTGGTTTTAACTGATTAATTGGTACAGTAGTTGCTAGGTAGGACGTTGTGTGCGGTGTTATAGATTCGGTATCTATGAGGGGCGAAACAACGTCCGTTTAGTTGTGTAAGTGTGAGGTTAAGGTTACACTAGTCGAAATTTTTTCCATACGAACGTAGTCTAGGGATTATTGCACTGTTTGACGATGTACGTTCAAAATAAAATGTGATATCAATTTGTCTCATCATTATCTAGCCCTGTATGGAAGCGAAAAAGTAAAAAAAGAAAATATTTGAAAGTTATGAACGTCGAAAGTTCCACATTTTGACACTAATTTTAACGCATTTTTGGGCGCAAATAAATACCATAAGAAGACGGAAAATTGCAAAACGGCCTCCATACAGGGATAGATTAGTAACATTGCATATCATTTTATTTTGAACAGATAGATTTAGTAGTTTTTTCATGATATCTAGACTGCCAAAGGTCTGTTTATAAAATTTCGCGCGCTCGGTTACATCCTAAATCCCATCCATCCATTCGCATTCGCATTTCGCTACAAATTTGCAAAAGTGTGTATTCGTACGCGAACTAGCTTCCTACTGCTCATCACAGCATCTATCTCTGCCGCACATGTTGTCGGTTGATATAAAATACATTTTAACCCCGCGCACAAAATAGTTCGTGCCGTTGACTAGTGTATTACCGAGGTAGGTCCGTGGATGGACAACCAAAACAAAGCGAGCCTCCTCCGTGCCTCGGCAAGCATGTTACGCCGTTGTTTCCGGCAGTAGAATTTAGACAGTCGTTACGGCATCGGCCACAGACTAAATCTATCTAGATAACGCAAGTCCCTCCATCTGTATGAAAACCAAGCGTGCCACTTTTTCACACACAACTTAAAAACAAATTTACTTACCAATGAAAGAAAACATTTCCAATGCCTCTGCCAACTATTTCTATAGTATCATCGCCGTAAGATTGCCTGCTTGTCGGTCTTCTACAGACTGTACTTCGGCGGGTGTGCTCGTGAACTCCACGACCTCATCCCACCGGCCCCCTTCTACCATCGGACATCTAGTCGCACCAAGTTACCATTCCACCAATTCGCACCAAGCTTTTCCAGACATCCTTAATAATGCGCACTGCAAAAGAGCGGACCTCAATGCTTGCGTCTGTGTTTCCGAACGCATACAACCCGAATCTCTTCAAAGTTAGAGTGAACAGGCTTCTTCTGGGTAAGCTGACTCCATCGTCGACTATGTCTCTGTCACCTCGGACGTAGACTAGAGTCAAGAGCAAACCCTTCATAAAAAAAAATACAGTCTTTACAGCTCAATATGGCATAAAAAGGCATTTTTCTAGATTGCAGTCGATTTCCGGTGTCGATAATGCTAAATGAAAAGCTCAGATTACGATCATTGATCGTAACTTTACTCCGTTTTTTGGCACGCGAAGTATACACAATCGCGTCATCTAGTTAGTTTTATGTCTGTGTCATCGGCAGTCGGATCTCTGATGTCAGAAAGTTTGACTCCAGTCTTGCCAAGGGGTATCGTGGTACCCACTGGGTTGTGGAGGCAAGATAGGCATGTCACTCCATGTAGGATACTTGTATTCAGCGGCATCTGATTAGATTGGAATGCTTTTTTTTTTTCGGTGTGGAAAATCCTCATTGGATCTGTCAGACTCGTACTGACTAAAAACCACCCCGGTGTTTCATCTCACACCTACGCTGGGGGTCGCGGAAACAAAGATACTTCCGCAAACCCCGGCTATTGTCGCCTCTGCGGGCCTCGATCTCGGGTTGGGGGGGAGTGAGGCGTTAGACTCCCCCGCGACGTCTAAGAGGGGCGTGCGTGGAATACTACGCGCCACCACCTCGGGTCCTTAAGAGTGGGGGGCGACGGAAGAAAATAAGATTGGAATCCTAAACTAACATAGTCGAGAAACACTAGGCCAATTAATTGGTATGCTTGCGTTCGACAACTATCACCTGATGGTAAACGATGATGTGGTCGACGGTGAAGCACGCTTTGCCTAGAAGTAACCTATTCACTCGAGACTTAAAGACCTCCAGGTTTTAGCTATCAGGAAACACAGACTGCGAGAGGGAATTTCACTCTAGCTGATATTTATTTTAAGTACCTGGGCGACCGAGCTCTGCTCAATTGTAAATAGAGAAAACGACGTTTTCTAAAAATTCATCGATTTATCGCACCCGAAACCTCCTGCTACTAAATTCATACTAAATATAGACATATATATCCAAGAATACCTCGTTTAAAGGTATTAGACAAGTGTTGCTTTGTATCTGGGCATACCCCAATTGTAAACGTCCCGTTGTGCGTAATGGCTCGTTTAATATTATTAAAATTTATTGGGTCATCTGGAATTTCTCAGTATATCTGGGCTTGTCCCAGTTGTAAACGTCCCTTTGTGCATATTGGCTCGTTTAATATTGCCCGCATGAAAAATGGAAATGATCCTGTGGGAACATAGTCCCGAAATAAAAAGAAACTCTATCTCTATAACAAAATTCATCAAAATCGGTTCAGCGGTTTAAGCGTAAAAAAATAACAAACAGATAGACAGACAGTTATTTTTGCATTGATAATAATAATATGGATTCGGTTATAGCACTTTCGATTTCGGATTCCGTGAGCATTTCCGGCAATTTAGCCATATTTGATACAAGTCTTAAAACGGCAATGTCGGTGATTCATTTCATTGCTTCTGATATTTAATACGAGATGTTTTTCCTTATTATTAATTAGTTGTAAATTAATCTTATAGTATCTTAATACTATAAGATTTGATTACATAAACTAGGTCAAAAATTATTATCATCGCCTGCCCTTTTTCAATTTAAAGGTGACTATATCATCTGTCAAGCCTTTTTCCCAACTATATCGGCTTCCAGTCTTACCGGATTCAGCTGAGTACCAGTGTTTTACATGGAGCGACTGCCTATCTGACCTCCACAACCCAGTAACTGGGTAACACGGTACCCCTTGCCAAGACTGGTGTCAGATCTCAAGCTTCTGACTACCCGTAACGACTGTCAAAGATCTTCAAATGACAGCCGGGACCAATGGCTAAACGTGCTTTCCGAGGCACGGAGGAAACTCAGTATGTTGAAATGGTCACCCATCCACGGACCGACCACGTCAAGCGTTGCTTAACCTTGATGATCGACCCATGCGGCTGTTATTATTTAGCCACGAGGTGACTATATACTAGAGCATTTACTTGTAACAGAACATCGAACATTCGCTGTTTTGAAATTCAAACAACGAGCGTTTTGGTGTAACATTTTATCGAGCAAAAGCACGAGCGTTTGTGACGTGGAGTGAGGTCAATAATGAACGCAAAGTACAAAGAAATGTTACAGGTAAATGCTCACTCACCGTGAGCATTAGGTACGTCGAACGCCGTGTGGAACCATTCACCAGAACGTTAAATCAATACAAATTGACAAAGATAAAGCGCATCAAAGTTCAGGAGTGGGGCTTGTGACGTCACGATGTCAGTATAAAGTGTACTAACGGCGTGACGTCACACGATATTTCAACGCATTATATCGTCGTCACTTTATGTTTAACAAAATAGTTCGTGCCGTTGACTAGTGTTACCTTAAGGGTACACTAGTCGAAGGCACGAACTATTTTGTGCGCGGGGTTAAAATGCATTTTATAGCGACCGACAACACGTGCGGAAGAGATAGATGCTGTGATGAGCAGTAGGAAGCTAGTTCGCGTACGAATACACAATTTGCAAATTTGTAGCGATTTGGATAATGATTTAGGATGAAACCGAGCGCGCGAAATTTTATAAACAGACCTTTGGCAGTCTAGATATCATGAAAAAACGACTAAATCTATCTGTTCAAAATAAAATTATATGCATTGTTGAACTACTAATCTATCCCTGTATGGAGGCCGTTTTGCAATTTTCCGTCTTACTATGGTATTTATTTGCGCCCAAAAATACGTTAAAATTAGTGTCGAAATGTGGAACTTGCGACGCTCATAACTTTCAAATATTTTCTTTTTTTTTCCTTTTTCGCTTCCATACAGGGCCTGCAGTCTCGACATAGATAACGATCGATAACTCGTAACGATCGGTCGATAAGTCCTAACGATCGTTAAATATGGATTTTTGGTAGTCTCGACTTTCAAAGTTATCGATTTTTGACGTTTGTCATCGTTAACTTAACGTATATTTACGATAAGTTAACGATTTATCGGTATTTCCTAGCGAGCATTTTTGACAGCCCGATAAGTATTCGTAACGATCGTTAACATTGGTTTTTTGAGTTTACGCAACAATAAATAATTATTTAGCGTGGGATTTAGTCGTGTTCGAACACAGAAGCGATATAATAATGAGGTGGCAAATTGCACGAAACCGGCGTGAAGGTGAAAATCCTTTGGATTTAGAGGATGGCAAAATTCTCTACCGAAAAAACAAGGAGATGTTCCATACCAGGGCTAGATAATGATTAGACAAATTGAAATCACTTTTTATTTTGAACGTACATTGTCAAACAGTGGAATAATCCCTAGACTACGTTTGTATGGAAGAATTTTTGACTAGTGTAACCTTAAGATTGGCTTCTGAGCCTATTTTAAAGACCAGGACTGAGCGCCATATGTTAGGATAGGCAAGATATAATTATATGACTACAATGAGTTTACCCTTTACATTTATAAATGTACAATTTTTCCTCTTTATTATTTTATTTATAATAATATTTTATCTCCACCGACATCTTTGCTGATTCCCTTAGCGGATAAAAACATGACTAATTTGACATTTGCGTATGAACTTTAAACAAATGGCTTGTCAACAAACTTGTGAGTACTTAATAAGCGGAATATTCCTTTATAGTAAGGAATATTTATGTTACAAAAGACCATTATATCAGAAAAGATAATATCCCCAGGAGAACCAGGGTTACCGACATAGCCCGAGGAATTGCGAAACTTAAGGTTACACTAGTCGACGGCACGAACTATTTTGTGCGCGGGGTTAAAATGTCTGCTATCTCATCCGACAACTCGTGCGAAAGAGATAGATGGTGTGATGAGCAGTAAGAAGCTAGTTCACGGACGAATTAGCACTTTAGCAAGTTTGTAGCGAAATGGATGATGATTTAGGACGAAAACGAGCGCGCGAAATTTTATAAACAGACCTTTGGGAGTCTAGATATCATGAAAAACGACTAAATGTATATTTTCAAAATTAATTTATTTGCATTTTTGTACTACTAATCTATCCCTGTATGGAGGCCGTTTTGCAATTTTCCTTCTTCTTATGGTATTTATTGCCGCCCACAGATGCGTTAAAATTAGTGTTGAATTATGGAACTTTCGACGCTCATAAATTTCAAATATTTTTCTTTTTTACTTTTTTGTTTCCATACAGGGCTAGATAATGATGAGACAAATTGATATCATTTTTTATTTTGAACGTACATCGTCAAACAGTGGAGTAATCCCTAGACTACGTTTGTATGGAAGAATTATCGACTCTCCATGAAAGAGTATGACAAATTTCCTTTAATGTTTTCGGTATTGCGTATATAATTTAGAAGAAATTTCAACTGATATTGTGATTATATATACCACTTATTATGTTTAAAAGTAATTCGAAAAAAAAATCACAACACCGTTTTAGTTCGCATGAATGATTTTTTTTGAAATAATTCATTCAAGCGAACTAAGATGGTGTAAACAAGAAGAAAATCATGATGTGCTGTCGGAGGATTCGCAAGCAGGCTGACGTAACTTTTCGGACAATCTTAACCTAAAATCGTCAAACATGTTGTACGTACATGTTTGAAACAACAAGACCGAATGCCTATAATATGCAAATTTAATAATAGTAGTTACCTTGAGTCGGACAATGGGGTTATTATAGCCAATTTAATGCCTAGCCATTGTGAGCAACCATTGTAATGCAGATGTCTCTAGTTTCGTTAAAGAAATTACAGTAATTGGTTCTGTCTGTGTTCCAACTGCCGCTAAGTTTGTCACACTGTATGACAACTATACAGTATCTATATATACTAATATTATAAAGAGGAAAGATTGTTTTGTTTGTTTGTTTGTACCGAATAGGCTCCGAAACTACTGGACCGATTTAAAAAATCTTTCACCAACAGAAAGCTACATTATTCCTGAGTGACATAGGCTATTTTTTTAGCCCGAAAACGGGTCCTGTGGGGTGATCCACGGGAGCGAAGCCGCTGGCAACAGCTAGTAAACAATAAACAGAACAGACATGCGATTGCAGCAATCCCGAGAGATTTGCCGTTATTTATTGAAGAGTTCTGTTGTATATCTCCGACCTTCTTTATCAGATCTTCACCAAATTAAAATGGCGCCAATTTCGGAACATACTCTTTCAAACAAAATCTCTCTCGAATTTTCAAAATCGGTCCACAATTGTCGGAAATATCGGTGAACATACACAAAAAAAGAAACTGGGCGTCCTAAACAGAGTGACGCGATACTTTATGCCTGGACAGCTATTAACTCTTTACAAAGCGCAAGTCCGATCCTGCATGGAGTATTGCAGCCACTGCATGGAGTCCTGCATTGAGTCTGGGATGGTTCAGCTAAATATCAGCTTGCCGCGCTTCACTCGGTGGAACGCAGAGCTAAGTGACTAATTGGCGACGTCAAACTGGTGGATGCCAAGCTTCACAGCTTTGCTCATCGTTCGAGCAGGTTGCCTGCTTGTCGGTCTTGTACAGACTGTATTTTGGCGAGTGTGCTCATGAACTCCACGACCTCATCCCACCGGCCCCCTTCTACCATCGGACGTCTAGACGCACTGCAAGTTACCATCCTCACCTAGTTGCCATTCCACCAATTCGCACCAAGCGCTTCCAAACATCCTTCATAATGCGCACAGCAAAAGAGTGGAACTCACTGCCTGCTTCTGTATTTCCGAACGCATACAACCCGAATCTCTTCAAAGTTAGAGTGAACAGGCCTCTTCTGGGTAAGCTCACTCCATCGTCGACTCTGTCTCTGTCACCTCTGACCTAGACTAGAGTCAAGAGCAAACCCATCACAAAAATAATAAAAAAAAGAACACACGTAGTCGAACATAGAACCTCCTCCTTTTTGGTAAGTCGGTTAAAAATAAAATAGGACCTATAATTACCTTCGGACATCAGAGATAGAGGTTGGAACTCTTCAACGGTTCATAGAAATTCAACTTCGATTGCTACAACCGCTAAATCGAATAACTTTACGAATATCATCGTTACCAGTATGTTTGACCTTCCTTCACATTAATTACATTTACTTTCAACAGACCACACCTCTTGCTTCACACAGATCACTATAGCTAAATTGATTACAGTCGCCAGCGTGTGATCTCGTATTGTTTTCTTAATTACCAGTTCCATAGAGCGAGCAATCGCCTAGAGATGGCAGCGACTCGAAATGCCATTGCTGAAATTTTCGTGTGCGTTTCGGCTGTCAAAGCCATAGTCAGAAGGTTTTTGCAATAATAACTTTAATAAACAAGCTTTTCAATACAGTTGTTAAACATGGCGTCCTTTCAGAGGCTATAATTATGATTCGAAAGTTAAATCTTACGCATAGGCATCTTTCTGTTACACGGTCGTGACTTTTGTTTACGAGCTCGATCATTATGTTTGCAGTTTAGTTTTAAATTTATAAGGCAATTTGAAAAAGTTTAGTAGCAAGGAGTTTTTAAACATAGAATAAAATGGGATAGATTTTCTACGAGGAAAAATGAATGATTCCGTACGTTTTAGCATTGAATTCTCAAAAGTCTTTTAAATGGTTGTTTAATATATTTAATTACCAGTTTTAATTTAATTATTTTCACATCAACATTTGTCAAAAATCGAATAGGCTGTATAAGATGTTCGTTGAAAAAAAAAAGTCCAGTTGCAAAAACGCGCCATAAGTCAATTTAAAAAAGATTAGTAGCAAGGAGTTTTCATACATATAATAAAATGGGATACGATTTTATACGAGAAAAAATTAATGATTCCGTACGTTTTAGCATTGAATACTATTTTTTTTTTAACACAACAGTTGTTTAGTATATTTAATTACCAGTTTTATGTTAATTATTTTCACATGTTAAAAATCGAATAGGCTGTATAGGCTGTTTTCTTTGTAAAAAAATATGTCCATTAGCAAAAACGCGCCATATTGAAAATTTTATTTTTTGTGAATAAACAAATCTAATTCTTTGATTTGTTTTTACTTTTTCTCACAAGTGTATTGAAAAACGTCGTGTGATACACGGGTGTGTAGGTTATTGCAAACTCGTGTCATTAAAAACCCTCGCCTTCGGCTCGGGCTTGTTAATGACAGCTCGTTTGCAATAACCTACTTTCCACCCTTGTATCACAATGTACTATTTTAGCATACCGTGCATTCCAATCCAAACATTTATGCAAATTTCAACACAATCTGTTCACGATAACTGTCTTAAAATTCAGTTGCAACATTTGACATACTTATATCTATACTAATATTATAAAGCTGAAGAGTTTGTTTGTTTGTTTGAACGCGTTAATCTCAGGCACTACTGGTTGGAATTGAAAAAATCTTTTTGTGTTGGATAGTCCATTTATCGAGGAAGGTTATAGGCTATACGAGTATAACATCACGCTACGACCAATAGGAGCGGCGCATAAATGAAAATGTTACAAAAACTGGAAAAGATATTCCTTTTTGAGAGCTTCCGTTGCGTGCGCTGCGTAAACGGTTTAAGTTACGCAACAATCATGTATGTAGGGTAGGTAGGGTAGATGGGTAGGTAGGTAGCCAGTTGACGGGAGCGAAGCCGCGTGGGACAGCTAGTCTTTAATATAGTGGTCAAATTATTTGAGCGAAGAACCATTTGAGTGGACCTGTCCAGTAAGTGTAAGCAATTCTCAGTTATCAAGTAGGTCCACTAAGAACTATAAGGTATGCTTGAGTTAACGGTGACACTCACTGACACGGTTGCTTTGTATGTAAAGTTCTGACAATGCTTTCTCTAACAGTGACCGCTGAGGCATTCTGTGCTCTATGGTCAGACTTGCCTAGCTATTGTTTCTAAACATATTTGTCTGTTACTTAGTTCTCACCGTAATTTAGTAGTTTTATTAACGTACTAGTTGCAGGAAGATGTTTTTTTTGAATATTTATTTGTTGTTGCAAAATGTTTTTTGTACTATAACCTACAACTCCTGACTTAAAGATCCCCTTATGTCAAGAGTGAATTGATCACTTTATAGGCAAGCGTGCTTAATACTAATAAAAAAACAACCGAACCGTGTTTTTTTTTTGGAAGTCGGTTGTATTTTTTTACCGACTTTCGAAAAAGGAGGAGGTTCTATGTTCGACTATGTTTTTTTTCTTTTATGTATGTTCACCGATATCGCCGTCAATTTTAGACCGATTTTGAAAATTCTTTTTTTTTTTTAAAGAGTATGTTTCGAAATTGGTCCCATTTTAATTTGGTGAAGCTTTGATGAAGAACTTCGAAGATATACAACAGAACTCTTCAATAAATAACGGCATATCTCTCGGGACTGCTGCAATCGCATGTCTGTTTATTGTTTATACCATATCATAACATAACATCACGCCAGTATGCTCTTAAGGGGTAAGCAGATCTCTCATTTGATTTTAGTTGGAAGTCGGTAGTATTTTTTTGTAAAAAAGTTTTTTTTTGTAAAAATGTTTTTTATTTTCACTTTTTAGTTGGGGTACATAATGGACCAGTTCTATAGGTAGCTATAATGCCCAAAGTGATGCCAGAATAGATTAATAACATGAAACTTAAACAAAACCGGTGGAATGAGAGTATACTAGGGTGAAATGTGCACACCTGCGTACCCCTTAGGAGCGTACCAGTGTTATGTTACGTTATGAGATGGTGTAAACAATAAACAGACATGCGATTGCATCTATCCCGAGTGATGTGCCCTCATTTATTGAAGACTTCTGATGTATATCTCCGAAGTTCTTCATCAGATCATGATGAAATTTAAATGGGATCTCATGACAAGCACGAGCTTTCAAATAAAAAAAGAATCATCAAAATCGGTTCACCTAGTAAAAAGTTCTGAGGATAACACACATAAAAAAATATACAGTCGAATTGATAAAAAGTCGTTTAAAAATATAGACTACTAGCTTTTCCCGGCAAACTTCGTTTTGCCATAAAAACACCAAGATACACCTAGCCTACACCTACCCTACACCTACCCTACACCTACCCTACACCTACCCTACACCTACCCTACACCTACCCTACACCTACCCTACACCTACCCTACACCTACCCTACACCTACCCTACACCTACCCTACACCTACCCTACACCTACCCTACACCTACCCTACACCTACCCTACACCTACCCTACACCTACCCTACACCTACCCTACACCTACCCTACACCTACCCTACACCTACCCTACACCTACCCTACACCTACCCTACACCTACCCTACACCTACCCTACACCTACCCTACACCTACCCTACACCTACCCTACACCTACCCTACACCTACCCTACACCTACCCTACACCTACCCTACACCTACCCTACACCTACCCTACACCTACCCTACACCTACCCTACACCTACCCTACACCTACCCTACACCTACCCTACACCTACCCTACACCTACCCTACACCTACCCTACACCTACCCTACACCTACCCTACACCTACCCTACACCTACCCTACACCTACCCTACACCTACCCTACACCTACCCTACACCTACCCTACACCTACCCTACACCTACCCTACACCTACCCTACACCTACCCTACACCTACCCTACACCTACCCTACACCTACCCTACACCTACCCTACACCTACCCTACACCTACCCTACACCTACCCTACACCTACCCTACACCTATCCTACACCTACCCTACACCTACCCTACACCTACCCTACACCTACCCTACACCTACCCTACACCTACCCTACACCTACCCTACACCTACCCTACACCTACCCTACACCTACCCTACACCTACTCTACACCTACCCTACACAGACTTTTTTTTTTTTTTTTTCTTAATACTTTTTTCCGTAAAAACCTTGTACAGAGTATTAGAAAACTACAAAAAAAAAATAAGCCAAATCGGTCAAGCCGTTTTCATGTTATGTCGTGACAACGGAAAACGGGTTTCATTTTTATATAATATATAGATAGACTACAGCTTGATCATAATTATACATAGGCTAATTAAATGCTATGTTAAATAGACCGTGTCCATTACCTATATATAGCAATATAGAAGGAAACTAATTACCACTTCCTTCAATAACTCAAGGTAGGATTAATGTTGAAACCAGTCAGAAATGACATTTGAAGTTTGCATGCTACCGTTCAATGTGCAGGGCAGGTCAAGGTGGCAGTTAACAGTTGCACTGCACATGATACTACATCGTGCGACACTACGCTTGAGTCTAATATTGACTGTGTCGAACGTAAGTAATGGTCTCGTTTCTGCTGTGTACGAAGCCCTGGGTTCTGGATCTCAGCTCTTGTAAAGTGGTTTAGGATTTTTGTCTGAAGTCTCTTAACTTTTTAGACAATACCACCGCACTATTCCCAAACCGCTGCAACTCCTGAAATACAGAATCAGCAGTGGCGACCACCAGAAAAGCGCCGAAGCAATAAAGCTTGACGAAGTCCCGGCGAATGAATTTAACTGTCTTGGATCCCGCAACGAAATTAATCAGAAAAGAATAACGGAGGAGTAGGAAAAATATTATAAATTGCCACTTCCCTCCGTATCAAGCAGGAGACAGAACAAACAAGGCCAATAGGCACAAAGGGTCGTTTACAACTGGGATAAGCCCAGTTGCCTAGCACCACGGATAAAAACTAGCATTAATATTAATGGGTCCTAACATTGTGAGCTGATTATATTTGATTCCAATAATAGGTTTGGCAAAAACATCTTATAATCTAGTCCGGAGTCAAAATTTGTGTCTGGTTGTAGATAATCGAATCACCTTTTTTGAGACGCTCGATATGTTTTTACCCGACTGCCGAAGGAGGGTAAAGGTGTTTATCAGTCTCAGAGGCGGCTGTACTTTAAGTTCACTCGTGCACTGAACTGCCAGATTTAAATAGGTTTAGAAATAAAATAAAAATGTTTAATAATATCTGATTAACGATCTATTCAATATTAACGAAATCATGACGAACAAATTTAAGCTCTTTGCTAAAGTAATAAGACGTACATTGCTGTAAAAAATACTCCCCGTGCGCTAGGCTAAAGCGCACGGCGAGAGTTCATACTATTCTACGAGAAACAAGCGAAAACGCCTGGCGCGTGAGACAGAGATAGTTCAATAGAAAATGTACGGCAAAATATGACATTCTCGTGCGCCGTCCCAGAAAACCGAAGATTACCGAGAGCGGGCGAGGTTTGATGAACGAAATTTATCTTCGGGTCGAGTACCAACATTGCAAGTTGTACAACGACGTAACTAGATGGCGTTGGCGTCGAATTAGAAGTCGCTAGCGAGATTGTTTGCCGATTTACATAGGCTCCTGTGAATTTTAGTAAATCTAACACAATCACCCAGTGAGTGAGATGGCAAAGTGCACTACTACTGCTATGATTCACCAGCCGCCACTGATCAGTCTATGTATGTATGTTTGTTGCTATGTGGCCAAACGTGTTTGCCATTTTTGATGATTCTCACGTCTATCGATTCTCCTTAATCTTGCGAGTGTCATTGACTACATTAAAATTGTAAACTAGAAACATGGCGGATTTTGGCCGCCATATTGTGGGAGCCCAATTATTTATTTTGTTCCAAACCCATCGTGTCTTTTAAGCAGTCGGGTTTTAGATTTTTATAATTAACTTTTTTTTATTTACAAGCTTTTAGTTATTTTTAGTATATAAGTGTTATATATTTTTGAAATCACCCCTTAAAACCCTTTATTTTGATACCCCACACAATGGGTTTGGAGATTTTTTTTCCCACTCAAAATGGCGCCCAAAATCCGCCAATTTTCATTCTTCACGCTCAAACGGATGGACGGATCTGACTTAGGATATTTTTTATACCGGGAATATGTTCCCTTGGGATAATTATCAACATTCAAGCGGGTGAAGCCGCTGGAAGAAGCTAGTTTACCCTGACCAAAAAATCAGCATGTGATATGAGCATTCCTATTGGCCTAGCGGCACTGGTGGCGCATGAATTACAGTAGTGAATACGCCCAGATTTTAGAATAAAATCTTTATAAAATCGAATATTGGTCTTTAAAAAAAAACACTTACAAAATGTTCGTTATCAAATCGTCTATCCATTAGTGTACGTACGAAAAATAATTAATGAACACTTTACGAGGTGATGCATGCTATCAATAATTATTTCTCATTTTTATGGTTTTGTTAGAAGGAGATTAGATAGATAGATAGATAAATCATTTATTTAGTGCACACAAAAGACACAACACAACACACAAAATCTTAATTAAATTATTACAATTTTCATGTAGGTATGTTTAAAAACAAAGTGCCAACATAAAAAGAAAAAGGAAACAGAAACAAAAGTAAAAGTGACATCAGTAACATAAATTTTGACAAGCAAAACACAGTGCGGTGTGCGTCTCAAGGTTGCACCAAATGGGAGTCCAGCTCAGCATGTGTCAGACAAATATACCTGACGCTGATATTCTGCTGGATCCCTACAGTGACAAATGGTCGCCAGGCAGTCGTGATATGTTGGTGTTGTAACAGTGTTATGCGTAGAGTAATTCACGTAAGTATATCCGCAACTTTAATTTAGAACTTACAATAAAAGAAATAAAAGAAAATTGCAGTAGAAAAAGTTCCAGTTCTTAGGCGTGTTGAATATTTTATAAATTCGTTTTGATTACTTGGTTAGGTATTTATAAAGTTAAATGTACAATGTATAAAATAATAAATAATCTCACAATAACCAATAAATAAATGATGGCGTAGGTCCAAATAAAGTGATACATATAATAAAGTCATATATTAAAGTGATACATATGCCTCTTTAAAAAAAAAAGTGTACTACCATTTTAGAATCAAAATTACGTAGAAATTTAATGTATTTTTATTAATTGATATTTCTTTTTAACACGCTTTTATTAGCTTGGTATGTATGTATCTATGTATCAATGTATCAATGTAACAATGTATCAATGTAACGGAATCTTTGAACGTAATTTTCACCCACTTCAAAACGTTGGATTGATTTGAAACTTTGCACACTTATCAAGGACCGATGACAATGCAATAATTTAAACAGTTTGTCCCATTATCCTTACCAATAAAGCGTGTTTTTTAGTTTTTAGAACTACAATTTTTTTTAAATAGAGAAAACTGCACAAAAACGACTAGCGCGGCGTTTTGCTCGGGAAGCGCCTTAACTTGAGCTATAAGAGTGGTTTTCAAGGTTTCTCAGAAGCCGAGTAATAAAAATTGCTAAGAATAAAGTGTCGTCTTTGGCGTCCAGTTGCAATCACTCGAGAGTGTCGAGACTCCATCGGCTGCGTTCTATAGAACATAAGTATTAATGTATTTATGTGGGGCATACGCTCTGGGAGGAAAAGGTTCCGTAGGTAATTTGTAGCACAGTGAAAATATGCTGCCGTGCACAGGCTCAAGGTGGGCTCCAGGGATATAACCTAACAGGCGTTGCATAGAAGGATGCCCGAGGTTACACTAGTCGAAAAAAATTCCATACAAACGTAGTCTAGGGATTATTCAACTGTTTGACGATGTACGTTCAAAATGAAAAGTGATATCAATTTGTCTCATCATTATCTAGCCCTGTATGGAAGCGAAAAAGTAAAATAATAAAATATTTGAAAGTTATGAGCGTCGAAAGTTCCACATTTCGACACTAATTTTAACGCATTTTTGGGCGCAAATAGATACCATAAGAAGAAAATTGCAAAACGGCCACCATACAGGGATAGATTAGTAGTTCAACAATGCATATAATTTTATTTTGAACAGATAGATTTAGTCGTTTCATGATACGAGTATCTAGACTCCCAAAGGTCTGTTTATAAAATTTCGCGCGTTCGGTTTCGTCCTAAATCATTATCCATTTCGCTACAAATTTGCAAAAGTGTGTATTCGTAGGCGAACTAGCTTCCTACTGCTCATCACAGCATCTATCTCTTCCGCACGTGTTGTCGGTTGATATAAAATGCATTTTAACCCCGCGCACAAAATAGTTCGTGCCGTTGATTAGTGTAATCTATTGTATTTATGTGGGGCATACGCTCTGGGAGGAAAAGGTTCCGTAGGTTATTTGTAGCACAGTGATAATGCGCTGCCGTGCACAGGCTCAAGGTGGGCTTCAGAGATATACCCTAACAGGCGTTGCATAGAAGGATTCCCGGGGTGATCTTTTAACAGGTCACCCCATCAATGTGTTGGTGGTTTTAGTGACGTAAAAATCCCACATCCCCTAGTCTTTTCCCAAAAGTCCAGGCGCCTTTTAAAGGTTTTCTCCCGATAACGAAAAAAGCGGCCAAGTGCGAGTCGGAGTCGCGCACCGAGGGTTCCGTACAAACCTCAGCTTAGAGGTAATATAGACCTGAGTATTTTATATGAATTTCAATTTAATACCTCTACGGGTTCATGAGGAAAGGGGTAGTAACTTTAAAATTATTTAAAATCTTTTTATTAGATGATGTATTTACAATTATTCATTTATCTGTGCTATAAGACGTTGCTTCGTACCAAATTTCAAGATTCGGAGTTCACGGGAAGTACCCTGTAGGTTTTGATTCCCTTGCGAGTGTCGAAAATTTGCGGCAACTTGCGGCTTAAACAGCTGTATCTTTTGATTGCGTTGGTTTAGAAGTTTGATTTTTTCACAGCTTTAAGGGACAGTAGACCTGAGTATTTTATATAAATTTCAGCTTGATACCTCCACGCGTTCCTGAGCAAAAGGGTCTTGACAGACAGACCGACGGACGGATGGACATCAAAGTGATCCTATAAGGGTTCCGTTTTTTCCTTTCGAGGTACGGAACCCTAAAAAAGGTAATTTTTAGGGTTCCGAGTTAGGGTAAGAGTTCGTTTGCGCTACTTCATCCCAGCTAATACGCTAGAGGAAGTAGTGACGGGCAAGCGTTTTGGGGGATTGTCTTATGACGTTCAAAAAGTGCTGATTATCAGCCTGATTTGAATTTTGATATTGATTAAAACATTAAGCCAGAATAGATTACCGGAATATACATACATGAAACTTGAACATAACCGGTCAAATGAGAGATCTGCGTACCCCTTTCGAGCTTACTGGCGTGCTGTTATGTTATGAAATGGTATAAACAATAAACAGACATGCGATTGCAGCAATCCCGAGAGATATGCCGTTGCTTATTGAAGAGTTCTGTTGAATATCGCCGAAGTTCTTCATCAGATCTTCACCACATTAAAATGGGACCAATTTCGGAACATACTCTTTCAAACAAGAAAAGAATTTTCAAAATCGGTCTATAATTGAGGAGCTCGTGGCTAAATAATAACAGCCGCACGGTTCGATCATCAAGGTTCAGCAACGCTTGACGAGGTCGGTCGGTGGATGGGTGACCATTTCAACATACCGATTATCCTCCGTGCCTCGGAAAGCACGTTAAGCCGTTAGTCCCGGCTGTCATTTGAAGATTTTTGACAGTCGTTACGGGTAGTCAGAAGCTTGAGATCTGACACCAGTCTTGCCAAGGGGTACCGTGTTACCCAGTTACTTGGTTGTCGAGGTAGATAGGCAGTCGCTCCATGTTAAACACTGGTACTCAGCTGAATCCGGTAAGATTGGAAGCCGACCTCAATATACTTGGGAAAAGGCTAGGCAGATTGATTGGTCTATAATTGACGGAGATAACGGTGAAAATACAAAAAAAAAAACAAAGTCGAACATAGAAACTCCTCCTTTTTGGTAAGTCGGTTAATAAATGTCTATACTAACTTACCAAAAGTGCTAAGAAACAGGTAACTTACAACGTAACCAGAGACAACTAGTCCAATAACGCACTCGCACACAAGTTCACACAGTTTCGTAACCAACGCTTACGGTATCCCAAAACAAGTAGACCAATGGCTCGCCTTCGATTCGGAACGCGCCCAGTCAAGCGGCGCGAGCGCATAGGTGCGTACTCGTTTAATTATGTAGTAGGTAGGTACCGTACTGATGTAGTAGGAACTTCAACTTCAACTTGGTATGGCACAGCCGTTTAGGCACTAGGTTTTGTGTCTAGCAAATGTCATATTATTTTGGGGCATGTGCCTCGTAAAAAAAAACCAGAACTAGTAGCTTTTTCGTACTAGAAAAAAAAAGATAAATGTGTAGAGTCTGGCAAACGAAAGTAGACACTCGAATTATTTGCAAACTTTTTATATGGCAATGCTATTCTAATGTCAACCCCAATTTTCACTATTTAATCATTTAAAAAGTTTCATTAATAATGTAGAAAACAATGATTCCTGTGACTCTTATGAATCTTTTCACATGGAAGTCTTAGATTCATATTTTGATTGATAGTGAATAAACCAAAATTATTTTAGAATACTGTTGCTTTTTTTTATTCAGTTTGATGTATCAAAAGTATTACCTACCTAAATGTACCTATAGTATTTTTATTCAGACGAAGTAATATTTAAATAATTCTAAAGTATCAAATTTTGTTACTATTCCAGGTATTTCATACTAGTTCTTGGGGTTGTCATGCTGATATTTTTTAAATTGCCGCGCTTTTTCAGTTTGCCAGGCACTAGTTATGTAATTTGAAAGTTATTTAAAGATATTTTTTACTATACTATTGTCTCCCACTAAAGGGTAAAGGCCTAACTTTCTTTCATCTATCGCGAGCTCGCGCGCGCTTCCTCTTTCCATTTCTGGCGACATCTGTATTCGTACCACGTTTGAATGATTTATCGACAAAATCAAAGGAAAAATTAAAGTTAGGTGAAAACTATAGCACATTTAAAATATATATTTTAAAAACCCCCGACACATATTGAACCTTTGACGTGTGTTTTTGTGAATTTGTGTATCTTTCTGTGGCATCATAGCTCCTAAACAGATGAACCGATTTTGATTCCGTGTTTTGTTGTTTTAAAGGTGAGTTTATCGAGAGTGTTCTTAGCTATGTTTGATGATAATCGGTTCAGCCGTTCTAAAGTTATAGGCGTATTACTGTTTGAATCGGGGTTTTTCGCAAGATATCGAGTCATAATTATACGTGTTCAATAAATTGTCGATCGAAGCGTGTACACTAATAGTTAAATTATTTAGCATGAAACAAGAAATGTGCCGGAGTTTTTTTAAATCTTTAAATGTTAAGTTTTCATTTGTTAAATGAATTACTTTTGCTTTTTAAACTACATAATTTATCTAGTTGTAGACTCGCTTCTCCACCACTATCCTCGCTGAGGATAGTGGTGGAGGTCACGCCGGTCCAAAGTTGCCATCACCACCTGCTGGAATTTGCTTGAGGACGTAGCTTCTTTCACTTGGTCAGACCATCGTGTTGGCAACCGGCCTCGTGCTCTCTTGCCATCGGTATTGCCACCAATGACCAACTTTTTAAGGCTGCTATCTCCCCTTTGCATTATGTGGCCAAAATATGTAGGTCAAAATACTCTGTAGGCAAACTGTGGACAATCAGTCTTGATATTGAGTTGAGAAGGGACAGACACATTTGTGCGTTTGGCTGTCGATAGGATTCGAAGCATCCGCCTCCAGAACCACATTTCAAATACGTCTATCCTTTGTCTTTCTCTTGCTCGGATTTTCCACTTCTCAAGTCCTTAGAGGAAAATCGGGAAAACTAAGTGCTCTGACCACGGGGATTTGGTTTTGAAACATGTACCGCGATTTTTTTAGATGTTCTGGAGACACGGCATAGCATATTTAGCCATGGTTATCCGTCGCTTTATATTTCCAAGACGCAGATGCCTTCATTATTAACACTAGACCCTATATAAATAAAACTGTCCACTGTCATTGTTTCTTTAGGTTTCCCTAAAACATAAACTTTCCTGCCAACATTTTACAAACTAAAGACTTTTTGCACTCGTAAAAAGATTGACGACACAAGTCATTTACCTCACACAAATCTGTCCAAATAAAATTCAAAAATATCACATATGTCTGAATTAAACATCTCAATTCTGACAGCATATTTCCTTTGTCTTAAGCCAAGGCAAGGACCAAACTTTGACCCTATGGCCTTGACGACGAATGACGCTTTGACGGAATGACTAATGACGATCAAAACAAAGTACGTCTGTTTGTCTTGGTATAAAAGGTATTGGAAAAACCCGGAACAGTTAAATGGCATTTTATATCTGCAAAAAATAATGTGTGTTCCCTGCAGTCGATGATGTGGAAGTAACCTATTCACTCTTGACTTAAGACACCTTTTTTTTTTTTTTTTTTTTTTTTTTTTTTGCATGGAGAAATGCTCATGCATACTGCACTACCACGGGAAGATAGTGCAGTTATGTGGGACTCTAACCCACTAAAACTCCACGGTGTCCTCCAGTGCCGCTTATGGCGGGAACACGGGCACGCGTTAGCACTCACCGCGAACCCGCCGCGGCTGTCCGTCACCGGACCCTCCTCGGGGGAGTACCCCCCATCACCGGCGCGCAAGAACACACTGCACGCCGAGACCACCCCAGGGACCAAATCAGCACATGGGTGCCAGACGACCCCGTGTATGGCACCCTTGGTCCCACTGTGACGGGTCGAGGTCAATGGCCCCGCCACCTACCATTTTGCGGCCGCAGAGGATAGGGAGAGCGGCTAACGCTATACCGACACTCCTCTTCCCCTGCGGCCCCACCGCGTCCGCCATCAGACGGTGGCGACCCCGTCTAGGCCGCGGAAGGTAGGGAGAGCGGCGCACCGCAATACCGGCACTCCTCTCCCGCCGCGGCCTCCAACCCTCAGCCGCGATATCGTATGGGACCTGGAAATCTCCATAAGACATCGCGGCCCGCCTCAGTTGCGATGTCGCCTGTTACCAAACGGCACCGCAACCTACTAGTTGGCCGCTACGTCGTCGGCTTAATCGGCAAAAGCCCTGACGAGCGGCCCCTCCTCGGGTTCCTCTTCGCTTCACCGTGGGTGACCAAGCCACGGTTACTGAGCCCCCCCGCCTCGACAAAGCGGGAACCCACCGGGGGGGTGACTTAAGACACCTAGGTTGTCTATCTATGATGGAAAGTTCAAAAACTACATCAAACGTGTCCTTATTAAAAAAAGCATATTATAAAATCAAAGACTACGTTGAAGATAAAAAATTTGGCTTTGACACCCTCTGCGCATGCGGCTTCCCTGGTAACTCATAAACGGCACAAATATATGGATATCTCTAACTATTCTCAATCTCATTTTTTTTCTCTTTTAATTAGACTTTTTACAATATTTTTCAATCATCATTATAGCCCTTTGCTAAGAATAGTTACAGCACTGATTACAGTATTTGTGCCACTTATAATTTAGTGTTGTGTTTTTTTTTACCTTTGTATAGATTCTTTTACCTATTGTGAATGTGTGAACATTGTAGGCTTTCTAGATTTCTAGATGATTGTTAACATTTGTTAACTTTTTATTTCGTGCATTATTTTTTTTGTTTGTTTTTTTGTTTCAATTTCGTACGACTTATTGTCGGGCCTACGTTGTCCCCCCATATCCAAGTACTAATGCTGTAACATGGAAATATTGTAAACAAAAAAATTTAAAAGAGTAACCATGGAGTTTCTTGCCGGTTCTTCTCCATAGGAAACGACTAACCCGAACCGTGCGGCGTGCACCTTTTGTTGACGTTTTATAAGTGCCCATGTAGGCCTATGTAAAATAAAAATATTTGATTTTGATTTTGATTTATCAGCGCAGTGATATTTTCTTTTTAATATAGTTGCACATGCTGATATAGGAGCCTTTTTGGTCTCGCACGGGTTTTTTTTATATTTTACTATTGTTTGTGTTTTGCTTACCTCGTGTCTCCTGTGCGGGTCACAAATATTTTTTTTTCTTTCTTTCTTCTTTCTGTCAGGAAATATAGACTCCGACAGAGAATTACACTCATTATAATTTTTTAATTACTTGGCGTCTCGCTGTTGGCGTCTCCAGGTGATCGTCTATATAGTTTCCCATTTCGCTTAACCGGCCTTCCACTAATCTCTTACAGCCAGGCTCATAAAACTAAACCTAAGCGACAACGCTGAGGGCTACCCCTTGTGGGTCGAACCTCGGCTCAAGGCGTCGCTGGGGGGACACAACTAGGGCTGGATCTTAATAAAGTGATTCTACCATCCGTTCGGAAAAAGCCTACGTGGAGAAGAACGGACAAGTCCACTCCTTAGCTGAATACATAATGAAAGTATTCCCAAGATGTTTAGTGCATTTTGATGGGATGTCCATCCACCATGTACCGATGACAAGAATAAGTAGGTATGTATATTACAAATTGCGATTCGTAAGTCGGAGTCATTAACACCTTCAGTCAGGACATAACTTATAAATGTTGTTATTATCTGGTTGTCAGGATGCAGCTACCTTTGGTTTAAAGTCATTTAAGTACCTATCTCTGTCTCGTTGGTAAGGAGGTCGGCGACACGGGTCGATCTTCAAGGTTAAGCACTGCATGCCGAGGTCAGTCCGTGGATGGGTGACCATTTATTACCAACTGAGACCCCTCCGTGCCTCGTCGTTGTTCCAAGCTGTCTTCTGTAGATCTTCAACAGTCCGTTACGGCTAGTCAGAAACCTGAAAGTTTGATACCAGACTTATCAAAGGATATGGGATTATCCTGTTATTAGATTATGGAGATCAAACTCCATTGAAAACGGAGTATCATCTGATCAGACGGGCTGTTGTATGTGTTCAAATCGTGCAGAGAACCCTGATTGCGCGATTTAAGATTCGTGTGACGTCAAATCTTTTCTGAAAAACCGGCCAAGTGCGAGTCGGACTCGCGCACGAAGGGTTCCGTATTTGGTAAATTGCGGTTTACGATTTATGACCTATTAAAAAAAACTACTTACTAGATCTCGTTCAAACCAATTTTCGGTGGCAGTTTACATGGTAACATAAATCATATATTTTTTTTAGTTTTATCATTCTTTTATTTTAGAAGATACACACATTTTACCACTTTGGAAGTGTCTCTCGCGCAAACTATTCAGTTTAGATAAAAATTATATTAAAAACCTCAATATAATTTTTGAAGACCTATCCATAGATACGTTTGGGTTTGATGAAAAAAAAAATGAGTTTCAGTTCTAAGTATAGGGAACCCCCAAATTTTTTGTTTTTTTTTCTATTTTTGTGTTAAAATCTTAATGCAGTTTACAGAATACATCTACTTACCAAGTTTCAACAGCATAGTTCTTATAGTTTCGAAAAAAAGTGGTTGTGACATACGGACGCACACACAGACAACGAATCCATAAGGGTTCCGTTTTTTGCCATTTGGCTACGGAACCCTAAAAATGTAAAGCCGATCCTAACATACTTAGTTGCTAGCTCCGTAGTCTGAATATATGCCTGACTAGTGGCCCGCCCTGGGTTTGTCCGGAACGTAATAATTTATAGTCTATAACTATCTGGAACAATGTACCTTTCAAATAGTGAAAGAGCATAAACGCACGCCGGTTATGAGTACAGAGTACTTGACCTTTCTGAAGAATATTATCAATTAGTTCCGTTTAAGTCCTTCTAGGGCGCAATGAGGATCCTTGGGAGTAATGGGTAGCTCGTCGTCCGATGAGTACCAAGCCCGAGTTTACGGCGCGTAGTGTTCCACGCGCGCCTCAAAGAGATTTCAGCAAAAGTGACGGGGTCCGATAAGGCTTTGCCTGTCTGGGTCGCGGATAAATTTGTAAGAGAGTTACCGCAGCACTGGCACAAGCAACTGAAGGAACACGGGTGGGTTTTAGTCAGTAAAAGTCTGACACGCCCTCCTGCTTCACCCAGAGCGGGAGAAGTCATTGGATGATTTACCACCCAAAAAAAAAAAAAAGGGCGTCCCCTCTCGGCATTTCCACTTCCACTCACGTCTGCCTTGTAAATACCTTCTGTTAGTCGCCTTTCATTGATATAATAGTTCCGTTGTCCGTTTTTACACCCGATATAGCAGTAGGTATATCATTACACCGCCTTCTTCCTCCAGCTCTGACGCGATACTTGCGAAAGTCAACCTTGTGTGTTCAGGAATAGCGCAATGGAGCCGTATTTCCACACGTTGCCGACAATTAAGGAGTAATTGTTTAGTCGTCCGGACTGGAGGAACGGAGTTTCCTTGTGATGAAATTAGCTGACGTGTTATAGGTACAGTACAAGTAAAATGTAGCACACGAGGTCGTTAAAAAAGGAACCCTTATAAGATGACTCACTTGTCCGTCTGTCCGCCTGTCCGTGTGTCACCACCGATTTTCTCAGGAACGGGTGGACCTAGCTAGCGTTGAAATTTATACTTGATACTGAGGTCTATAGTCCCTATTAGGTGTATAAAAAAATAAAAATAAAAGATATGGGGAAATTTAGATCTTCGCGAAAACTTGTTAGTACCAAAATTTACCTTAATTTTTAACTTTTTTTCGGAATTTTCACTTTACTTGTGCTGTAAGACCTTGCTTTTAACCAAAATTGACAATTCTAGGTCAATGGGAAGTACCCTATAGGTTTTGGGTTGAAAACCTATATGGTAGTTCCCGTTGACCAAGTTACCTAAATATGTTGTTGAATGAGCTGATTGTACGGAACCCTCGGTGCGCGAGTCCGACTCAAACTTGACCATTTTTTTTTGTTTTATATCGGGGGAATAGGTTTTATAGTACCTAAATATTGTATTTTTTTTTTTTTTAAGTATTGAGTTTCTTGTGCATTCTTCTCCATTACAAGCTACTTGCCGAATGCACGGTAGAATCAACTATTATTACTTGTAAATTTTAATGTAACGTTCAAAAGTGCCGCTTGGTGGCCTACTTGAAATAAATATCTTTGTCTTTGAGTGTGGGATTTTTACCTCACTAAAACCACCCCGCTGCCACCATCAGCACATGATGACATGACCTCCTCGGGAGCCCTTCTGTACAACGTCTTTTAGGGCACATCCCTGAGGAGGCCGAAAAAGCATATCGCCTGAGCCTCGCTCTGCACGGCAGCACATGATCACTGTGCCACCGTCTTTTCTGGAGTCACTTAGTGGGTGGACAGAATCCCTAATCGGAACGCCCGCGACCTCGGATTCCCGCCTGGCTATCCAAAAAGGAGGAGGCTATAAGTTCGATTTTATGTTTTTTTTTATGTTCACCGGTTTCTCCGTCAATTGAGAACCGATTTTGAAAATTCCTTTTCGTTTTGTTGTAAAGAGAATGTTCCCAAATTGGTCCCATTTAAATTTGGTGAAGAACTGATGAAGAACTTCGGAAACAACAACAGAACTCTTCAATAAATGACAGCAAATCTCTTGGGATTGCTGCAATAGCATGTCTATTTATTGTTTATACCATTTCATAACATAACATCACACCACGTATGCTCTAATGGGGTATGCAGATATGTACAGTTCACTATGGTACACTCTCATTTCACCGGTTGTGTTAAAGTGTCATGATATTCGGGTAATCTATTCTGGTATTACAGGTACCTTACTATAGAACTTTTCTATTATGTACCATAACTAAAAAGAAAATTTCAAAAACTGTTTCACAAAAAAATACAACTAACTTCCCAAATAAAAACACAACAAAGTGAAAAATAACTTCTTTTTCAGAAGTCGGTGTCAAAAACGAAAATAAGAAAACAGGAACACCGACTTCCGAAAAATAAGTTACTTCACAGAAGTGACATGCAAAACGAATCAAAAACATCTTCAAATATTCCTAGCATTCCAAATATGATTAATCTTTGAAAACCAAATATCTGTTGCCAGCTTTAAGAGGAAATATGGGCAGAGAGCGCCGACTGAATTTCCTTAGTAAAAAGTCATAATTCGAGGTTTGGCTCTCGTCTCTTTCCTCCTCCAATTTTGGACCAATTTAAAAGATATTCCATAAACTAGTAAAGAAAGATTTATACTATGTCCCTATGTTTTCCTTTTTTCATTTATATTTGTCAAATTTTTACACTAAGCCTTTGTTGACAGCGCAATTTTGAGCATTTTTTGAGGGCTCTAGTGCTTCTAAAGATAATGTATTATCAAAAAAGAAAACATAGGAACATAGTATATATCTTTAATTTTTAGTTTACAGAATAACTTTTAAATTGGTCCAATATTGGAGGAGGAAAGAGACGAGAGCCAAACCTCGAATTATGACATTTTACTAAGGAAATTCAGTCGGCGCTCTCTGGCCCCGTTTCCTCTTAAAGAGGTAAGAAGCTAGTACCTCATTACACTACCGTCCGCTAATAAATTGGTATAAAATCAGGCGAATGATGATGAAATCCATTTAATATATCTTAATGACTTTTAAGATTAAATACTAGATCATTACAATTACTGCAAAGACGTCATTGTTATTAGGCATGACATTATCATTATTAGGCAAGCAATGACGTCACTAAAACAAATGCAATTACTGAGTCAAGCAGTTATAGAAAGTTTTGAATATCAATGAAATGTTGTAATTTGTAGAAAGTACAGTCCAGTCGTTCATACCTTCGTCAGTTATCTTTCGTTTACTAAATCAGGACACATTATAACTTTTGAAGCTATAAGACGTCTATTAGATAACACAACTAAAGAGTAAAAAATAAAATAAACTTTTTATAAAAAATTACAACCGACTTCCAAAAAAAAAACACTAACTACAATGTGAAAAATAACTTCAATTACGGCAGTCGGTGTCAAAAAACAAAGAAACGAAAACAGGAACACCGACGTCTGAAAATAAAGTTTTTTTTGGAAGTCGGTTGTATTTTTTTCCTAAAAAAGTTTTTTTTTTGTACTTTGACACCGACTTCCAAAATTGAAGTTATCATACAAAATCGTTGTTTTCTATGGACAAAAGCTGCCTAAATCCCTGAACCAATGAGGCCAGTTACAGATTCAAAAATCTTAAACCTACGAACATATGTAGTAAAAACTATGAAGCGTATCAAAAAAGCGAATGCACCTACAATTACATCTGTTCAGTACCAAAAAACTAAAAAGCGTAAAGATTATAAGACTTATATCCACACACATCACATAAGACCCTTTTTCCTTGGTCATAACGGTGACATTCGCGTGGCAAATGACAGGGAACCGGTACTACCAACTTTCACATTTGTTATGTGGTAATATGACATAAGAGACACAGTCAGGTTTTATATCACTATGCTATTAAAAGTGGGACATGTCGGATTTGACTTACATTTCTTAGGCCCGGTTGTTAATATTCGCGTTTATGACTTGTTGATCTAGTGATCGCAATCGCAAGCGACTGCTGAGGATGAGGGCCAAGGTTCGATGCCCGGTTCAGTCAAATATCTTCAGTCGTACAGTTTTGGCGAAGTGTTGGATCCTTGGTCATGGATCGTCTGATAAGTTGGATGTGGTTTTTGAGAAACTTCTCCATCTCTCTCTATTTTTTAACCGACTTTTCAAAAAGGAGGAGGTTTTATGTTCGACTTTGTTTGTTTTTATTTTGTGTATTTTCACCGATTTCTCCGTCAATTGTGGACCGATTTTGAAGATTCTGTTTTGTTTGGACTCTTCAATAAATTATAGCAAATCTCTCGGGATTGCTGCAAAATATAGTCTTTTCATTGTTTATACCATTTCATAACATAACATCACGCCAGTGCACGCTAAAGGGATACGCAGATGTGTACAGCTCACTTTGGTACACAAAGTCAAAGGTATTTATTTCAATTGGGCCACTAAGCGGCACTTTTAAAAAGTTAAAAATTAAAATTAACAAGTAATAAAAATTGATTCTACCGTGAATTCGGAAAAGTAGCTTGTTATGGAGAAGAACGCACAAGAAAATCCATTTAACCGGTTATGCTCAAGTTTCATGATATTCGGGTAATCTATTCTGGCATTATAAGTACCTTATTATAGAACTTGCCTATTAGGTAGGTACTACAATTTTTTTTTTAATTAAACATTTTTACAAAAAGGCTATCTATAACTAAAAAAAACGTTTTTAACAAAAAAAAATACAACTGAATTCCAAATAAAAACACTACAAAGTGAAAAATAACTTCCTTTTTCGGAAGTCGGTATTAAAAAATGAAGAAAAAATAACAGGAACACCGACTTCCGAAAAGGAAGTTATTTTACACAGTGTTTTTATTTGGAAGTCGGTTGTATTTTTTTGTTAAAAACGTATTTTTTTTTATTATAGATAGGCTCGCGCTTGACCACTATCTCACCTGATGGTAAGGAATGATGTAGTCAACTGTGAAACACTCCTAGAAGTAACCTATTCACTCTTGACTTAAGAGGAAATATGGGCAGAGAGCGCTGACTGAATTTACATAGTAAAAAGTCATAATTCGAGGTTTGGCTCTCGTCTCTTTCCGCCTCCAACATTGGACCAATTTAAAAGATATTCCATAAACTGGTAAAGTAAGATATATACTATGTCCCTATGTTTTCCTTAAATAATGTAATAATTAAGTTGAGTAATTGTTCCAAATAATGTAATAATTAAGTTGAGTGATTGTTTCAATAATATGATTATATAATGTATAGATGATGCAATTGTTAATTAATTTTGTAATTTTTATTAATTTTATTGTAATATTTTGCACACCTCTCATGGTAGGATATGGTCTAAAGAACTTATAATATATAAATGTCACCGTAAAAACTACCCATATTTCGCAAATAAATGATTTGATTTGATTTGTATGTTTGTTAATTCTTCACGCTCAAACGGCTGGACGGATCTGGATGAAATTTGGCACAGAGATAGATTATAGTCTGGAATAACACATAGGATACTTTTTATCCCGGGAATATGTTCCGTTGTGATAATTTTCGACATCCGCTGGCAGAAGCTAGTGTTGTAATATTTTATAGTGGTAATAAATGTTTTCTTTCTTTCTGTAAGTGCAGCTCTGTCTAACCCTTCGGGGTATACAGGCGTGAAGTTATGTTAGTATTATTCTGTTCATTGGCGACTTGGCCACGATGTAAATTGACCAGTTTTTATGTCTTTGCAAAAATACATATAAAAACTTGTTTTTAAAACTACTTAGATACTTGTTTGTGACTTGATTTGATATTATTATTTAATGGTATAACTTGATTACGTTGATTAACTATCGTAGACTTCGGGTTTGCTTGCGTTAGGTACTTTAAAATACTAATACAAAAAACAAGCTTTAGAATAAAAAAAAATTGTTTCGAGAAACTACTTTTTATAAAATAGAGTCCCTCGCCGCGTCAGTACGCAATAAACTCAAAAACTACTGAACGGATTTTCATGCGGTTTTCACTAAGGCATAGCACGCAAATTTCATTGTCACTAGAAAAAAATTTGTTTGTGCAAAATTCACGCGGGCGAAACCGCGGGCAGAAGCTAGTCGATTTATTCAACATTACATACAAAAAAGGTTCATTAGAATTATTGAGAACCCCCACCTTTTTTCAAGTCGGTCATCAAAACACCTTTGTTGACTGTGTCCTCTATCGAATATTTTTTGTCTTACTCTTTAGTAGCACTATTATAAGATCTACACGGAAGAGCAAATAAAAATTACTACTAGCTAAGAAAATTACGTAATCAACTATGTTTTCACATTAATATTGACATTTTATAAGTACATAAACGCTTTGAAATCATCATCTTCCATCACTGACTCCCTTTTTTTTCATATCACTCCTCACACAGTCCATCCACCACAGCTAAAAAGCAAAAAATAATAAACTTTTTTACAAAAAAATACAACCGACTTCCAAATAAAAACACTAGGTTACAAAGTGAAAATTTAGTTCTTTTTCTGAACTCAATGTCAAAAATCGAAGAAAAGATAACATGAACACCGACTTCGGATAAAACAAAAACATATTTTTCAAAAAATTAGTTTTTATTTGGAAGTCGATTGTATTTTTAACACGCTTTTATTAGCTTGGTATGTATGTATCTATGTATCAATGTAACGGAATCTTTGAAAGTGATTTTCACCCCCTTCAAAACGTCGGATCGATTTGAAACTTTGCACACTTATTAAGGACCGATGACAATGCAATAATTTAATTAGTTTGCTCCATTATCCTTACCAGGACTTTCAGGATTATCGACTTTTTAGTTCAATTTACCATTTAAGCGTGTTTTTTAGTTTTTAGAACTACAATTTATATTGTAAAAACGTTTTTATGTGTGCTAACGAACAAAGTCCAAACTGTATTTTTCCTCGGAAGGTCATTATGTTAATGGAGCACGTGCAAAGTATGGTTATTACTTTTTAATTATTTTTATCCTAAAAAAAAGGAGGAGGAAAACGAGAAAAATAAGTACAAAATAATTGTATTAATTAAACAAGCTTTTTTAACCTAAATGTACATATCACTTGTCAATTCACATCCAATGAGCCAAAACACGATTGAACTATCTTATCTGGTTGAGGAGTGCTATGGCCACCTTCCGGCTGCTTCATGAGACCAGCTCCATAGTACCATATTATTTCAATGTTTCCAAAGTGACATAAGTAAGTACCTACGCAAAGTTTCAGTCGGATGCCAGGAAGTGCTTGAAAAGGCGATTAGTAGTTGCCTGACATACTAAAGCAAGGTAAAATAAAGCTTGTAAAGAAAAAATCATCATCTGCCTAGCCTTTTTCCCAACTATATTGGGGTCGGCTTCCAGTCTTACCGGATTCAGCTAAGTACCATTGTTTTACATGGAGCGACATGCCTATCTGACCTCCACAACCCAGTAACTGGGTAACACGGTACCCCTTGGCAAGACTGGTGTCAGATCTCAAGCTTCTGACTACCCGTAACGACTGTCAAAGATCTTCAAATAACAGCCAGGACCAACGGCTTAACGTGCTTGCCGAGGCACGGAGGAAACTCGGTATATTGAAATGGTCACCCATCCACGGACCGACCTCGTCAAGTTTATTAATATAAATGCCGCCAAGCATAAAACGTTTGGAACTTTCATTGTGTGTACAGCTAAGGAGTGGAATTCCTTGCCAGAGTCTGTTTTTCCTGATAGCTACAACCTAAGGACCTTTAAATCAAGAGTGAATAGGTTTCTTCTAGGCAAGCATGCTTCATCGTCGACCACATCATCGCTTACCATCAGGTGAGATAGTGGTCAAACGCGAGCCTACCCATCAAACTCGATACATTTGCAAATAGTTATTTTTCTGCGCTGGGTGTTTTTTATTTATTAACCGCCATGTTAGATTTAATAGAAGTCATAAATATCATATCATATCATATCCCATGTTACTTGTGGTCGGCGCAACACGTTTTCTTCCTCCATACCGTCCTGTCCCCCGTCACGCTATCACTGACTCCCTTTTCTTTCATATCACTCCTCACACGGTCCATCCATCCTTTCTTTGGCCGTCCCCTCCTTCTCCATCCACATTTATATTCATAACTCTTTTAGTAACATGCGTTTCATCCCTCCTCATCACATGATCATACCAGGACATAGTAGGAAACCGTTTTTTCCTTTCAACTTTTCTGTCACTGGCGCCACTTTCAAACTGCCTCTAATATACTCATTTCTCACTTTATCCATTCTCGTCACTCCGCACATACATCTCAATATTCTCATTTCTGCTACATGAAATCTCTTTTCATCCATCTTTTTTCACAGACCAACATTCTGATCCATGCAGTACGACAGGTCTAATTAAATTTTCCTCTTTAACTTGAGGGACATCCGTGGCCGTGGGTCGCAAGTTGTTCCAGTGACCTGTCGCCATTTCATCCATCCCGAGTTGATCTATTGCGTTACGTCTCGGTCAGAAGTAGTCGTAGAAGACTTAAAAGGGTATCTAGAATTTTTGATAAAGAAAAAACAATATATAATGCATTTCTGGAAGTTTTGGATGCAGGAGAAAAGAGGTCATCATTAGTATTTGAAATCTTTGATACGGAAAGATTGTGGTTTTTACGTGAAGTATTTGTATACCCAAGTTGTCTTCTTGCGCAGACGATATGATTATTATAATCAATCAATTATCAATCAATACATATAATAAATCTGTGGAAAAGTAATTTTCGTACATCGAAAAAAAAAACAAAAAAAATAGCCAGGGTGTTAAAGGATAACCAACAGAACCCATTTGCAGCATTTTTGGAATTTTTGTCTGTTTATTTGTGCACGAATCACGTGAAATGTACGAAACCAATGTAGATAACTTTTATACATAAAAATTGTGCGTAACTTGAAGAATTACTTAGTTTTTGTTTCATCGAAATCGGTTCACTGAATTTAAAGTGTAAGAAGTAAAATTATCACAACACACGCAATATCTGGAATACTCCACAGTTGAACTCGATATTCGATAGATGGCGTTGTGCATTTGAAGTCATTTTCTGAATGGCGGTGTTAAAGATTCTCCGCGAAAGAATGATGACCCTAGAAAAAAATTGCTAGGTAGGTAAGTAGAGTAGGCAGGAAGGTATGTAGGGTAGGGTTGGCAGACAGATGACGGGAGCGGAAGCCGCGGGCACAGCTAGTTACCTAATATTTTTAGAAACAAAACCAATTGAAATCGATTATATTCTGTAAAACGTATTCTTATTTAATTTGAATACGTTTGATGTTACTTTTAATTTGGTAGTTATTGATAACCTGAAATAAATGAATTATATTAACCAATTTATTTTATTTTGGCCTTCAGATAATAAATAGGTACTTAGTTCGATACTCAACGAGAAAATAAATCCCATCAAAATTATTTTGTTAAAAGTTACAAGACTTGATGCCTTTTTATTTTTGCCCTTGACTGTTTCAAAGTTCCTACTAAATTGTATTAATTACATTCTTTTTTGCTGCTCAAGAAGCAGATATCAAGTAAGAACTGGTTGGCAATGTACCAATGTGACCTTTTCAATGTCACATTTATATGTAATTATACAAATACATTCTATATTAATCTAACACCAGAAATTAGGCCTCTGGGGTTGCCAGAATCGGCTTAATTAACTCTGACACCAGAGGTCACATCCCCACACGATAAAGAGAGAAATTAATGATAAAGTCAGGTCTAATTTTAGACATCATTAATGACATTTCAATAATTATTTGGGTGCCCATAGGACTGGATTACTTCGTGGTCTTTCTGCCTGTCAAGACACTACATCTCAGGAACACTGAAAAAAAAATGGTTCGTTATTTCATGTGATATATCGGTTCAACGCGTAGAGGTATCAAGTTGAAATGAATACCAAATACTCAGGACCGCAATCCCTTTGGAGCTATAAAATCAAACGTCTAAATTAACGCAATCAAAAGATAAGGCCGTTTATGCTGCATACTTTGACACACGCAAGGGAATCAAAACCTATAGGGTACTTCTGGTAGTCTTAGTTTTTTTTTAATAAAAAGTCAGCCAAATAAATTGTAGTTCTAAAAACTAAAAAACACGCTTTAATGGTAAATTGAACTAAAAAGTCGCTAATCCTGAAGATCTTGGTAAGGCAAGGGACAAACAATTTAAACGCGCACGGTAGAATCAACTTTCATTACTTGTAAATTTATTACTTGTAAATTTTTATTTTTGTTTGATTTTCAAAAGTGCCGCTTATTGGCCTAGTTGAATAAAATATATTTGACTTTGACTAAATTATTGCATTGTCATCGGTCCTTGATAGGTGTGCAAAGTTTGAAATCAATCCGACGTTTTGAAGGGGGTGAAAATCACGTTCAAAGATTCCGTTACATTGATACATAGATACATACCAAGCTAATAAAAGCGTGTTAAAAATTAACCAATCCATGAAGTGTCATTGAATGACAGTTTGCACATGTCAAAATCTATTTTGTTCACTTTGACATTACGAAACTGAAATAGAAAATCCAAATGTCTAAAGCTTAAAGTGTTTTAGAATGCAACGACACCCTATCCGATTTTCACAACCCAGTAACTTCGTAATACGATACTTTAATGTTCCTACTTAAGGAAACAAAATTCATCATCTTCCTGGCCTTGTCCCATGTTACTTGTGGTCGGCGCAACACGTTTTCTTCTTCCATACCGTCCTGTCCCCCGTCACGCTATCACTGACTCCCTTTTCTTTCATATCACTCCTCACATAGTCTATCCAACTTTTCTTTGGCCGTCCGTTTATATTCATAACTCTTTTAGTAACGTGCGTTTCATCCGTCCTCATCACATGACCATACCAAGACAAATGGTTTCCTTTCAACTTTTCTGTCACTGGCGCCAATTTCAAACTGCCTCTAATATACTCATTTCTCACTTTATCCATTCTCGTCACTCCGCACATCCATCTCAACATTCTCATCTCTGCTACATGCAATCTCTTTTCATCAATCTTTTTCACAGCCCAACATTCTGACCCATACAGTACGACACAACAGATTAGACCAATCACGGACTTGTAAATTTTCCCCTTTAAGGTTACACTAGTCGAAAATTCTTCCATACAAACGTAGTCAAGGGATTATTAAAGTGTGTATTCGTACGCGAACTAGCTTCCTACTGCTCATCAGAGCACGTATCTCTTCCGCACGTGTTGTCGGTTGATATAAAATGCATTTTAACCCGCGCACAAAGTAGTTCGTGCCGTCGACAAACGAACAATAAATTTGTAGCGAAATGGATAATGATTTGGGACGAAACCGAGCGCGCGAAATTTTATAAACAGACCTTTGGCAGTCAAGATATCATGAAAAAAACTACTAAATCTATCTGTTCAAAATAAAATGATTTGCATTGTTGAACTACTAATCTATCCCTGTATGGTGGCCGTTTTGCAATTTTCCGTCTTCTTATGGTATTTATTTGCGCTCAAAAATGCGTTAAAATTAGTGTCGAAATGTGGAACTTTCGACGTTCATATCTTTCAAATATTTTCTTTTTTTACTTTTTCGCTTCCATACAGGGCTAGATAATGATAAGACAAATTGATATCACTTTTTATTTTATTTTGAACGTACATCGTCAAACAGTGGAATAATCCCTAGACTACAAAAAAATATCGACTAGTGTAACCTTTACTTGAGGCTGGGGGCTAAGGCAGCATAATTAATCAATAATATTTAGAATAATTAAGTATAACCTTGTTATGTAGGTACGGTAAAAAATCTCGACAACCATCTTGGATAAAAACTTGATATGTTTTTCTCAATATTACCTTGATCGCTAATAGTTAATCGATATAATTAAACATAGATTGTTGATCGAATATATTATTAATATAGATTAAGTATAGGTAGTCATGTTAATGTATGTTCGTTTGTCCTTTACGTTCAGCGCAAGGCATGATTATGAGATCTTTTATATACATAAAACTGTTATATATTGGCTTTGCCAATTTATTTTGCCACCGTGCAAAATTTTCTTTGTTTACCTTGAAAAATAGCAGTTTAAACTAGACAAGGTCAGTTCCCATAACTTAAAAACCGGCCAAGTGCGAGTCGGACTCGCGCACGAAGGTTTCCGTACCATTATTGCAAAAAACGGCAAAAAAACACGTTTGTTGTATGGAGGCCCCACTTAAATATTTATTTTATTCTGTTGTTAGTATTTTTTGTTATAGCGGCTACAGAAATACATCATCTGTGAAAATTTCAGCTGCTTAGCTATCACGGTTCATAAGATACAGCCTGTTGACAGACGGACAGACAGACAGACAAACGGATCGCGGAGTCTTAATAATTGGGTCCCGTTTTTACCATTTGGGTACGGAACCCTAAAAAGTAGCAAAGTACGTGTCGGACTTCGCAAATTTAGGGTTTCGGTTAGGGGTCCGGTGTCTTTGGTACAGGCTATTTTTTTATCTATGGAACTTTAAAAAAAAAAAAAAACGTAATCGGTCCATATTTGACAGAGTAATCGGTGAACATACACCAAAAAAAGAAACATAGAACTTTTTGGCAAGTCGGTTTAAAAGAACCCGAATTATCAGTAAGAAAGGGACAACAATTATGTATTGTTCACTTTACTACAAAAAGTATAGTCCGCACTATATTTTTGTGAAGACTTTTTTTCTTATTTCCCACAAATTGCATTATTTGAGTTAAGCCACTATCGTTCTGAGGGTGCATTATGTTCATAACATTTAAATAAAACAAGTCTAATAAAAATAATCATCCAGTAAATACCAAGCCTTGCAAAACCGTACGTACACCAAGTTCATTCACTCCTAGCTTAGTCACGTAGGAGGCAAATCAGCCATTCTTATGAGTAATTGTGTTAATCAAACCGCCATGGTTTGTTAGGACACGGCAAATATAACTGTTCTTCAATATTTTACAAATCATCATGCACCATAATAACCTGGATGGAGGGTTTAGTCAAGTGGCATCCGATATACTCGTTGCAATATCATCATCTTCCTGCCCTAGTCCCAAGTTATAGTTCGTTCAATCCACGAAGACGCGCCCCACCACTATTCCTCCTAACCGTATATAGTTTAAGTGTGCAAGCTTCCGTCAATGATTGAGTGTTATCGGTACACACTAATTACCTATGAGTGCACACGCACACTACAATGAATAGACTAATCATTATAATAATTTATAGAAGAATAATAGACTAATCATTAAATTGGTGGGGCGCGTCTTCGTGGGTTGAACGAACTATACTTGTGGTCGGCGCAACACATTTTCTTCTTCCATACCGTCCTGTCCCCCGTCATGCTATCACTGACTCCCTTTTCTTTCATATCACTCTTCACATCGTTCATCTATCCTTTTTTTGGTCTTCCCTTACTCTTATAGCCATCCAATCATATACATCATTATCTTCCTGCCCTTATCCCATGTTAATTGTGGTCGGCGCAACACGTTTTCTTCTTCCATACCGTCCTGTCCCCCGTCACGCTATCACTGGCTCCCTTTTCTTTCGTATCACTCTTCACATCGTTCATCTATCCTTTCTTTGGTCTGCCCTTACTCCTATAGCCATCCGCTTTTATTTAACTTGCAATGTAAGTTTGTTCGGGTCAAATCTTGCAACTGAAGTTGCAGTTCTCCTCCACCGATTTAGATGAAATTTTGCATAGGTACACGTTTAGTTTGTATGACAATGCATGGTCAGCTAAGTGATGTCATTCTAAATCCAATATGGCGGACGGCCCAAGATGGCGGACTAGTTATTTTATGTGCACTGACGAGATATGAGTATCCATTAAAAGGGTTTGCTGAGAAGAATAAGAAAAACGTTTGTTTAAAAAACAAAAAAAAAATACTTTGATATCAGTCCTCACACAGTCGAAAACACAAAAGAAAGCGACGCGGTAGCGATTGCAAATATGCCAGAAATGTCACGTGAACAATCCCATATATTTTGGCATTACGTCCGTCACCATCGCTGAAAGAATGACTCTTTGTCTAGAACCCTTTATACAAATTACGAATTTACGCAAGCAAAATCAACTTATTTATAAAACTATTTATTAAAGGCTTTTCAACTTTGACCTGCAAATTTTGTTTATTGCCTTACTGTTCTTCCTTGGGCGTAGGCCACAATATAAATGGCGTCGGGCGCGGACATGGCACGGGCGGTTTCCTATTCCATTCAAATTTCGTATAAAATGAATGGAAATAAAGCGCAATTTAGGATACACGGTATGTTGTTGCTCGGACGTTTGAAATTTGAATGGAATAGGAAGCCGCCCGACGCCATTTCTATGTGGCCTGCGCCTTGGTAGGCCTACCTCAAGGTGGACCGATGAAATGGCGAAGGTCGCGGCAATCCGCTGGAAGCGAGATGCTAAGGACCGGTATATGTGGCGATGCTTGCGGGAGGCCTTTAAGGGTACACTAGTCGACGGCACGAACTATTTTGTGCGTGGGGTTAAAATGCATTTTATATCAACCGACAACACGTGCGGAAGAGATACATACACTGTGATGAGCAGTAGGAAGCTAGTTCGCGTACGAATACACACTTTTGCAAATTTGTAGCGAAATGGATAATGGTTTAGGACGAAACCGAGTGCACGAAATTTTATAAACAGACCTTTGGCAGTCTAGATATCATGAAAAACCACTGAATCTATCTGTTCAAAATAAAATTATTTGTATTGTTGAACTACTAATCCATCCCTGTATGGAGGCCGTTTTGCAATTTTCCGTCTTCTTATGGTATTTATTTGCGCCCGAATATGCGTTAAAATTTGTGTCGGAATGTGGAACTTTCGACGCTCATAACTTTCAAATGTTTTCTTTTTTTTTACTTTTTGTTTCCATACAGGGCTAGATAATGATGAGACAAATTGATATCACTTTTTATTTTAAATGTATATCGTCAAAAAGTGGAATAATCCCTAGTCTACGTTTGTATGGCAGAATTTTCGACTAGTGTAACCTTAAAGGCGTATCTATGTTCAGCAGTAGATTTCTTTTGGCGGAAATTATGATAATTATTACTTGTCCGGAAATTAGCCATAATTATTGTCTTTCGTAAAGACGTAGGTGGCATTTTCGCATCTTCCAAAAAAGGATTCCTTAAAGTGCAAGGTAAAAAACCTCAAAAAGTCAAGGAAACGATAAAGAGCATACCGGCAAAAGTATAATTTGTTTAACACCCTTTTAACTAATTGATGTAAAGACCTTGTCCACTCAAGCAAAGCCGTGTCACATCATTATGCTATAGCATTTTTCTCAATAACATTTATGTTGTCCACAGGTTGCGCGTACGCACGAGTCACAACGCTCTTCACATATTGAGCGTCAGTTGAAATCAGAACGCCTCGCGGATCGGTCGCATCGCCCGTCGCCAGCAAAAATAAATAAATGGATAAATTATAGTGAAGTGAAGTGAAACAAGCAATGCGAGGGTGTTGAGTGGCAGTGTAATTTTTGTTTTGTTGTAGATTTTTTTTTATTAAGTTTTTTTTTAATTAATTCAAAATGCAAGGTCGTGATAAGTGGTGTGCTAAGCTCACCAGTGCCTTTTTGAGGAAGTGGTGTAAGTATTTATTTATACTAAGCTTTTTTTTCTTAGATATTAAGTTTTACAGTTCATTTCAGATTTTAAAATTAATCGTTTCTAAAACTTATGTCATTACTTAAATAATTGGCACCCAAACTAAATATTTAAACAGAAGCTCCAAATTATTTGGATATTAACATTACCCTTGGCTACATCTTTAGTTAAAGAATATTTTACCAAAAACAGTCCTGCGATTTCCGAGTAATAAAATGACAAACACACTTTACTTTGGCATCTGTCCGTTGGTACTTCGAACTGTGTGTATAACTCTGTACATACTTGGAATGTCCAACATTTACGTATATCTAGGTAGCTATGTATGTAGGTACTCGCGTGTTTAGAATACCTTATATGTAATGTTAGTTAGGAACATCTAGCAAGGATTTTTTGAGAGTTGTAGGTAATTTATGTCGACGTTATGATAATCAGCACTGTAAACCGATGTTTCATGGTCTATATTTGCTGATAAATACTATTCAAGTATGCTTTTTCAATTTACTATAAACATTGGCAGAATAGTCCACATCGACTCTGCTTGCCCTTTAATAAAATTCAAGCTAGGCGCAATATGGAATTCGGCAGATAAATGCTTGTGAATCCTAAGGATTTTTCGCGCTTTGTAATTTAACGTTTAGGCTTAGCACGCACTGCGATTTTTACTCGCGTGAATTTTTTTCCGCACATTCTGTGACCTATGGAAATGTTTGAAGCTGCACGCATTGCGGAAAAAAAACGCGGAAATAATACCTCAAGAAATTCGAGGTTTTGCCGCAGAATCCACCGCGTTGAATATTTTGAACTCCATGAACAGGTAGATTTATCCGCAGTGCGTGTTAGTTAAATTCAGTACGCGGACAAAAACTCGCACGAATAAAAATCGCAATGAGTGCAAAGCCTTAAGTTGGCGTCTGTAAATCCGTGCCCGCGTGGTGGATTGCCCACTCACTCTCACTGAGAGGAAGCCAGTGTCCCAGCAGTGGGGACATAACAGGTTGATTACTTAGTAGTTTTAAATTGTCATTATTTGAACTACATAAAGTTCTATGTAGCATAAAATTTGCACTTCTTAGATAACAAAATAGTACACACCTTTATCGCTGTTGACGTAAAAACGTATAAATTTTTACTCGGCGCATTTGTGGTTAGTTCAATGTTTATGACTCAGAAAACGTTGTAAGATTACAATCGCTAGAGTAATGGGGGCAAAATATAGGCCATATTTGGAGCAATAATGAGAAAGGAATTATTTAGCCTGTGATGTAAACTCGCGCGTAACATAGAAGACACGAATGCACACGACTTTAGAATATAATAATCCATTTAGTACCAATTTGTGGCAGCAAAGGTAATAATCTAAATATCTAGGGTAATGTATAGATTATGCAACTGTTCATTAATAAGTAATTTAATATTAATAATGTAATATTTAAAAAAAATATTGTTATACTAGCTTTGCCCGCGGCTTCGCTCCCGTCATCTGTCTGCCAACCCTTCTTACCTTCCTGCCTACCCGACTTACCAACCTACAATTACTTTTTCTATAGTCTTCATTCTTTCCTGGAGAATCTTAACACGTTAACCGCCGTAGTGGAACGGTGAAAATTTACATATTTTTTTTTTGTTATTACTTGATGTAGTTTAGTAAGATATGGATTTATGTCTAGGTTAGGCTACAATCGTATGTATGGTTTATGAAATAATCACAAAAAACCCCATGAGGTCATCGGTGGCCTACGCGGCGCTGTGATGTCAAAAATTGCATTTTCGTTATTTTGGCGCCAGATAGGTCACACCCCCGGTCACCCGCCCCGCAGTCGAATACTTACGCTCGAGTGGAATGCACGTCGTTCAGTTTTTTATTTTGTATTCTTGTGTTTGTTCTTATAATGGATTATCTTATAATGGATCTTATAATGGATTTACCCAATATATTGTAAAAATTGCAGAGGCTCTTTTCATATTTCTCGGAAACAACTGATGCATTTCAAAAACTTACTTTAAATGTTAAAAAACCTAGAAAAGTGGCAGTATAATAAGATACGTAAAGTATTAAAATGAATAGTTATGTTGCACTTAAAACCCAAACCTCCACATCCATGAACGAGTTCGCGGAAAACTGCAGATTTTTCTATGTGAATCTAACAAGCATCAAGGTAGACGAAAACCATTGTGCGCACGTGTACTACAGCGCCACAGCGGTCACACGCATACACAAAATCTACGGAATAAGTATCCTACGGCTCACGAAATAGGATTGAAAACAGGTCTGCCCTGAGGTCACCGGTGACCTACGAGGCCCCTAGATACGGGGCAGGGTCCGGTCACCGGTGACCTACGTGGCGATGAACGTGTTAACACCGCCATTCAGAAAATGACTTCAAATGCACAACGCCATCTATCGAATATCGAGTTCAACTGTCCGAGTATCTGAATTGCGTGTCTTTTGATAATTTTACTTCTTGAACACTTTAAATAACTTTTGATATACCTAGTGAACCGATTGCGATGAAACAAAAACTAAGTAATACTCCAAGTTACGCACAATTTGTATGTAAAAAGTTATCTACATTGGTTTCGTACATTTCACGTGATGCGTGCACAAATAAACAGATAATAAGACAAAAATTCCAAAAATGCTGGCAATATGTTCTGTTGGTTATCCTTTAATACCCTGGCTATTTTTTTGGAAATATTTTCGATGTAAAAAAATTACTTTTCTTCAGATTTATTATATGTATTGATGATATTGAGTATAAAGAACTTTTATAAAAATTTCACCCTGAAAACCGCCCACATTTCGCAAATAAATGATTTGATTTGTGACAAAGAAATATCAATTAATATTTTAGGTGAAGCTTGTAACTAAGCCGTCGTATTCCACATGGGCACCCGTTTTAACGGCACCTGAGATATTCCACATACGGCACCATCTTTTTTATTCAATTTATTTATTTATGCTGTCAGCGTTCTGGGCACTTTTCACGTTGACAGCGATTTGGACGATTTTTTTTAACGCCATATGACCCCTGCCCTTTTGCACGCGTTGGTAATTTTATTTTTATTTAAGTGTATTTAAAGGATATTTTAAATTTAATTTCGCTAAGATATTTAAATATCTTGTTTAGGGTTCCGTACCCGAAGGGTAAAAACGGGACCCTATTACTAAGACTCCGCGATCCGTCTGTCTGTCTGTCTGTCCGTCTGTCACCAGGCTGTATCTCATGAACGGTGATAGCTAGACAGTTGAAAATTTCACAGATGATGTATTTCTGTTGCCGCTATAACAACAAATACTAAAAACAGAAAAAAAAAATTAAGTGGGGCTCCCATACAAAACTCGTGATTTATTTGCCTGTTTTTGCGATAATGGTACGGAACCCTTCGTGCGCGAGTCCGACTCGCACTTGGCCGGTTTTTATTTAATAGAAATAAATGCAATAAACCTTAGACGATACAAAAATGTATGTCATGTCTTTTAAAATTGTCCAATGCCTGAAGGAGGAAACAGGCGAATTATGACTTTTTACTAAGGAAATTCAGTCGGAGCTCTCTGCACGCATTTCCTCTTAACTCAATCAATAATAGTAAAATATGCCAACTAATGGTTGCGGTAAAACATCATTTTTCTTCAATTGTAAGCCTCACAAATGGTCAAATAAGTTGGAGAGTTACTTATTTGTCCATAAAGGAATAAACGCGTTTTACCGAAATTTTAAAGCATTCGTTAGCATATTTAACGATCGGTTGAGTTAACTAACTACAGATAAAAAAAACCGGCCATGTGCGAGTCGGACTCGCGCACGAAGGGTTCCGTACCATTTTTGCAAAAAACGGCAAAAAAAACAGGTTTGTTGTATGGGAACCCCTCTTAATTATTTATTTTATTCTGTTTTGTTGTTGCATTTGTTGTTATAGCGACAACATAAATACATCATCTGTGAAAATTTCAACAGTCTAGCTATCACGGTTCATGAGATACAGCCTAGTGACAGACGGACAGACAGACGGATCGTGGAGTATCCTTCAAACGGCGCTTGAATTTTGGGGAAGCCACCAAGGAGTGTGGGCTTTCACCTCACTAAAACCATCCTAGCGATCACCATCTGCACTTAGAACCCCATGACATCTCAAAAGACCTCCCCCTCTATGCAACTCCTGTTAGGGACAGCTAAAAAATTGGTACGGACTACGGTAGCTGCCATGCCCAAGAATTGGATAGTCAGAAGTGATTCCTACTTCCTCATACCTCGGATGACCTCTATAAGATATCCGTATGTTAACATCTTGAGTAACAATTATCCACCTGGCCTCAACTTGTAAAGTTCAAGATCAAATACACTTGTCTTCAATTATCATTATGTATCTCGAATTGTTTGTAGCATTGTAGCCCATTAAATAAATTGTAGTTCTAAAAACTAAAAAACACGCTTTAGTCGTAAATTGAACTAAAAAGTCGCTAATCCTGAAGATCCTGGCAAGGATAATGGGACAAACTATTAAAATTATTGCATTGTCATCGGTCCTTGATAAGTGTGCAAAGTTTCAAATCAATCCGACGTTTTGAAGGGGGTGAAAATCATGTTCAAAGGTTCCGTTACGTAATGTAACGGAAAATGGCAGATTTTGGGTGCCATTTTGTGGGGGCCCAATTTTTTTTTCTTACTAACCCATCGTGTGGGTTCATAATAAAGGGTTTTTAGAGGTGATTTCAAAAGTGTAGAACACTTATATGTTTAAATGTACCTAATTCTAAAAAAAAATAACTATAAAGTTATAAATAAAAATATTAATAATAAAATACAAAAAACCCGACTGCTTAAAAAGCGAACTAAAAAGACGTAAACTAGAAGAAAATCATGCTGTGCAGTCGGCGGATACATATGCGCGAGCTGGCTGGCCAATACCAGATCTATCCTTCGACTGCACAGCATGATTTTCTTCTAGTTTACGTCTTTTTAGTTCGCTTTAGCAGTCTGGTTTTTTTATCTTACAGGTACTGCTGGTACGTTGTTACTCAAATACCAAGCGAGACGATCAGCGTCACATTTACCAAGAAAAAATTCTAGCCAAATTAGCATCCAATGTCGGAATGACAGGCACTTATTTTTAAGCTTGAATTTTTGCATACCTTTTGACCTTCTAAAAACGGTGTAAAAAGTGACAAATATAAACATGTGCACTGTGTTTTTTAACTTATTTAAGAGGAAATATGGGCAGAGAGCGCCGACTGAATTTCCTTAGTAAAAAGTCATATTTCGAGGTTTGGCTCTCGTCTCTTTTCTCCTCCAATATTGGACCAATTTAAAAGATAATCCATAAACTGGTAAAGTAAGATATATACTATGTCCTTATGTTTTCCTTTTTTCATTTATATTTGTCAAATTTGTACATTAAGCCTCTGTTGACAGCGCAATTTTGAGCATTTTGTGAGGGTTCTAGTGCTTCTAACGATAATGTATCATCAAAAAGGAAAGCATGGGGACATAGTATATATCTTTAATTTTCAGTTTATGGAATATCTTTTAAATTGGTCCAATATTGGAGTATGAAAGAGACGAGAGCCAAACCTCGAATTATGACTTTTTACTAAGGCAATTCAGTCGGCGCTCTCTGCCCCCGATTCCTCTTAAAATCAAAGGTCGCGTGTTTTTGCAAATAACTTGTTAACTTTAGTATCCACATACATCAAACGTGATGTGGTCGACGGTGAAGCACGCTTGCCTAGAAGTAACCTCACTCTTGACTTAAGGCGCCGATTCCCTTGAGTTGCTGATTTTAAAATGAGAATCACGTCTAAATGGCGAGTCGTAATTCTTTGAAAAAAATATATGTTATATTAGACTATTTTCTTAATAATTTCATCTAAGCAAATTTTGAGTTTTATTTGTATAACATAGTGTAATTAATTTGTAAAGTTATGTCTAAAACAGACAAAAACACAACAATCACACCAAAACCGCTGAGCGTATTGTAATGAAATTGACACCATCTCAAAGACAATTTAATTATCTACATTTTGATCTGAAGCTTTTTTTTTTAAGTCATAGAATAATAAGAAAAGTACAAAAAACTACTAAATTTTGGGTCGCGCGGGTGTGAAACGAGTGCGCGTTTTGTTCCCTCAAGGTCGTTGGCGTTAGTCGTCGTCTTAACGACCCCCAGGTTGTAGCTATCAGGAAGCAGACTCCGGCAGGGTATTCCACTCCTTAGCTGTACGCAGAATGAAAGTATGCGCAAAACGCTTTGTGCGAATGGGTCGGATATTCACCATGTACCGAATTACCGATGGCGCATCGCCGTAAGTCTTTTAGTCCGATGATGGAAAATGCTACCCATTACATATGTACCTACCTATACTTATTATATGACATGGATTGTGTATATCGTTTGTTGGAGATCGTAAATAAATAACTACCTTAAACGATAATATGTTAGTTTTCGCAGAAGGATGCCACCTTGTTTTTTAGATACTCATCTTTACATTGTCAGTTTTTTGTGTCCTGCAAGACAGACGACTGTTTTTGCAGGTGTTTTGTACTGAACAACCATTCGATTCTGCTTTTTTAGGGTTCCGTACCCAAAGGGTAAAAACGGGACCCTATTACTAAGACTTCACGATCCGTCTGTCTGTCTGTCCGTCTGTCACCAGGCTGTATCTCATGAACCGTGATAGCTAGGCAGTTGAAATTTTCACAGATGATGTATTTCTATTGTCGCTATAACAAAAAATACTAAAAATATAATAAAATTAATATTTAAGGGGGGCTCCCATACAACAAACGTGTTTTTTTGCCGTTTTTTGCTCAATATTAATAACGGCAACAGGTAAACGCTTGAAATATTCACAGAATATTTAGTTGTATATTCACTTCAAAAAATAATAATTATTAAATTAAAATAAAATAAATTAAGGGGAGCTCCCATACAACAAACGTGATTTTTTTGCCGTTTTTTGCGATAATGGTGCGGAACCCTTCGTGCGCTAGTCCGACTCGCACTTGGCCAGTTTTTTCTTTAAAACGTGATTTATACATTTTGTAATTCATAGATGATTTGTTATTAATATCTGTAAGATGTTCTATTTTGAATAACCTGTGTGTAAGGATTCGCCCCCGTGAAATCAATCTGTTTAATTATCCCAAGGGATCATTTCATTACACCTAGTTCATCGGTATCAAAAATAGTCTATGTGCTATTCTAGACTATAACCTACCTCTGTGCCAAATTTCATCCGGATCCGTTCAGCCGTTCTGGCGTGATTGAGTAACAAACGTTAATCCATCCATCCAAACTTCGCACTTTTATTTTTAGTTAGATTAGTATGAAGTAGGATAATATACATATATACTAGCGACCCACCCAGGATTCGGATGAGATAAATTATATACAAATACTTTCCTCAATTATCGCTCTTTCTATAAGTGAAAACCGCATCAAAATCCGTTGCGTGGTTTAGGAGTTAGCGGATATACAGACAGACGCGGATAGCGACTTTGTTTTATACTATACTAGCTGTCCCACGCGGCTTCGCTCTCGTCAACTGGCTACCTACCTACCCTACCTACACTACATACCTGAATGTTGCGTAACTTGAACACAACAGCGCACGCAAAGGAAGCTCTCAAAAAGGAATATTTTTGCCCGTTTTTGCGACATTTTTCATTTATGCTCCGCTCCTATTGGTCGTAGCGTGATGTTATATAGCCTATAACCTTCCTCGATAAATGGACAAAAAACATTAACACAAATGTAATTTTTCAATTCCAACCAGTAGTTCCTGAGATTAGCGCGTTCAAACAAACAAACTCTTATATAAATAGAAATTTCTTGAGGTAGACAGTGTCTACCTCAAGAAATTTCGTGATGTAAAGTTACGCTAATCTTATGGAGAGTTAATACTGTCATTGCGGTTCAGGCTCATTGCGTCACATAACACTTTTTGTCCTATCTATTGTGTGAGCTCAATGATGAGAAATAACTATGGAATGCATGGTATTGCATAGAATATGCGGAAGTTACGAAATCGAGAAAAACGTTACATTAACGGAAGTTTGAAAAAAAACTTAGTATATATTCCATTGGTCAGAGGCGGCGCTAGGCGTAGGTGACGTGAAAAACCGCCTACGGCCTTGCAGTCAGAGGGGCCTCGCGCCTCGTAATTAATATTTTACAAGCTTTTGCTCGCGACTTCGTCTGCATAGCATAAGTACTTCACATAGCCATTATATTTTAGGATTTTGGGCAGACTTATTTGAGAAACCCGCACAGGAGACACGAGATAAGCAAAACACAAGCAATAATAAAAAATAAAAATAAGTAACCCCGTGAGAGACCAAAAAGATTCCTATCTCAGCATGTGCAACGATATTAAAAAGAAAATAACGCTGCGCTGATATTCTGATAGTGCCCACTGTTGATGCCACGGACACATTCACGGAAACGGAATATACAATATTAGGGTTACACTAGTCGAAAATTCTTCCATACAAATGTAGTCTAGGGATTATTACAATGTTTGACGATGAACGTTCAAAATAAAAAGTGATATCAATTTGTCTCATCATTATCTAGCCCTGTATGGAAGCGAAAAAGTATAAAAAGAAAATCTTTGAAAGTTATGAGCGTCGAAAGTTCCACATTTCGACACTAATTTTAACGCATTTTTGGGCGCAAATAAATACCATAAGAAGACGGAAAATTGCAAAACGGCCTCCATACAGGGATAGATTAGTAGTTCAACAATGAAAATAATTTTATTTTGAACAGATAGATTTAGTAGTTTTTTCATGATATCAAGACTGCCAAAGGTCTGTTTATAAAATTTCGAGCGCTCGGTTTCGTCCTAAATCATTTCGCTACAAATTTGCAAAAGTGTGTATTCGTACGCGAACTAGCTTCCTAATGCTCATCACAGCATCTATCTATGCCGCACGTGTAGTCGGTTGATACAAAATGCATTTTAACCCCGCGCACAAAATAGTTCGTGCCGTTGACTAGTGTAACCTTAAAAGAATAAAATAGAAGATATTTTCGCCCTGCATTGAAACAGTAAATTTCTATTATTATTACCCTAATAGAGTCTTGAGCAGTGGTGGCCCAGTGGTAACGGCCCCGACTTACGTTTCGTAGGTCATGGGTTCGAACCCTGGCAGGCGCTTTACTTTGTGTAAATTATTTCATCACCACAGCTCTATAAACGGTGAAGGAAAAACTTTTTAACAAACAATCAAAACGACTTCCAAAACAAGACACTTCGAAGCGAAAAATAAGTTTCTTTTCCGAAGTGCACTCAGAAAGTATCATTTGGTGAAGTGGAACTGATGAAGAAGACCACAATGGCCACTGGAACTCCGAAATGAAACAATGTATCCTAGTCATGTTTGTGCTTATTGGAATCGTCATGATATGTACTTTGGCTATAAATGATTATCATGTTAATTGGAGATACCTAACGAAACTAAGAAGAGATAAATTGTAGTTCTAAAAACTAAAAAACACGCTTTAATGGTAAGGATAATGGGACAAACTGTTTAAATTATTGCATTGTCATCGGTCCTTGATAAGTGTGCAAAGTTTCAAATCAATCCAACGTTTTGAAGTGGGTGAAAATCACGTTCAAAGATTCCGTTACATTGATACATTGATACATACATACCAAGCTAATAAAAGCGTGTTAAAAAATAAAAAACTTTCGGAAAGAAGTCGGTGTCGAAAAAAGGAAAACAATGGGTACAAAAGACACCGACTTCGGAAAAGAAAGTTAAGTTTTGCTTTGTAGTTTTTTGTTCTGGAAGTCGGTTTGTTTTTTTGTTAAAAAGTTTTTTTTACTTGTAAAAGAATAGACTTGAAAAATGGTCTAAAGTCGTATTAAGGTTTCAAGGTAACGTACGGCTAATCAATAATGACCCGAAAATACTCCACAGCGAAACCAGTTTCAAAGTATTTAAACAATTAGACTTAAAACTATAAAATTCTAATTATTCGATTAACTAATAGCTTTAAAATTGGGCACAGACGAACTGGGGCTATTATTAAATCGTTAAATCATAATTAGACAATACTTTTGTTGCGTCGTTTTAATTAAACCGGCTTTTTCCTGTAGCCTCCCATTCCTGAATTAATTAATTCATCATTTCAGTAGATCTCAATGGAGAAGAACGTGCAAGAAACGTCACGACACACTTTTAAATGATAAATTCATCATCATCCTGCCCTTGTCCCATGTTACTTGTGGTCGGCGCAACACGTTTTCTTCTTCCATACCGTCCTGTCCCCCGTCACGCCATCACTGACTCTCTTTCCTTTCATATCACTCCTCACACAGTCCATTTATGTTCTTTGGTGTTTCTCTCTTCTGAATTGAAGTGGAGAATTTGTCAATTTCTACCACAGCATCAGATTAGTGCTGGACATGTCCTTTTTCATTGTTGACTAGCGGACGCCTCGCGGTTTCACCCGCGTAGTTCCCGTTCCCGTGGGAATACAGGAATAAAAAGTAGCCTATGTCACCCGGGGATAGTGTAGCTTCCCAACGGTGAAAGAATTTTTGAAATCGGTCCAGTAGTTTTTAAGTTAATAAACTTAAAAACTACTGGACCGATTTCAAAAATTCTATTTTGTATTTTTGTATGTTACGAATACGTAACATACAAAAATACAAATCTTTCCTCTTTATAATATTAGTATAGAAGTATCTGATAAGCTCGTACTTGACCACTATCTCACCTGATGGTAAGCGATGATGTGGTCGATGGTGAGCACGCTTGCCTAGAACTATCACTCTTCTCATAAAGATCCCTCAGGAAACACTGACACGGACTGCGACACACAATGACAATAGGAAAGGATAGAGGCCTTTGCCGCACTTATCCGTTGTGCGTACAGGCCTCCTCTCTGTGAGAGGGAATGGTCCGTAATCTACCACGTAGGCCCAGTGCGCGTTGGTGGATGCCACATGTCTCGAATTTGTCGTTCTAAAACATGCCGGTTTCCTCACGATGTTTTCCTTCACCATTTTGTGAGCAGTGGTGATGAAATAATTTATACAAAGTAAAGTGCCTGCCTAGGTTCAAACCCACGACATAGAACTTGTAACTCGCCCGTTACCACTACTGCCCACACAATGAAAATATATACAAAACGTTTAGTGTGTATGGTGAGATGTTTACCATTTACCGAATTGGCCGGTTTAACTACTAACTTAGTGTTAGTAAAGATCAATTTAATCTTTACTTATTTCTGAGACAGCCTTCTCAGAGATTAATAACGTTAGTAAAAAACACGTCGATTTAAAAGTTTTTCTTGTGCAAATACTAGTGGAACTGGTTTCTCGAAGTCGCTGTTGTCAAGCTCAGGAAGTTGAGTCGGTTCAAAGTTCGTTTGCGTAATGTTTAGAAGGTAAATTGTTGTTTTAATCATTTAGAAACCTCAGCGTTTTTAAAACGTTTACTTACGGTGTATAAAAAAGCGTAGTTTTTGACGCAGTAGGGTAAACATGAAATAGGTATATCTAGACAATCTAGACAAATCCACTAGGGTCTTTTGAAATAGTTTGAAAGTATGTATCATCATCATCAGGCTATTAATGTTCCCACTACTGGGACACAGGCGTCATCTCTGTGAGAGGGAATGGGCCGTAATCCACCACGCAGGCCCAGAGCGGGTTGGTGGACGTCACGTCTTTGAATTTTTGGTTCTAAGCAGTGTTGCCAATGTCCATGGTCTGGATTACCACAAAAACCTGACTGAAAATCCCCAATTTTGGGGAATATAAAATAAATATTCCCCACATCTGCCCCACAATTTTTTATCAAATATATAAAAGTAAGTAATGTTAACATAAATCAAACATGTTTATTATAAAAAAAAACTTATAAATACCCAAAACACGTTACATAAGTTATTCTACTTTTTGCAACTCTTTAACACGACAATTTTTTTTGGTTGACTTATCATATGAAGGATAAAATTTTAAGGTACCTCCATTCTTCTCTCTGGTATCCATAAGCGCTACTACAGTGTCAGTGCGTAGGCGATTACCACAGATAATATAATACTCCAGGCGATTACGATGCTCTGTTTTCAAATTCATTAGGACACTAAATTTTCTTTCGAAAGATGCGTTTGAGAAAGGTAGAACAAGCAACAGGCTTAGCTTTGATGGTCATGAATTTTGACACGAATAAAATCTAAAACCTTCCTGCCGTATAAGTTGAGTTAAGCTTGAATTAAATATACATATAAATACTTCTAGTAGGTACTGCTTTTATGACTTCTAATTTGTGTAATAGTGTAACTGTACACATGTGGAAGAAAAGAGGCATTTGTATCAATACCAAGATGAGATTGATACGGGCCCTGGTATTCCCTATTTTCCTGTATGGGGTGGAAACGTGGACAATCCTAACCCGAGAGAGACAAAGGATTGATGCATTCGAGATGTGGTGTTGGAGACGAATGCTAAGAATACCTTGGACAGCGAAACGCACCAATGTATCGCAGCTCCGCATTTTCCCCACATAATCGCCTTCCCCGCAAATTACCCAATCGGACTGAAAATCCCCGCAGTTTGGGCAATTCGCCACAGATCGGCAACGCTGGTTCTAGGACATGCCGGTTTCCTCATGTTGTTTTGCTTCACCGTTTAAGACGTTTGTAGGGTAACTAGACCTTTAGACTAAGGCCAGGTGGCTAAAACGTGTATTCCTCGAAAGTACGGATAAACATTTAGGAACGCATTTATTTATTTATTCATTTACACATACAATTATTTTTGAACCCAAGGTAATAAAAGTATTTATTTATTTTTATTTATATTGTGACCTTTTTTTTTCCTACGTGTTAGGTAATCTATGAATCACTACATCTATTTGAAAAAATCTTTCACCATTTGAAAGGTACATGATTCCAGATGGTTATAGGCTATATATTATTATGACTCAGGCAATGCCGGGGCGGGCACTCATCATCTTCCTGCCCTTGTCCCATGTTACTTGGGGTCGGCGCAACACGTTTTCTTCTTCCATACCGTCCTGTCCTCCCGTCACGCTATCACTGACTCCCCTTTTCTTTCATATCACTTCTCACACAACCCATCCATCTTTTCTTTGGCCTTCCTCTTCCTCTCTATCGATCCACATTTATATTTATAACTCTTTTAGTAACAGGCGTTTCATCCCTCCTCATCTCATCATGACCATATTGTATGTATAATTTTAATTACATTCTTCTGCCTTTTGTGAATTCCCTTCTTTGAATTCAGGCGTACTGTTTGGTAGACAATAAATTCTGAAAATAATAATCTCCACACGAACATTCCTTACATTTAATTTATTAGTTTTTTTTTTTCGTAACATCGGTCACGCTCGGCGGTCGACGCCATTTACGTTGTTAAGAATTTAAGAGCAACAAAATGTATTTATTTTATTTATGAATATTGTTGCTAAAGTTTTTTGTGTAGGCGTTTTGATAATATGTTATATCAACTAAGTTATCGTACGTACTTTCGGTTATAAATAAAGGATTTTTTGTTAGTGATAGGTTCATGTTTGAAAACTGTCTCACCTGATGGTAAGCGATGATGTGGTCGACGGTGAAGCACGTACGTGCTTGCCTAGAAAGAAACCTATTCACTCTTGACATAAAAACCCTAGGTTGTAGCTATCAGAAAACACATACTCCGGCTGGGAATTCCACTCACAATATTCCCAAAAATTAAAACTTTGGTGTCTATTTATTTATTAAACTTCATGCAATACAAGGGCCCCTAGAGTTCTAGACAAAGGGTCGATATCTGAATTGAGTATTTGAGGTTAAGTACGAGTTGAGTATTTCTCAAATTATACTTTATCCTGGGTTTGACACGGTAGACCGAGACGTAACGCACTGGATCAACTCAGGATGGATGAAATGAAGACAGGTCACTGGAGCAACTTTCGACCCACGGATGCCCCCCAAGTTAAAGGGTTAAATTTAAAAGTCCGTGATTAGACCTGTCGTACTGTATGGATCAGAATGTTGGGCTGTGAAAAAGATGGATGAAAAGAGATTGCATGTAGCAGAGATGAGAATGTTGAGATGGATGTGCGGAGTGACGAGAATGGATAAAGTGAGAAATGAGTATATTAGAGGAAGTTTGAAAGTGGCGCCAGTGACAGAAAAGTTGTAAGGACACCGTTTGTCCTGGTGTGGTCATGTGATGAGGAGGGATGAAACCCATGTTACTAAAAGAGTTATGAATATAAATGTGGATGGATGGAGAGGGAGGGGACGGCCAAAGAAAAGATGGACGGACTGTGTGAGAAGTGATATGAAAGAAAAGGGAGTCAGTGATAGCGTGACGGGGGACAGGACGGTATGGAAGAAGAAAACGTGTTGCGCCGACCACAAGTAACATGGGACAAGGGCAGGAAGATGATGATGATGTAGGGTTTGACACGTTCTTAACTTGAAATCCAGAATTCGACCCAAAGTGAAATTATTTCAGTGATGGCGATTATCTCAATGCCAAAATGATCGCGGGTCGCTTCGATAGCACTTATTAATACCATACATTTTTGAGATTTTCCCAAAGGGCGAATGGTCTGACCAAGTAAAAGAAGCTACTTCTTCAAGCAAATTTCAACAGGTGGTAAAAGAAAGAAAAGAACCGGCCAAGTGCTTGTCGCACATATGGGGTTGCGTACCAAACCACAAAATCAAGTTGGTTGTTGTAATAGGAAAAATTAGAGAATTTAAAATAAAAAACTGATTTATCAATATATTGGTATTTGTTAGTAAACTATACGTAATAATAAACATTATCACCAAATTTAAAGTCCATAGATCAATGGGAAGTTAAAAAATTCTTCGGAACAAAATTTTGTAAAAATGCTGACTTTGGTGGCTTCTCATTCCTTTAATCAAAAAAATCAAAAAACCCGACTGTTTAAAAAGCGAACTACCATAGACGTAAACAAGAAGAAAATCATGCTGTGCAGTCGGAGGATATATTCGCGAGCTGGCTGACCAAAACCAGATGTGATTTCAAAAATATATCAATATATATATATATCAAAACCTTTAGTTTGATACCCCACACGATGGGTTTGGAAGAAAAAAGAAAATTGGCCCCTCACAATATGGCTCAAAAGCCGCCATTTTTCTATTTTCCTTTTTTAATGTAGCCAGTGACACTCGCAAGGTTAAGACGAATGATTGACGTATGTATATGTAACAAACATACATACATAGACTGATCAACACATTACCCTCCTTCGGCAGTCGGGTAAAAATACAGTATTTACGGACAGACAGATAGACACGTGAGTGACAGCAACAGGGCTCCGTTTGGTACGGAGACCTATACCTACCTTTAGACCGGAATCAATGGAGACAGAAAAGGGTCCAGTGACCACGATCCTCAATAATGAAGGACTGATTCAAGAATCAGATTTTGTTGATAGATGGACACTTGTCTAAAGCATCTGCTGATATGATAAATGTTCTCCAAGGACTATTATGTTTATAAATTAATTAGCGTACTCCATTATTGTTGTATTTGGAATATGAAATTATTATTGTAATGTCGTCATCCGTTAAGTGCCTACATACGTGAAGCCGTAATGTATTATGTAAATATTGGATCCTCGACAGTGTTATTGCTATCTATAATAATTCAGACTACATCAATACATATCGTAAATCTGTAGAAAAGTCGTTTTTGTACATCGAAAATATTAAAAAAAAATAGCCAGGGTGTCAAATGGTACCAGAATCCATTTCCAACATTTTTTGATTTTTTGTCTGTTTTGTTATGCACGCTTCACGTAAAATGTACGAAACCAATGTAGATAACATTTATACATAAAGATTGTGCGTAATTTGGTGATAACGATTGTTATCTCGTATATTTTCACTAACAAATATCAATATATTGATAAATGAGATTTTTCTTTAGTACGGACTCCTAGATGTGCGAAGTCCGACACGCACTTGGCCGGTTTTTTAGGTTACTTTTTACAACTTTTTAAACTTGTTGCGCTACTACTTAATCCCAGCTTAAACACTAGGAAATTGAGACGGGCGGGCGTTTTGGGGGACTTTCTTTATGTAGAATTTTGATGTTTAATTTTATTACTATCAAAGCTAACAGCATTGAAAGCCAATAAGGTACTATCGTTACCCAGTTACTGGAATATGGTGATCAGATAAGTAGTCCATATAAAATGCCGGTATCCAGCTGAACCGATTAGACTGGAAGGCGACCCCAAAAGGGGAAAGGCATGCCGATTCATTTAAGGTAACCCCTTTCTCCACAGGAGCGACGTTTGGGTTCAAACCATGAGACAACCAGATGATGTCTTTATAATAGAACCCGACAAACCAAAAGAGAAGAACAGGAAAATAGAATCAACCCTACATATTGAGAGGTCAAAGGAACAGAGGGAAACCCCCCTTAATATAAAATCCAGGGAAAGCATTACTCCACCCCCTCCAACGGAGCAAAGCCGTAGTTGGCTTCGTCGAAACAAACGTTGCGTCATTGGTAAATACTACATAACTAGTAATTATAAAATACATTAGGAACATTTCCTGGGTAGTAAAATTAAAAGTCTATGTATTGCGTCAGTGAGATTATCAAATAATATTGGACCCGTATTTTTTGATTGTGTGTAAATCATTGTTGCGAGTTCATTACCGCGATGTACGTTACTGCGAAAGTTTACTATCGCGACGTTCGTTGTCGCGAAAGTTTACAATCGCGACGTTCGTTGTCGCGAAAGTTTACTATCGCGACGTACGTTGTCGCGAAAGTTTACCATCGCGACGTTCGTTGTCGCGAAAGTTCTTTACTGCGATAATTGCAGTTTCGATAACACGCTATTGCGATGTAGATCATGTAGGAGGGTTGCTGATACTGGTGATATTGGAAATATTATATTGTTGGGCATGTCTGATAAATGAGCAAAAACTGTAAGCAAATTTAATTACAATTGGACCAAAAGATAATAACAATAAAATCAACATCCAGCAGTATAGAACTTTCCCGACAACGTACGTCGCAATGGTAAACTTTCGCAGTGACGTACATCGCAGTAAAGAACTTTCGCAACGACGAACTTCGCGATAGTAAACTTTCGCAGTACCGTACATCGCGGTAATGAACTTCGCAACAATGATTTACACTCTTTTTGCTTTATTAAATAAAATAAAAATTACAAAGATAAAGTGCATCAAAGTTCAGGAGTGGGAGCTTGTGACGTCACTTTGTCAGTATAAAGTGTAGCACACCGTGACGTCACACGATATATCAACGCAATGTATCGTCGTAATTTTTTGATTCTGTGGCAAAAAAGGAAATACGTGTCCAATATTTTTAGGTTATTTAACTGACGGACTAAATAGATATGTTTTGTCAACAGCCCTATTGCCTCTAGACTCGATTCAGTCCGAGGCTCGTGAGAAAGTGTAAAGCTGGGCACAAATTATCGGACGCGGCTGACGGAAGCGACTTACAGCCGTGACTGATATGTGTGCACAGTCGTTTGGGACGCGGCTTTGCGGACGCGTTCGAGCGCTTATTCCATAGACTATATAGCTTATTCAACGAAGATTATGTTTACTTAGAAACATGTCGAGTAGTAGTAGTGAGGACGCAATTCTCTTCTGCGAACACACTTGATACATTTTTCTTCCATTTTTATTTAAAACCTCGCACGCACGTGCGAGATATCGCGTAGTCAGAGTTGTTCTATATAAAAAAGTACTCTGTGGTTCTGACGCTCGGACGCGTCCCAACCCCCGTGCACACCGTCCGCGGACGTTTTCGGCTCACACAAACATCCAGCGGGCCAGATCTCTATCGGACGTCCGAACGCCTAAGGTCACGTCCGCGACTTACGTTCGATAGTTTGCACAACCCAGATTTTCTTTAAGTCGCGGCTGTCAGTCGCGTCCGTCAGCCACGTCCGATAATTTGTTCCCAGCTTAATTCATTGACATTTTGAACTTTTTTTTATCGATTTTTCGACGCTTTCGTTGATGCCACATGTCGAGAGCCTCAGACTCACTTTTTCACAAACAAATTTTCAAGTTTTACTGAAATGGTTCTTGAAAACACGAGAATTGCCCCTCAGATATCTAGCTTTGTTCTTGAGATTAACATTGTATTCATACAGTTCTACATAAAGTAAGTAAGTTCTAAGTATTTCGAATTCTTTCACTGTGAAGTGCAACCACAAAGTTTCTCGAATCATCTCATACTATAGTCGTCGTCTTCTATTGACTTGAATGACTCCGGTGGTTGAGAGTATGTCATGCCCACTCAAATGTCTCGCCGATGGTGGCGCGTGTGTCGGATCATTTAGCTCCCTTCACAATGGTTGAGCTGAATGGTGCTGATACATGTGTCATGTTCGTGAACGGGCGCTGTCGGTTGGGACTGGTCATCTCTTAGCTGCCATGGTTTATTTTAATTGATTCTAATTTTATTTCTGAATTGTCTTTTTATATTTACTATGGACACTTTTAACTTGCTACATCGTTCTCACATAATGTGTAATCTCAACATGAATGATGTAACAAATGATTTGTAATAATTACCTAATTGAAAAAGAGTGTCCATGGAGTTTCTTGCCCGTTCTTCTCCATAGAGATCTACGCCTTGGAATGGGCATCTACGGTACTTTCACAGTTATTATGTCTTGTGACTGGGACTGTAGCACCATCATTTTGTAATATTTTATTTTGTCTTTTGACAATTCAAAAGTGCCTGTAACTGGCCTACTTGAAATAAAGTGCTTTGACTTTGACTTTGACTTTATCAAGTTTGAGTTCATCATCATCTTCCTGCCCTTGTCCCATGTTACTTGTGGTCGGTGCAACACGTTTTCTTCTTCCATACCGTCCTGTCTACCGTCGCACTGTGCTTCAATTCCAAATATGTATGCTCAATTAGTAAAAAATCATAAAATTATTTAATGCGTAATAATGGCAGAGCACAAAAATGTCTTCTGCTTTCGCATCTACAAGTGTACAATGGTAATCTCGATGACGAAGTTCAAATATAATTAGTGACTAAACGAACTTACCTGTAAGTGAAGTTCTATCATATACAATGTTCCTCCAATGAAAAGATTAGCAATCTATCCTCCCTTTAACTAATTCAGTAGACAGCTAGAAAATAAATATCAATTAGAGCTGTACAAAGATCTTTTGGCGCGCTGTCAAAATCCCGCCATTTTATTTTTGTATCATAGACAATTTCATAACTGTCAATGCAAATTTAAGCGCCAAAACATCCTTGCAGCACTGTAAGTGTCATTGCAGTTTGAAGGAGACTTGACAGCGAGAATATGGCAAAGGGAAAATGAAAGGAGGTTTAATATGAGGCAGAAGTATCAATATTTTTATGGTGGCCAATGCTAATCTCTTCGGACGAGGCTTGTAAACTATGGTAGAACTTTACGTACAGGTAAGTTCGTTTGATCGTTATTTCTTCTGTAACCGTTAGAATTGGATAAGATTTTTTCGGCTTAGACAAGCGTAACTTTACCTTCGATCGATGGCTTTCCGAGCCACGGAGTGGTCTGAACGCTATGAAAGGTCACCCATATACAGAATTGCCTCGGCAAGTGTAACTTAACCTTCGATTGTTGGCTTTCCGAGCCATGGAGGAGTCTGAACGATATGACAGGTCACCCATCTTAAGACTTGCCTCAGCAAGCGTAACTTAACCTGCGAGTGACGGCTCATCGAGCCACGGAGGGGTCTGAACGCTATGAAAGGTCACCCATCTTCAGACTTGCCTCGGCAAGCGTAACTTAACCTGCGAGTGACGGCTCATCGAGCCACGGAGGGGTCTGAACGCTATGAAAGGTCACCCATCTTCAGACTTGCCTCGGCAAGCGTAACTTAACCTGCGAGTGACGGCTCATCGAGCCACGGAGGGGTCTGAACGCTATGAAAGGTCACCCATCTTCAGACTTGCCTCGGCCAGTGTAACTTAACCGATCGATTGACGGCCTTCCGAGCCACGGAGGGGTCTGAACGCTATGAAAGGTCACTCATCTTCAGACTTGCCTCGGCAAGTGTAACTTAACCTTCGATTGACGGCTTTCCGAGCCATGGAGGAGTCTGAACGATATGAAAGGTCACCCATCTTCAGACTTGCCTCGGCAAGCGTAACTTAACCTGCGAGTGACGGCTCATCGAGCCACGTAGGGGTCTGAACGCTATGAAAGGTCACCCATCTTCAGACTTGCCTCGGCAAGCGTAACTTAACCTGCGAGTGACGGCTCATCGAGCCACGGAGGGGTCTGAACGCTATGAAAGGTCACCCATCTTCAGACTTGCCTCGGCCAGTGTAACTTAACCGATCGATTGACGGCTTTCTGAGCCACGGAGGGGTCTGAACGCTATGAAAGGTCACTCATCTTCAGACTTGCCTCGGCAAGTGTAACTTAACCTTCGATTGACGGCTTTCCGAGCCACGGAGGGGTCTAAATGCTATGAAAGGTCACCCATCTTCAGACTTGCCTCGACAAGTGTAACTTAACCTACAATCGACTTGTGTCACTTTTATTAGTTTAGCCACGAGCCTCATCTTGACCTCTTAACCCAAGTGTCATACACTCGACTATTTTATTATTTAGCAAGCGAGTAACATGACATAACATCTCAGCTGTAGTCTCCATGACAGGCATCGTATACATTTCACCAGGTATTTTTAAGTCCCATGTAACCGGGCCAGCCAATTGCCGTCACCCGGGCCTCAGCCAGCCTCATTGCTTAATGAATTCGAAGATGGAATTTATTGGGACAATCCCACCGCACTATTCCCAAACCACTGCAACTCCTGAAAGCCAGAATCAACAGTGGCGACCACCGGAAAAGCGCCGAGGCAATGAAGCTCAACGAAATCCCGGAGAATGAATTCAACTGTCTTGGATGCTGCAACGAAATTATACAGAAAAGAATAACGGAGGAGTAGAAAAAATACAAATTTCCACTTCCCTCCATATCAAGCAGGAGACAGAACAAACAAGGCCAATAGGCACAAAAAGAGAAAGAAATAAAGAAAAATATTTATTTGTGACCCGCACAGGAGATAAGCATAAAATTAAAAACAATAATAAAAATAAAAACCCCGTGCGAGACCAAAAAGGTTCCTAACTCAGCATGTGCAGCGATATCCAAGAAGGAAATAACGCTGCGCTGATATTCTGATAAGGCCCACTGTTGATGCCACGGACACACTTACGAAAACGGAAAATATTTAAATAATAAAATAGAATATATAAATAACAAACAAAATAGAATAAACACAGAAGGTGGGTCAGAGTATGTATAATTATGTGTTAGTATAATACAAATATATAAATAAAACATATTAAATGTAGACCTATGTAGACCGACGTCCGCGATGCTCAATGATCATTTGTCGCAACCATAGACAAACGGCAGAGAACAAAGGGTCGTTCATAGATAGAAATCCACTTCGAGTCTTTCATCTCGCATGTGATTGGCCGATTTTTCATACTCTTTGCCATCTTTACGAAAATTCTTCCATACAAACGTAGTCTAGGGATTATACAACTGTTTGACGATGTACATTCAAAATAAAAAGTGATATCAATTTGTCTCATCATTATCTAGCCCTGTATAGAAGCAAAAAAGTAAAAAAAGAAAATATTTGAAAGTTATGAGCGTCGAAAGTTCCACATTTCGACACTAATTATGACGCATTTTTGGGCGCAAATAAATACCATACATAAGAAGACGGAAAATTGCTAAACGGCATCCATACAGGGATAGATTAGTAGTTCAACAATGCAAATAATTTTATTTTGAAAAGATAGATTTAGTCGTTTTTTCATGATATCTAGACTGCCAAAGGTCTGTTTATAAAATTTCGCGCGCTCGGTTTCGTCCTAAATCACTATCCATTTCGCTACAAATTTGCAAAAGTGTGTATTTGTACGCGAACTAGCTTCCTACTGGTCATCACGGCATCTATCTCTTCCGCACGTGTTGTCGGTTGATATAAAATGCATTTTAACCCATTGATATAAAATGCATTTTAACAAAATAGTTTGTGCCGTCGACTAGTGTACCCTTAAGGCTACCGGTCTAAGAAATTCTAGATAGAATATCTCAATAACACTTTGCCCGACTCTGGCATCGAACCTAGTATTTCATACTCGGCAGTAGCGTTTGTGGCCACTAAACCAACGAGGTCAAGTGAATAGTTTATGTTAATTGGTCTTAGTCAATTTGTAATGGCCTTCTGTAGTAATGGCGTGATGAAAGCGGCACCTCTCTATGCACTGTCGGTTAATAAAACATTGCTTGGTAACTGCAATAAAAAAGGCTAAGGGGGTCTGTCAAGGTTGCCTGTTAAATTTAATATTTTTAACGTTTTGCAAATTGTGAGTGCATATCAAATAACGTTTTACGTTTTTGTATTTCGACCAAAATTAAATAAAGTACAATTGTGATGAAATAATAACTAAATTATATATATTTTGAACATCAATATAGCTCGAATTTTTATTTGCTGGAAATCATCAAAAATCTTAAGAAATAGGCCGTTTGTCCGTGTCCGTGAAATTTCGGCCCCGAAGTAGCCGTAGTCCTTCTTTTAAGGCACCTCCCCGAGCAAAACGCCGCGCTAGTCGTTTTTGTGCAGTTTTTAAGAGCTATCTACTCTTTATTTAAAATGAAATATCAATTAATAAAAATACATTAAATTTCTACCTAATATTGATTCTAAAATTGTAGTACACTTTTTTTTTAAAGAGGTTTATGTGTCACTAATCTCCTTCCAACAAAACCATAAAAATGTGAAATATTTTTTGATAGCATGCATCTCCTCGTAAAGGTGTTCATTAATTATTTTTTATACTAACACTAATGGATAGACAATTTGATAACGACCATTTTGTAAGTTTTATTTTTTTCAAAAGACCAATATTCTATTTTATAAAGATTTTATTCTAAAATCTGGGCGTATTCACTACCGTAATTCATGCGCCACCAGTGCCGCTAGGCCAATAGGAATGCTCATATCTCATGCTGATTTTTTGGTCAGGGTACGGCCTTAAGGAAGCTTACGCACTACATACGAAGTCTATCTGTCATAATCTGTCATAATTCAGAATATTTTGAACTCGGCACTCAAATCACGGACACGGATCACAGACACGGACGTGTAGTGCGTAACCGCCCTAAGTGCCTCAAAACAAGTGACAGTTGAAAAATTTCAAGAATGTGTTGTAATGCCAAGCTCTATCGAAATATGATGGTTCACGTCATCCATTACGTTTTGGTATTTCGACAATCGCCATCGCTACAGTCTCAGGCCCTCTAGTACTAATTAAATATCGGCTATCGAGACTACATTAGGAAACGTTGTCTATAGTTGTGCCTAACTTTAAGGGAATACAGTCGTTATGGTGTATATGTATGCGAAATATCTTCCTAAATACATATTTAGAAAACAAATACTTGCATAGCGACATCCGTCGGAAATTGACGTAAATTCGGCCTCTAAGTGTCAGTTTAAGATTATTTCAAAACTAGCTGTTGCCCGCAACATCGCCTGCGTAGCATTAGTACGTTCGAAAATCATGCTGTGCAGTCGGAGGATACATCAGGTTTTGGTCAGATTTTCTTCTTGTTTACGTCTTTTTAGTTCGCTTTTTAAGCAGTCGGGAATTTAGATTTTTGAATAACTTTTTTTATTTACAACTTTTTTTATTTGAAAGCTGGTGCTTCTCATGTGTTCCCATTTAAACTAAAAAGAGAAAAATAAATACCAAAAAAATTCAACCGACTGCCAAAACAAAACTGTAGGTTTTGTTTTGGCAGTCGGTTTTTGCGGCCTTTGTTTTGGCGGTCTTTGGCAAGCGAAAAATAACTTTCTTTTTGGCAGTCGGTGTCAAAAACTGTGTATTTTTTGTATTTTTTTTTCTCTTTTAATTTTGGTACCTTACATTAAGATGTGAGAATACATTTACCAAGAACAGATACACAGATATAATTCATAATGTTCTTCAGTAAGGCCAGGTGCCTCATAACCGGCGTGCGTGTATGACTAGATGTATGAACGTTAGTGCAGCAAAAGAAGTATGTAAGGATCGCAGCAAAAGGGCGAAAAGGGTTTACGTATGTATGTATTTACTTTACACATAGTTCTAATATTTATTTAAGTGGAATAATATCTTGTTGACGTCGCTACCAAACAGTTGTTTAAATAAAATTCTTGCGTTACGTAGGTGCTCGATCATATTGTTTGGTAACGGATTATTACAGTTTTAATTGAAAACTGGTTCCAAGAATATCTATACTAATATTATAAAGAGAAAAGATTTTTTTGTTTGTTTGTTTGTACCGAATAGGCTCCGAAACTACAGGACCGATTTGAAAAATTCTTTCACCAATAGAAAGCTACATTATTCCTGAGTGACATAGGCTAACGTCGCGATAGTAAACTTTCGCAGTAACGTACATCGCGGTAGTGAACTTTCGCGGCAGCGTACATCGCGATAATGAACTTCGCAACAAAGGGGTACACCCCTATTTTTTTTATGCCGAAAATGGTTCCTGTGGGGTGGGCCACGGGAGCGAAGCCGTGGGCAACAGCTAGTTTTGTACAAAATTCTTAACCAATATTATAATATCACATTACGCCAGTACAGTATTCTGCAACGGGTTGGGCAGAGGAACTACTATATTAAGTCACAGATAATGTAATACTAGCATACAGATGCCTCATCCCATACAAAGAAACCGTGCCGACGTAACTGGCGTTTTTCGTCTGATTAAAACTTTTTAAGAACATCGATCGCGTTTGGTTCCGTTCCACGGATATAGATGGTGTTAGCAGCGACTTGCAAGTAAAAGGGTTTACTCGGTTCGTGAATACTTTTTTTTAAATACAGCGACGATTTGTTTTATTGTATTTTTTTGCACGTTACATTTTCATCGTAGCAAAATGTGTTACCAGACAAATTAAAAAAACCGAGTGGATGCCTCAGAAATTTTGAACCGCGCCATCTATTGGAATCAATTTTAAATGATCCATTCAAATGATCTTTGAAATGTGAATTAATAAGCCAATATTCCTTTATTTTGTGCCTAGGAGAGTTAATTAAACAAGAACATACATTTTTATGATCGTCTCTAGAAAATCTTGACCCACTCATTTGCCTATTGGCAAATTAGGATAACACTGTGATTCTATTTTAGTCAAGGCTTAGCTGTTTATGAATTATTAAAATATTATGTTAGTAATCTGTTGAGGAAAATCTTTAAATACCAAGGCTGGGGTTCTCCTATTAAATGCTATCGTTGACAACGAGCAAGTAACGGTTTCAACTTCCAACTTACGAGTTGTAAATCGTGGGTCCGAAATTCCAAGTCAGGCAGATGCGAGTCGGACTCGCGCACGAAGGGTTCCATACCATTATCGAAAAAACTGCAAAAAACTGGCCAAGTGCGATTTGGACTCGCGCACGAAGGGTTCCGCACCATTATCGCAAAAAACGGCAAAAAAGTCACGTTTGTTGTATGGGGCTCCCATACAACAAACGTGACTTTTTTGCCGTTAATTTATTTTATTTTAATTTAATCAATATTATTTTTTGAAGTGAATATACAACTAAATATTCTGTGAATATTTCAAGCGTTTACCTGTTGCCGTTATTAATATCGAGCAAAAAACGCCAAAAAAACACGTTTGTTGTATGGGAGCCCCCCTTAAATATTAATTTTACTATATTTTTAGTATTTGTTGTTATAGCGGCAATACAAATACATCATCTGTCAAAATTTCAACTGTCTAGCTATCACGGTTCATGAGATACAGCCTGGTGACAGACGGACAGACAGACAGACAGACGGATCGTGAAGTCTTAGTAATAGGGTCCCGTTTTTACCCTTTGGGTACGCAACCCTAAAAAGCACGTTTGTTGTATGGGTGCCCCTCTTAAATATTTATTTTATTCTGTTTTTAGTATTTGTTGTTATAGCGGCAACAGAAATACATCATCTGTGAAAATTTCAACTGTCTAGATATCACGGATAATGAGATACAGCCTGGTGACAGACGGACAGACAGACAGACAGACGGACCGCGGAGTCTTAGTAATAGGGTCCTGTTTTTACCCTTTGGGTACGAAACCCTAATAAATAGGTTCCTCCTGACCGTCACCAGATGACCAAACGGCGCTTATCCAGTTCCAATAAAAATTGACGAATGAGCGCTTGTAAAAACACTAAGGCAACAACTAATAGTTCGAAATTAACTGAACAGAGATAAACAAGTACAGGTATAATATATACATTAAATATTATGAGGTGCCAGCGGTGACAAACGATGTTTTGGTAGTTTTTTCTATAATTTTTGTCTGTCCTCGCCTGCAGCATCTCATAATATTTAATGTATAAATTACATCTAGTACCAATTTGTTTTTCTCTTTTCAGTTTAGCAATAGTTTTTCCTGTTTTTATATATATTTTTTTTATTTCAGACTTTTTAGTTTTTTTTTATTCGAGATGGGTTTGCTCTTGACTCTAGTCTAGGTCAGAGGTGACAGAGACAAAGTCGACGATGTAGTGAGCGTACCCAGAAGAAGCCTGTTTACTCTAACTTTGAAGAGATTCGGGTAGTACCTATGCGTTCGGAAACACAGACGCAGGCAGTTAGTTTAGTTTTATTAATGAACGAGTTCTCTATGAAATTTTCAACTGTCTAGCTATCACGGTTCATGAGACACAGCCAGGTGACAGACGGACAGACAGACAGACGGATCGCGGAGTCTTAGTAATAGGGTCCCGTTTTTACCCTTTGGGTACGGAACCCTAAAAACAAAAATAAGAAGCATAATCATAAAGGCACAAGGTTTATAATGGAAAAGTAAAATCATTTTGCAACAATGCAGTTGAAAAGATTGAAATTTTGAACCTTTCGCGGACCATATTTTAGCTCGAAGGTTCCCCACCAGTGGTCCGCAGATCACAGGTTGAGAACCAATCCGCTAGGTGGACCGATGACCTGGTGAAAGATTGCAGGAACCCGCTGGATGCGAGACGCACGCGGATCGTTCACTGTGGCGACACTTGGTGGAGGCATATGTTCAGCAAAGGACGTCTTCGGCTGAAATGATGATGCTGGATGACACCAGTACATTCACATAAGCATTTTGACGCTGTGTAAAACAAAACACAGAATGCGATCGATGACTAGCAGCCATATTATACTAGCTGTCCCACGCGCCTTCGCTCCCGCCGTCAACTGGCTACCTACCTACCCTACATACATGAATGTTGCGTAACTTTAACCGCTTACGCAGCGCTCGCAACGCATAAAGGCATAATTTTAGCCCGTTTTTGCAATATTTTGCATTTATGCTCGGCTCCTATTGGTCGTTGCGTGATGTTATATAGCCTATAAACTTCCTCGATAAATGGACTATCCAACACAAACATATTTTTCAATTCCAATCAGTAGTTCCTGAGATTAGTGCGTTCAAACAAACAAACTCTTCAGCTTTATAATATTAGTATAGATAAGTTTAGATTGAATTATTATATTCTGTGACTCAAGCCAGGCATATTTTTAGCGTAGCTAGGTCGCGGGGTCCAAAGCCACTGAACTCTTGTTCAACGACAAGATTTAAATAATCGCGTTCAAAATTGAATCTGTAATTTCACAATGACTAATCTTCACGCTTTGGTCACTCTGAGGTGCGCAGAGTGCATTGCAACATCACGTGAATAAATTATTAGTTTTGTCAACAAAAAATGTCGGGTCAGGCCAATTTGTAGACCTTTGCTACGAGATGGCGAAAAAAATATTTGTGACAATGTCAATGAAACGTCTTGTGTCGTAAAAAATGTCGTAAAGGTCGTGATTTGTGTAGCTTATCAATCAAAATATTGATGAGTGACGTTTCTAGATCTGTCATTTCCTCTAGTATCATTTTTTTTTAAGGATCCGTACCAAACGGAGCCCTATTGCTGTTGCTCACGTGTCCGTCTGTCTGTCGTCTGTCACACAGGTTTAACAGCCAAACAGTTGCAGCTACAATCTTCAAATTTTCACAGTATTAGCATCTTGTTGACCCAAAGTCATACAAATTGTCAAAAAATATCTTTAAATGTTTTAAGGGGGGCTCTCCTCTCATACAGCTAAAGGGGGGGCAAAAAATGTTTGACTTGCCCCATCGAGTGGGGTATCGTTGTTGAGTAGATAATCTATCACATCACATCATCAGCCTATTAATGTTCCCACTGCTGGGACACAGGCCTCCTCTCTTTGAGAACAAAGCCCAAATCGCGGCCAAAAAACTGGGCATCCTAAATAAGGTGAAGCGATACTTTACGCCTGGACAGCTTTTAACCCTATACAAAGCACAAGTCCGATCCTGCATGGAGTATTGCAGCCACCTTTGGGATGGTTCAGCTAAGTATCAGCTTGCCGCGCTTGACTCAGTGGAACGCAGAGCCAAGAGGCTCATTAGCAACGTGGAACTGGTGGACGCCAAGCTTCACAGCTTGGCTCATCGCCGCAAAGTTGCCTGCTTGTCGGTCTTCTACAGACTGTACTTCGGTGAGTGTGCTCAGGAACTCCACGACCTCATCCCACCAGCCCCCTTCTACCATCGGACATCTAGACGCACTGCAAGTTATCATCCTTACCTTGTTGCCATTCCACCAATTCGAACCAAGCGCTTCCAAACATCCTTTATAATGCGCACAGCGAATGAGTGGAACTCACTGCCTGCGTCTGTGTTTCCGAATGCATTCAACCCGAATCTCTTCAAAGTTAGAGTGAACAGGCTACTTCTGGGTAAGCTCACTCCATCGTAGACTCTGTCTCTGTCACCTATGACCTAGACTAGAGTCAAGAGCAAACCCATTACAAATAAAAAAAAAAATAAAAAAAAGAGGGAATGGGCCGTAATCCACCACGCGGGCCCAGTGCGGGTTGATGGATGTCACATGTCTTCGAATTTTTTGGTTCTAGGACATGCCGGTTTCCTCACGATGTTTTTCTTCACCGTTTTGAGAGCAGTGGTGATGAAATTTACACAAAGTAAAGCGCCTGCCTGGGTTCGAACCCACGACCTACAACTTGTAAGTCGCGGCCGATACCACTGGGCCACCACTGCTCTAATAATCTATAAATCTATCTATCTATCTACCCTACTTAAATATTTATTTTATTCTGTTTATAGTATTTATTGTTATAGCGGCAACAGAAATACATCATCTGTGAAAATTTCAACTCTAGCTATCACGGTTCATGAGATACAGCCTGGTGACAGACGGACAGACAGACAGAAAGACAGACGGATCGCGGAGTCTCAGTAATAGGCTCCTGTTTTTAGCCGTTGGCTACGGAACCCTAAAAATGGCAAACAAAGGAATGAGAAGCCACCAAAGTCAGTTTATTTTCAAAGATTTTGTTCCGTAAAATTTTTTGACATCTCATTGGTCTACGAACTTCAAATTTGGTGATATTGTTAATTATTACGATTTTTTTTCAGATTTTCTTTGAAATTTACTAATTTTGCCTATTAAAACCAACTTGTTTTTGCGATTTGGTACGGAACCCTAAATGTGTAAAGTCCGACACGGTCTTGACCGGCTTTTTATTTGTTAGGCTCGCGTTTGACCACTATCTCACCTAGTAGTAAGCGATGATAATTATGGTCGACGCTTGCCTAGAAGTAACCTATTAACTCTTGACTTAAAGACCCCTAGGTTGTAGCTATCTGGAAACACAGACTCCGGCAGGGAATTCCACTCCTTAGCTGTACGCACAATGACAGTATTTTCAATACGCTTTGTGCGTATGGGTGGGATATCCACCATGTACTGATGGCGCATTGCCGTACGTCTTGTAGTCCGATGATGGAAAAGGCTAGGTGGAATCAAATTGTGCAGTTCCATCGCACACTCCCCGAAATGTAACCGATAGAAAACCGACAGGCAAACAGACTTAAAGATGTTGTAGCTATCAGGAAACACAGACTCTGGCAGGCAATTCCACTCCTGAGCTGTACGCAGAGTGACAGAACTCCCAAAACGTTTATGCGTATGGGTGGGAGCCAGTCCAGTTTCCCCCCAACGACCGTCAGTTTATTTCTTGGAACCGTCGCAAGCGTAACGTTTTCAAAACAATACTTGATGAATAAGTATTGTTTGAGCCTGTTGTGATTTCAAGAAGTAATACAACAATAGGGAAGTTTATCAGTCGTACGTGGCTTCTTAACAATGGTTTAAAGAAGAAAATAACAGCCTCAAATAACGATGGATTAAACATATATATTTATTTGACGATAAACCCTCTCTGGACCTCGATCTAGCGACGGCCTCGTTGCTCTAAGTCGCAAGCGCTGCCTCTAACCGAACGTAGATACAATTATTAAGAGGCAACGGGGGCAGAGAGCGCCGACTGAATTTCCTTAGTAAAAAGTCATAATTCGAGGTTTGGCTCTCGTATCTTTCCACCTCCAATATTGGACCAATTTAAAAGACATTCCGTAAACTGAAAATTAAAGATATATACTATGTCCCTATGTTTTCCTTTTTTCATTTATATTTGTCAAATTTGTACACTAAGCCTCTGTTAACAGCGCAATTTTGATCATTTTATGAGGGCTCTAGTGCTTCTAAAGATAATGTATCATCAAAAAGGAAAACATAGGGATATAGTATATATCTTTAATTTTCAGTTTACGGCATATCTTTTAAATTGGTCCAATATTGGAGGAGGAAAGAGACGAGAGCCAAACCTCGAATTATGACTTTTTACTAAGGAAATTCAGTCGGCGCTCTCTGCCCCCGTTTCCTCTTAAGAAAATGGATTAGACCATTTTCTATGTAACATATATTTTTTTCCAAAAAATTACGAGTTGCCGTTTAGACGTGATTCTCATTTTAAAATCAGCTACTGAAGATTAGGTTATTTAGTTAGTTATAGGTTTATTTGATGTCAAAAAATAAGGTATACATATAATATAATATGTTTGCCTATGTGATAGTTGAAAGACGCAACGTTGGAAGGCCTATCTCTACGTGGAGCGACGACCTGGCGGGCGAGCACGGCCTCTGTTATAGGCTTGAGTCAAGCACTTTATCACGGTTTTTGTGCCCAAACTGTGATAAAAATGTGTGACTCAAGCCTCTTACATTAGGCCGTGCTCGCCCGGCTGGTTAAGACTGCGTGAATCCGGTCGATGCCAGACACACAGAGCTGATCAGTGTGGCGAAGCTTGGGGGAGGCCATGTCCAGCAGTGGACGTCTGTCGACTGAAATGATGATGTTAGATAGTTTCAACCTTAGTTAAGTTTGAATTTACTGAGATTTTTTGTCACAACTCACAAGCATTAGAAAAATAATTTACCTGACTTTAATTGCGTATTGAGTGCATAACTGACCTTCTAACAAAAACGACACCTTACGGTCAGCAAAATAAATCCACATTGCAACGCGTTCTAAACGTAAACACAAAACACAGATTTCCGCGTTAACCGTACCGAGAACGGAACTCTAAAAAAAAATACAACACTTAACGTAAAATGTATCGTTTCGAGTGGCAAGCGGCCAGTCACTCCCGCGCATTCGGCCGCGTGATGCCGCGCTAAACCAATCGCGTTCAATTCCAAATTTGAAATTTTTGCAAAATTTTCACTCATTTTCACAATGGCCATGCGATCGTTAAGTCGTATGATCGACTATGTTAAAGCTAACAGAAAAATACGTGAGTGCTATTTTTTAAATTTTCAAGTGTATTTTTTTCTTTGTTGTAAATTACTGTGTTGCGTATATTAAGTAATGGTGACCTTTCGGTAATGTGTGGTGCACGGTCTAACGGAGTTTTAATGTGAAATTTCACTATTTTGTGTTCAGCCTTCAGATGTAATCGTGCGGATTAAGAAATCAGTTGATTTTTTCTTCGTTTACCAATTTGATTTGCAATTAAGTGTCACTGGTTGGCTTAACTGCGACTTTTTCTACAGGGTTTTGTTGATCTGGTTTCACTTGAAAATTTCTGTAACTAATGCAGCGTTTTTAGGTTAAACTATTCACTTATATTTACAAGTATTTCGTTGTAAATTGTGAAGAATTTACTCAACTTTCCAACAGTGAAATCTTCATTAAAATCTAACCAGTAGTTTTGAATTAATTTCCTTCCTCTGTTAATTTCTAAATCTTGCATTCTTGCATAAGTAGTATTATATTAGAGGAGACTTTCTTAATAATGCAAGAAGTATTAATATTCGTGTTTGTATAATGGCATAAAATGGCGAATATCTGTTTCTCGAAACTCATAAAATGGCGGATTTTTTCGATTTTAAGCAACTTGGCAAGTTTATTAAAAGAAAACTGGTTCGGTTTGGGTACAAACCACTTCTTACCGTTAAATATTTATTTTAATCTTGTACCTGTTTTAGGATAGCAAGAACTGGGTTTCATTCTCTAGAAATAAGCTTTAATTTTATTCTTTACTAGCTGTGCCCGCGGCTTCTCTCCCGTCATCTGTCTGCCAACCCTACCCTACTTACCTTCCTGCCTACCCTTCTTACCTACATACCATTTTTTTTTCTAGGGTCATCATTCTTTCGTGGAGAATCTTAACATCACCATTCAGAAAATTACTTCAAATGCACAACGCCATCTATCGAATATCGAGTTCAACTGTCCGAGTATCTGAATTGCGTGTGTTGATAATTTTAAATGCATCTAACTTTTGATAGAGTGAACCGACTGCGATGAAACAAAAACTAAGTGATGAGAATCTCTCTCAACATCAATAATAAATACGCTTTCAGACAAAAAAAAATATCTTCAAAATCAGTTAGCAATTGGCGAATATCGCTGAACATACACACTAATGCTGACGCTACACTTGGCATATTAAGCAACATATTTGCGAAATTTTGGCTATGCAAAACGAACCTTATAACTTTAAATATAAAAGTTGAAATATAGTTCATTTTGTAATAGAGATTTGGAGCAAATATTTGTACAAATACGCCAAGTACCAGCATAAAATTTCTTCTTCTATCCATATATACATCTTTATCATTCGTCATCTCCTTTCTAGACATACTTTCTAGACTCCAGTTAGATATCATCATCTTCCTGCTCTTGTCCCCTGTTTCTTCTTCCATACCGTCCTGCCACGCCATCACTGACCCCCTTTTCTTTCACATCACTCCTTGCACAGTCCATCAACTCCTAATTTTGCACAGGTTTGCAACCAATTCAATACATTCCTAGGCCACTGCAGTTCATGACAAAAGTGTTCATGGTATGTAACATAAATACATAATAATTGTTGGTAAATATTCGCGGCAACATTTAGCCACATGACCACAGAGTACCAATGACCCAGATATTGATAATATCCGCTCAGAGTCGGACGGGAAAGTAAAAGGCACAGTAGTGCTGAGCGGCAACCAAGCGTGAATCTTAAGACTTAGACTAAATCTAGCAAAAAATAAAAATAAATTATTGGTACCTACTGAAAGATTTGTCTGAGATTGTTATTTGCTATCGTATTTATTAAACAGTGTAGGTAGCTATATAATAATACTAGCTGTCCCACGCGGCTTCGCTCCCGTCAACTGGCTACCTACATGAATGTTACGCAGCGCACGCAACGGAAGCTCTCAAAAAGGAATAATTTTGCCCGTTTTTGCAACATTTTCCATTTATGCTCCGCTCCTATTGGTCGTAGCGTGATGTTATATAGCCTATAACCTTCCTCGATAAATGGACTAACCAACACAAAGAGAATTTTTCAATTCCAATCAGTAGTTCCTGAGATTAGCGCGTTCAAACAAACAAACAAACAAACTCTTCAGCTTTATAATATTAGTATAGATATTATTATATTACAATATACCTACTTGGGAAAAGGCTAAGCAGATCATCTCAGAAGATTTTAGTATCGTTAAATTTATTGAAATTTTAATGACAGCGTTTGAGAAGAGATTTTTTATCAGAAAAACAGACATTGATAAGATACCTAATCTTTTTGCATGTGAATGACATCTTGTGATATACACATAGGCTGATAAACACATTACCCTCCCTCGGCAGTCGGGTTAACACAACTTAATCGATTCGTGATACATCAATAAGCTATGTCAACATTGCTTATGTAATTATATACTAACACATAAACGGGTAAAACGACATATTCTAAGAAAATCTACCGCATGTGACGAGCTGACTAAATTTTGTGTAAACAACTTGGTGTATTTATTAAACATGGATTTTCTGTGGTATAACTTTTAAAATCTATGTACCTGTAGAAGATTTGTTAAGGAATAAAATTTAAAGAAAATGCTGGCAGTGGTTTAACTGGTAAAACTCAGTTTTAAGACGTCGACTAACGCCAACGACCTTGAGGGAACAAAACGCGCACTTGTTTCACACCCGCGCGACCCAAAATTTTGTAGTTTTTTGTACTTTCCTTATTATTCTATGACTTAAATAAAAAAGCTTCAGATCAAAATGTAGATAATTAAATTGTCTTTGAGATTGTGTCGATTTCATTAAAATACGCCCAACGGTTTTGGTGTGATTGTCGTGTTTTTGTACGTTTTAGACATAACTTTACAAATTAATTACACTATGTTAACCGAATAAAACTCAAAATTTTCTTAAATCAAATTATTAAGTTAATGGTCTAGTGCAACATATAATTTTTCCAAAAAAATACGACTAGCCGTTTAGACGTGATTCTCATTTTAAAATCAGCTACTCAAGGGAATCTGCGCCTTAAGATCCGTAATTAACTTATGGTTAAAAATAATAATCAATAGTTTCAAATAGCAGTACAATACGTTTTTTCATAAATTTTAACCTACAAAATAAACAAATAAATAAAAAAAAAACTGAACAAAATAAAATATGTTTGAGCCGTTTGGGGTTGAAACATTAGGTCCATGGGGTCCGACTGCGCATCGAGTGTTTCGAGAAATAAGCACAAAGCTCGCCGACTCTTCACGTGACCAGAGGGCTGGCCTTTTCTTCGGCCAGAGAATCAGCATTGCCATCCAACGTGGCAATGCTGCCAGCGTTCTGGGCACGTTTCCCATTGACATCGATGTGGACGAATTTTTTGATGCACAATGAGCTCTTTTCCGTCTCCCTTTTGTATTTGTATATAGGTTTGTTGTTTTTTAGATTCAATTGTATATATGTTAATAAATAAATAAATAAACATCCAACTTTTTTGACCATTTACAGAGGAATGTTAAAAAATTCCCAAAATTGGCCACCTATTTAGGGAAATACATTTCAAAATTCCTTTAAAGGAATTTATTTATGTAGTTAGGTATTTTTTGTTAACAATAAATACAACAACGGCACATGTTTTTAATAAAAATAAATTACATTTTTAAACGAAACCACAGTTGAATTAAAGACAAAGTGAAAAGTTACCACACTTCCTTAATGAAATAATTACACTTACACAATTAAACAATTAATATAATTGTCTTATAAATTAGCCAAATTAAGCTAACTACATTGAAATTTATTGCGTAAGCTAGTGAAATTATTATGATTTAAGACAAAGAAGTAATGAATAAGGCCTGACTCGCACGTACTTGTAAATGACAATTTCCAACAACATGAGTCACGTAATAAAATAAATTTGATTAACACACAAATAATGTAAAAAATATGGTTTTATGGAGAGGGCTATGCTCGGAGTTTCCTTGCGTGATCGAATTAGAAATGTAGAGATCCGCAAGAGAACCAGGGTTTAGCAACATAGCCCGAAGAATGCCAAACTTAAGTGGCAGTGGGCAGGGCACATTGCTCGCAGAACGGATGGCCGATGAGGCAGAAAGGTTCTGGAGTGGCGACCGCGAACTGGAAGACGTTGCGTTGGAAGGCCTCCCACCAGGTGGACCGATGACCTGGTGAAGGTTGCGGAGATCCGCTGGTTGCGAGACGCACGGGACTGGGCAATGTGGCGACGCTTGGGGGAGGCCTATGTCCAGCAGTGGGCGTCTATCGGCTGATATGATGATGATGATGAATGTAAAAAACCGGACAAGTGCGAGTCGGACTCGCGCACGAAGTGTTCCGTACCATTATCGCAAAAAACGGCAAAAAAATCACGTTTGTTGTATGGGAGCCCCACTTAAATATTTATTTTATTCTGTTTTTTGTATTTGTTGTTATAGCGGTAACAGAAATACATTATCTTTGAAAATTTCAACTGTCTAGCTAACTCGGTTCATGAGATACAGCCTGGTGACAGACGGACAGACAGACAGTGGAGTCGTAGTAATAGGGTCCCGTTTTACCCTTTGGCTTCGGAACCCTGAAAGGCGAAAAAAAAAAAACCTTTTTAATAAAAAAATTGAGCGACGAAATAACAACTTGAAAAGCTAAAAAAAAAACTTTTAGTCCAGTATTTTGGGGCGGCGCCAAACAAACTATCAACAAAGATCTACCTTGTTACTGTCATTCTACGCTTTAGGTAATTAATTTGATGTTTTTTTTTGGCGCCAACTCAAAATGCTAGAAAAGTTTATTTTTTGGTTTTCATTTCGTTCAATCGTCGGTTAAATTTTTTTTTAAAAAGAATTTTTGATAATCTAACTGGCGATGAAGGACTAAACAGAATTATACTCCCTCTTATAGAGATGAGGCCTGTTTCCCAGCACTGGGAACATTATATGCTGGCTAAATGAATATAAACTACTCGTATTTGTCATCAAGGTCACATAAAACAATGTCAATGTTTTTAAAAGCCAGTGACAGTGACCCAAAACTGACGGCCCGTGATATAATTAGAATTGATGATACAAAAACTATTGTTTTTTTCGAACGAATTAACAATAATGTGACCTTGATTACCTCGTTGGTCTAATGGTCGCAAACCTTACTGCTGAGCCAACCAAGTCCTGAATTCGATTCTCGAGTCAGGCAATTTTTTTTCGATAAAGGACTTGGAACCGATTTCACCAGTAAATCTGATCGCGATTAGTTTAACTAAACTCAGTTTATGCAAATACAACGTTCTGATTGGTAGTTGTTTAGCGGTTTTACCAATCAGAAAGCTGTATTTGCATAAACTGAGTTTAGTTGGACTAATCGCGATTAGTTTTATTGGTGAAATCGGCCTTTAAGGTTACACTAGTCGATCATTGTTCCATACAAACGTAGTATGGCGATTACTCCGCTGTTTGACGATGTACGTTCAAAGTAAAAAATTATATCAATTTGTCTCATCATTATCTAGCCCTGTATGGAAACAAAAAAGTAAAAAATATATATATTTGAAAGTTATGAGCGTCGAAAGTCTCATCTTTCAGCACTAATTTTAACGCATATCTGGGCGGAAATAAATACCATAAGAAGAAGCAAAATTGCGCAACGGCCACCATACAGGGTATCCATCACCATTAGTAGTTCAACAATGCAAATAATTTTATTTTGAACAGATACGTTTAGTCTATTTTTCATGATATCCAGACTCCCAAAGGTCTGATTATAAAATTTCGCGCACTCGGTTTCGTCCTAAATCATTATCCATTTCGCTACAAATTTGTAAAAGTGTGTATTCGTACGCGAACTAGCTTCCTACTGCTCATCACAGCATCTATCTCTTCCGCACGTGTTATCGGTTGATAAAAAATGCATTTTAACCCTGCACACAAAATACTTCGTGCCGTCGACTAGTGTAACCTTAACGATTGTAGAAAGTAATTCGATACGAAACGTTTGTAACTTAGCTAGGGGAATAGATCAACTAAAGATTCTAAAAATATCCATTTTATTTTATGTTATCCTTTCTCACTCTTGACCGTTACACATTCGTGACTGTGTTACAAAAGTAGACCCAAATGATAATGTAGCCATTATTATAAATCAATTTCTCTTGTTTTTTCGACATTGCAACATCAACTACGGCCAGCCGGACTAACGATCTGTGACAGTTTTCTTGGAAAATACGACCTGGTTTTTAAAAGCCTTTTTAGGGTTCCGTACCCAAAGGGTAAAAACGGGACCCTATTACTGAGACTCCGCGGTCCGCCTGTCTGTCTGTCTGTCCGTCTGTCACCAGGCGGTATCTCATGTAACGTGAAAGCTAGACAGTTGCAATTTTCACAGATGATGTATTTCTGTTGCCGCTATAACAACAAATACTAAACACAGAATAAGATAAATATTTAAGTGGGGCTCCCATACAACTATTATATTATTAGAATAAAAAAAACCACCATTTTTACACTATTAATATTCAATTTAACACAATTTAAGGAAAATAAAACAGAGAAGCAACATAGACTCCATCACGTTCCCGCCAAAACTCCCCTCGACTGTAATAATATTCGGTTTTTGATTTTTTGAATTAACTTTATTTTGAGAATTGTTTTTTGCCATAACGCATTTTGGTTGGTGATAAAAAAAAACTGTCAGTATGACTTTAACCAAAACCTGGTCTCCTTCGGTAATAACGTGAAACAATTTTTTTATAAACTGGTTTAGGCTACGAACTAGATACTAACTTCGTTACTGGGAAATCTAGGGCATTCATTAGATCCCATTCACTGGTAGTGGGGGTAGGGCTGTCACGCAAGCAAAAGTTTTTAATCTTAGCCTTGGCTGCATAAGAAGAGGCTTTTGCGCTGCAGTTGGACAACACATACAAAGCAGCCTATAATATTCCCACTGCTGGGACACAGGCCTCTTCTCTGTGAGATGAAGTTGTCATTTTGGGATGGAATTATTTGTTATTACTATAATAATAATACCAGACTGTAACTGTCCCACTGCAGGGCAAACATCACTTCTCATACAGAGAAGGCACTTTGAGAATTGACTATGACTGCCATAAAGAGAAATGTTCAACTCCATGGTTAGACGGGGTTTTTAAAATTCACCTTTCCTACCATTTTTTTTAAATCCATCCAAAGGTTGTCTTGAAAAGATCGCTTTTAGCGATAAGGCCGCCCATTGTGTCACCCAGTGTAATGTTTTCTTCGTCTATACTTTCTGTAACTTATACGGTGTACATAATAAAGAGTATTCTATTCTATTCTATTTTTTCCGTTACACTCTGTACATGACTTAGGAACACATACATCATAACGCCTAATGGGAGTTTCTCTGACTGTATATGAAAACTTTTTTTTTTTTTTTTTTTTTTATCTTATATAGGCTCGCGCTTGACCACCATCTCACCTGATGGTAAGCGATGATGTGGTCGATGATGGAGCACGCTTGCCTAGAAGTAACCTATTCACTCTTGACTTAAAGACCCCCAGGTTGTAGCTATCGGGAAACACAGACTCCGGCAGGGAATTCCACTCCTTAGCTGTACGCATAATAAAAGTATTTTCAAAACGTTTAGTGCGTATGGGTGGGATGTCCACCATGTACCGATGGCGCATCGCCGTACGTCTGGTAGTCCGATGATGAAATGGGCTGGGCGGAATAAGATTATGCAATTCCATCGCACACTCCCCGAAATGTAACCGATAAAAAACCGACAAGCCGGCAACTCGGCGACGATGTTCAAGGCTCTGGAGCTTTGTCTTAACCAATGCCTCATCGCCGATGAGCCTCTTGGCCCGCTTTTCGATCGACTCTAGTGCATCAAGTTGGTATTTGGCAGAGCCGTCCCAGAGATGAGAACAGTACTCCATGCATGATCGAACTTGCGCTTGATACAAGCTGAGCAGCTGTTCTGGCGTGAAGTACCTTCTCACCTTTGCAAGGATCCCCAGCTTCTTAGCAGCCAGCTGAGCCTTTGCCTCAATGTATGGGCCAAAATTGAGAGTTGATGTCAACATAACGCCAAGCAGCTCAAGATGGTCAGTTATTGGCACGGTCATACTTCGGAAAGTTGGAGCCGGGTGAAATTGACTCTTTTTAGCGGAAAAAAGACACGCCTGGGTTTTAGCAGCATTAAACCTGACCAGATTGGCATCGCCCCATTCGGAGACTGCCTGCAAGGACAGGTTTAAGCGCTCCACCATGGCCTCCCGGAGAGACTGGACCTGAGGCCCGGTAGTACGAGCGTTGGACAAGTATCTCTCAGCAACAGTGCTGTCGTCTACATACCCAAAGGTACCGGGTTTTAGCAGATCGTTAATGTGCAGCAAGAATAAAGTTGCTGAGAGTACTGACCCCTGAGGGACACCGGCATTAATATCCAAGTGGTCCGACGAGCAGCCATCGATAACCACTCGAATGGACCGATCTCTCAGGAAGTCTGCAATCCAATCACACAGACCACCGGGCAAACCGAATGAAGGAAGCTTACCAATAAGGCTTTTTCCTCATAGAGCTACAAGAAATGTCGTTTTGACGTGACTATATGGTTTTATAATATCAAATACGCTAGCAAACAATAAATATTGTGCGATGCCAACAATTTTACATACATACGTTTCGAATTGATAACCTCCTTTTTTGAAGTCATTGCCAGTAAAAAAACATTTTATTTTTCAGAAAATCTTTAAAGAAAAAGTATTCAAAAGATCTTTTTTTACATAAATATATATATTTTTAAATAATTATATTGTATTAAAAAACTGTTAGGTGTAATTTATTAACTTACTGACTGAAACAATGAGGAATAGCGAAAAACACAGGTCAAAAAATATTGAAAAAAGTCACGAGGCCGATTTTGATGAAAACTAAAACTGCATAATTGGATTTTTCCATCCACGCTCATTTGAAAAACTGTACTGTATATTCAGCTGACCACAGCATATGATGATTTTCAAAATAATTGTATCTTTTTCATAATCCCCGTGAGAGACAGCCCTAGCTTCAAACTACATACCTTTAATGGAGTTTGCGTAAACGCTCGCTTACCTTCACGCTCGTTATCACTTACTGGGTCAGCAGTCTTGATTGTACTTTAGTTATACAAGCGAAACATTGTCTTCTATTCCCATAGTTTTGTGGAGCGACTAAAATGTGGATGGATGCAGAGGGAGAGGAAGGCCAAAGAAAAGATTCATGGACTGTGTGAGGAGTGATATGAAAGAAAATGGAGTCATGACGGTGGACAGGACGGTATGGAAGAAGAACGTTCCGTTAAAGATTACGTTGAGGACAAAAAAAGGCTTGGGATTGAGCTGCTCCAATCAATTTTATTATTTTTATTTTTTGCATCCTGAATTTTGTTTTTTGTTGCATTGACAAGAATATTTACTTTTTAAAGTATTATATTATTTAATTTTAATTATTGTGAATGTGAAGACTATGTGTATCATTACTTTTTTTTGTTTTAAATTTTTCTCAGTTAGTTTTTAATCATGGTCTGGCAGTTTGAGTAATTTATGCGGCCTACCCGAATGTCCTTTCTTTAGTCGTCGAATCGTTGAGCTTCTTAAATTCTGAGTTGAGCTGCACGGTTATTGACAAATGCGTGCACTGACTGGACACTCAATCCACTCAATCTAGCTGGTTTATTTCCTCAAAAGACCATTTCAGACATCAATCTACATGGTTTTCACATGGTCTAACCGGCCTTTCTTCTCAGAGTAGTCAGATAAGAAACGCCGACCTCATCTCGTTTTCACCCTTCTACCATCGGACATTTAGACGCACTGCAAGTTACCATCCTCACCTAGTTGCCATTGCACCAATTCGCACCAAGCTCTTCCAAACATCCATCATAATGCGTACAGCAAAAGAGTGGAACTCACTGCCTGCGTCTGTGTTTCCGAACGCATACAACCCGAATCTCTTCAAAGTTAGAGTGAACAGGCTTCTTCTGGACTACTGGGACACAGGCCTCCTCTCTGTGGGGGGAATGGGTCTTACTACACCTCCTAGGCCCAGTGCGGGTTGGTGGATGTCACACGTCTTTGAACTTTTGGTTCTAGAACATGCCGGTTCCCTCACGATCTTTTCCTTCACCGTTTTGAAGGAAGATGATGATATATATGTTTTTAATCAAGCTGTCTGGTTGTTTCGCTTATCCGTAAACACAGGCAAGCTCGAATGACATCGTACTATCAACACGGAGTCACAACAAACGGCAGTTCTCCAAACAAAATGGCGCTTGTTTTCAAAATATGCTCGTGTTCCATTTGACGTTTATTTCAAGTTTTACGTATCGGTGTGTAGTGAGAATCGAATTCCGACTACGTTGGTGATGTGGTCGTTAGTAGAACGCTGCACAATTGCACATGGGGTCTAATAGTCCCATCCGATCTGCAATAATTGTCTGTTGGTATTTCTAAGCCTGAATGCTCAATTTTTTAACCGACTTACCAAAAAGGAGGAGGTTCTATGTTCGACTTCATGTATGTTTTTTGTAGTCTCACTTTTAATGTTTAATAAGGTCTTCTTAGTCTATGAAATCAAAGATGGATGTGTTTTGTTAAGAATGTTAGCAAAGAAAAGGGAGTCAGCGATTGCTTGACGGTTGACAGGACGGTATGGACGACGAAAATAATTTTCACAAAAAAAATAAACTGACTTCAAAACATTCGTGCTGTTTGTCGCTTAGGAGTTCGGTTGTATGTTCCATATCTTGAAAACTGCTGATCCGATTTTGATGAAATTTGCACTATTCCCTAAGTTGAGAGATACCTAATCCAATAAAAAAAGAATTGTCATGATCCGATAAGTTGTTTCGGAGACATGCGTGGACAAACATACATACATACACTTATGACATTTGGCACACGCGTTTAGAAGCCCACATAGAGTAACATACGTGAATATTGTGTAATTCCAACAATATTACATCCATATGCGTCGAATGGATGACCTTTGTTTTTTTGAAGTCGGTAAAAACGTGCTGCGCCGACCACAAGTAACATGGGACAAAGGCAGGAACATGAAGATGATGAAGAGGCTAGCTTATAAGTATCTCTAGGTTATCTTATAACTGACAAGCGACCTAACATTTCAATCTATATTAATCTTACTAATATTATAAAATTATTCATTAAAACAAGCTGTTTTCGTATTCTTCTTAGCAAACCCTTTCATTTGATACCCATATCATGGCAGTGCGCAAAAAATAACTAGTACGCCATCTTGGGCCGTTTGCCATATTGGATTTAGAATGACGTTACTTAGCTAACCATGCATTGTCATCAAAACTAAACGTGTATGCAAAATTTCATCTCAATCGGTGGAGGATAACTGCTTTAAAATTCAGTTGCAAGATTTGACCCAAACACACTTACATACATACATTGCAAGTGAAATTAAAGTTTGTATTAAGGTTACACTAGTCGACGGCACGAACTATTTTGTGCGCGGGGTTAAAATGCATTTTATATCAACCGGCAACACGTGCGGAAGAGATAGATGCTGTGATGAGCAGTAGGAAGCTAGTTCGCGTACGAATACACACATGTGCAAATTTGTAGCGAAATGGATAATGATTTAGGACGAAACCGAGCGCGCGCAATTTTATGAACAGACCTCTCAAACGTTCAAAATAAAATTATTTGCATTGTTGAACTACTAATCTATCCCTGTATGTTGGCCGTTTTGCAATTCCGTCTTCTTATGGTATTTATTCGCGCCCAATAATGCGTTAAAATTTGTGTCGAAATGTGGAACTTTCGACGCTCATAACTTTCAAATATTTACTTTTTTGTTTCCATACAGGGCTAGATAATGATGAGACAAATTGATATCACTTTTTATTTTGACCCTAGACTACGTTTGTATGGAAGAATTTTCGACTAGTGTAACCTTAAATGCGAAAGTTTGGATGGACGTGTGTATCGTTGTTACTCAATAACGCCAGAACGGCTCAACGGATCTGGATGAATTTTGGCACAGATAATAATAGATTATAGTCAGGAATAGCACATATGATATTTTCACTTTTCATCCCGTGAATATGTTACCTCGGGATAATTTTCAACACACACCGGGCGAAGCCGCTTGCAGAGGCTAGTATATAATATTTTAAATAGGAAACTAACTCGGTCTGTTTGTATGTTATATTTTCACGTCTTATCGACTACACGGATTTAGATGAAACTTAGCACACAGATAGGCCAAGGCCAGTATTAGGACAAAGGATAATATTTATCACGGTAATATTGTCCCTTTTAATATTTTATTATTTATTTAATTTTCAGCCTGAATTGTCCCACTGCAGGGAAAATTAATCTTTTCTTTACTAATAATATTGTTTTTTACCCGACTGCCGAAGGAGGGTAAAGTGTTTATCAGTCTATGTATGTATGTATGTTTGTTCCTATGTGGCGTTCTAGAGACCAAACGCGTTGGCTGATTTTGATGGTTCTTACGTCAATCGACTCGTATTAACCCTACGAGTGTCACTGGCTACATTAAAATTGGAAAATAGAAAAATGGCGGCTTTTGGACGCCATATTGTGGGGCCAAAATTTTTTTTCTTCCAACCCAATCGTGTGTGTACATGTAAAAATAACTTTATTTTTGGAAGTCGGTGTCTTTCATAGGTACCATTTTTTGCGTTATGGACACCGACTTCCAAAAATAAAGTTATTTTTCACTTTGTAGTTTCTTATTTGGAGGTCGGTAGTATTTTTTTGTAAAAAGTTTTTTTTTTTCACTTTTTAGTTGTTCCTACCTAATAGGCAAGTTGTTAAGTAAGTTTCCTATAACGCCAGAATAGATTACCCGAATATCATGAAACTTTAACAAAACCGATCAAATGAGAGATCTGCTTACCCCTTAAGAGCGTACTAGCGTGATGTTATGTTATGAAATGATATAAACAATAAACAGGGCACAGGCATGCCATTGCAGCAGTCCCGAGAGATTTGCCGTTATTTATTGAAGGGTTCCGTTGTATATCTTCGAAGTTCTTCATCAGATCTTCACCAAATTAAAATGGGACCAATTATGAAACATACTCTTTCAAACAAAAAAATAATATTCAAAATTGGTCTACAATTGACGGAGATATCGGTGAACATACATAAAAAAAAAAAACTTACAAGAAGTCGAACATAGAACCTCCTCCTTTTTCGAAAGTTGGTTCAAAATATATAACACTTACATGTTTAAATGTACCTAATTCAAAAAAAAAAAATATCACATCATAACATCTGGTTTTGGTCAGCCAGCTCGTGAACATGTATCCACCGACAGCACAGCATGATTTTCTTCTTGTTTACATCTTTTTAGTTTGCTTTTTAAGCAGTCGGGTTTTTTTATTTTTTAATTAACTTTTTTTTAAATTAAAATCTTCTAATAAGCAGCTTATCGTGCATCCATATCGAAATCAAACGTGTTTGCGAAATTTGAGCTCAAGCGGTTGAGGTTATCTGTTTTAAAATTCAGTTGCAAGATTTTACACATATTATAATAATATACCAGGCAATTTAAACCGTGGCCAAAACCCAATCTCTCTTGTAATATATAATGTGTAATATAATGATAAGAAGGAAATAATAGAAAAACACACAAAAACATATTCTTTTACGCACGGAATGATAATCTGCCTCCGTGTCTATCACTGCTAATCTCGAAAACGGCTGGCAACATTAGAAAGTGACCTCTTTACCACATTTCATAACGCCGACTTAAATGTCATATTGTATAAGATGTCAAAACTGTTTTAGCAGCGAATGTAGACATATATCGACGATTTTATGAAGATGAGTATGAAAATGATTGCCTCGTTGGTCGATTGGTTGCAAGCGCTATTGTTGGACATGAGGTATTGTGTTTGATGCCTGGGTCGGGCAGTGTTAGTCTGCACTTATGACCGCTTGGAAGACGACTAACGCCAACGACATTGAGGGAACAAAACGCGCACTCTTTTCACACCCGCGCGACCCAAAATTTAGTAGTTTCCGTACTTTCTTTATTATTCTATGACTTTAAAAAAACGCCTCAGATCAAAATGTAGATAATTAAATTTTCTTTGAGATGGCGTCGATTTCATTAAAATACGCCCAGCATTTTTGGTGCGATTGTCGTCTTTTTAGACGCTAGTAAAGGGTTGGCGAACCTATGGCACGCGTGCCTGTGGTGGCACACGACAAAATATTTTCGGCACGCTAAACTGAGGTTATTTAGAATGTAGGTAATTTGCAAAAGCAGAAATGACACCAACTCAAGGTGGGTTAGGTTACTTCTAGGCAAGCGTGCTCCATCATCGGCCACATCATCGCTTACCATCAGGTGAGATGGTGGTCAAGCGCGAGCCTATATAAGATAAAAAAAAAAAAAAACTCCTACTTTTATATTTTAAAGCCTAATTTTTTTTGGTGTCACTTCATTGTCACATAAAAAAAGTATATAATTTATATAGCACGTTTTCTAATAAAGTTTCGCCATCCCTGGTCTAGTATAACATATATTATATACAAAAATTACGACTAACCGTTTAGACGTGATTCTCATTTTGAAATCAGCTACTCATGTATCTGCGCCGTAATGACAATCACGGTTCGATCCGCTCGCCGCTTTCCGCTTGCCACTTGCCGCTTTCCGCTTGCCACTTGCCGTAATAGGTCCTAGATGTGTGACCATTCTGACACTCCGAGACTCTTCCGTGCCTCGGAAAACACGGGTTTTGACGGCGAGTAATGGGTAGCTCGCCGTCCGATAAGGACCAGGCCCGAGTCAACGGCGCGTTGTGTTCCACGCGCGCCTCAAAGAGATGTCAGCAAAACTGACGGGGTCTGCGACAACCGATGCTTGTCTGGGTCGCGGATAAATTTGAAAAAGAGTTACCGCGGCCCTGGCTCAAGCAACTGAAGGAACACGGGTGGGTTTTAGTCAGTAAAAGTCTGACACGCCCTCCCGCCTCACCCAGAGTTTTCAGCTGCTATTTGAAGATCTTTGACTGTCGTTACAGAAGCTTGAAAATTATTCTTGCCAAGAAGTATCAAGTTATCCAGTTACTGGGTTGTGGAAGTCAGATTAGCAGTCGCTCCATAGAAAATACTGGTGTTCAATTGCATCCATTTAGACTGTAACCGCGACATAGTTGGGAAAAGATGGCTTTATATTCAATAGTATAGCAAAGAAAACGTTTGCTTAGGAACAGACCTACTTTCGCGTATACAAATTACTTTTAATTTTGAATTCGAAGCAATAAGTTAACTTTCAAGGTCAGTGTGTTATGTAACTTAAGCTTACTTAATTACAACTTGGCATGTTGTTCGGTAAGCAACTAGTTTGCTTCATATACGAGTATAAGGCTTTTGTGATTAAGAAAGCGGGTAGCGTTACGGATTTGGTAAAGAACTTGTCGGTCGATCGTGACGTTAAAGACGGCATATTATTTATGCCATAAATAAAAGCTATTTTCTTGGTAAATTTTTACAATAATATTAATAAGCTCGCGTTTGATCACTTTCTCACCTGATGTGCTCGATCATTATATCATTCAGATCAGCATCTTAATTGCGACGCACAATTTCTTTCAAATCAAAAGAAAAATATTCCTAATGCTTCAAATGTTTGATAAATGCACCTGTTCAGCAATGTAAATAGAAAGAAAAATCGGCCAAGTGCGAGTCGGACTCGTGACCGGAAAAAACACACAAATAACACACAATAATGGAACGGAACCCTTCGTTCCGTACCATTATCGCAAAAAACGTCAAAACAATCTCGCTGGTTGTATGGGAGCCCCACTTAAATATTTATTTTATTCTGTTTTTAGTATTTGTTGTTATAGCGGCAACAGAAATACATCATCTGTGAAAATTTTAGCTGTCTAGCTATCACGGTTCATGAGATACAGCCTGGTGACAGACGGACAGACGGATCGCGGAGTCTTAGTAATAGGGTCCCGATTTTACCCTTTGGGTACGGAACCCTAAAAAAGAAAGAAAAAAAGAAGTAAATTTGTTTTTAGTAAGTTTTTTTTTTTAATAACTCAATGATGTTGTTGTTGCGTCTATGGCTTTTACGGGACCAAGGAACTATGATGTAATCTATGGTGACGGCTTCAATCCAAAATCGATCGCCTATGGCAGTCCCCGCATTCCGCTATCAATGTTACCTAGCCATTTTTGTATAGTCTAATAATAACCTAACCTTTGACCCAGAAACAACCTCGTATGTACTCGTAGATATTTTTTGCTAATCAGAATAAATTGTTGATTTTATTAATTTATCACTAATTCACAAGTCATAAATAGAAATGGCGTCGGGCGCGGAGATGGCACGGGCGGGTTCCTATTCCATTCAAATTTCATACAAAATGAATGGAAATAAAGCGCAATTTAGGACACACGGTATGTCGTCATAACCACGTCCGAGCAATGCCATACCGTGTGTCCTAAATTGCGCTTTATTTCCATGCATTTTGTTTTAAATTTGAATGGAATAGGAAGCCACCCGTGCCATGTCCACGCTCGACGCCATTTCTGTGTGGCCTGTGCCTAATACAAGATCATTATATTCTTCTCAGACAGTATTTTACATGACTGTGGCTCCATCTATATCGCAATCATAATCAGCCTAACGTTCCCACTGCTGGGATACAGGCCGTCTCTTTGTGAGAGGGAATGGACCGTAATCCACTGCGCGGGTACAAAGCGGGTTGGTGGTGGATGTCAAATGTCTTCCCATTTTTGGCTTTAAGACAAGCCAGTTTCTTCACAATGTTTGCCTTCACCGTTTTTGTTGGTTAATAAAAAATTAATTATTTAGCGAATAAGTTCTTCCTCTTTAAACATTCATCATCGTAACATTATCTTATTGACGAATGAGACGAGAAAGTCTACTTCTGAAAATGCCATCACATTGAAAAATGCAAACCTAACAAACTGGCAACATAACTCAATGACAACGTCACAAACTGACAACTAGGCAAAGTACCACCAAACCATCACGTAGGTACAGACTTCAAAAATACCACTTTTCGAAAAGGTATCGTCACAAAATGATAACGTCGTCGTAAAATGACAACATCACAAAATAACAACTACGCAAAACTACCACTTCACAAAACGGTCACGAGACATTACAAAAATACTATTTTTCAAAACGGTTTTGTCACAAAATGACAACGTCACAAACTGGCAGCTCCGCAAAGTGACAACTTTTTTCTAACGTGTTTTTCTTCTTTTACAGGGTTTGTGCTGGGATGTGCTATACTGCTACTTCTGGCGGGCATCTTCTGTGCCATCTTCTTCATGAAACTTGTTGGATTATACATTGATCACGTGAGTTTTTATTTTACTTTATTTTTATTTAAATAGGTTTAACTTCTGCCCGCGGTTTCGCGCACGTAAAATTGTTTTACCATCCCAAATGAACACACTACAGGGATAAAAACTATTATGTGTCCTTCACAGGGTCTCAAACTATCTCCATACCAAATTTAATCTAAATCGGTTCAGCGGTTTGTTGTGAAAAGGTTACATAAAAACAAACAAACAGAGTTACTTCCGCATTGACAATACTAGCGTCTGCCAGTGACATCGCACTCGTGAAAAGTGTTTTTTTTTATCCCAAGGGCACATTATATTGGGATGAAAAGTAAATCGTAATCATACATTTATTCAATAAATTTTTTACCTTTGAAATTGGGGAAATTTGCCAACTCGGCAACACCAGAAATGACTATTGCTGTTTCATGTGCGGCCACGCCATGATGCCATGACTCGATCTATAGGTACTTTATCTAAGCCGACATTCAGAAAATGACGTCAAATGCACAACGCCATCTATCGAATATCGAGTTCAACTGTCCGAGTATCTGAATTGCGTGTGTCTAATATTTTATTTATTGAACACCTTAAATTTATCCAACTTTTGATAGAAGGCCGATTGCGATGAAACAAAAGCTAAGTAATACTTCGAGTTACGGACAATTTTTGTGTATAAAGGTTATCTACATTGGTTTCGTAAATTTTACGAGATGCGTGCAGAACTAAACAGACAAAAAATCCAAAAATGCTGGCAATGGTTTCTGTTGGTTATCCTTTAACACACTGGCTATTTTTTAGGGTTCCGTACCCAAAGGGTAAAAACGGTACCCTATTACTAAGACTCCGCGATCCGTCTGTCTGTCTGTCCGTCCGTCACCAGGCTGTATCTCATGAACCGTGATAGCTAAACAGTTGAAATTTTCACAGATGATGTATTTCTGTTGCCGCTATAACAACAAATACTAAAAACAAATATTTAAGTGGGGCTCCCATACAAAAAACGTGATTTTTTTGCAGTTTTTTGCGATAATGGTACGGAACCCTTGGTGCGCGAGTCCGACTCGCACTTGGCCGGTTTTTTTGGAAATATTTTCGATTTACAAAAACGATGTATTATAAGTATTCATTGCTTTATTTACTCAGTTACTATATTGTGATGTCAGCTAGGCAGTCGCTTCATGTACAATTCTGGTATCCACTTGCTTCCGGTTAGACTGGAACCCGACTCCAACATATTTGGTAAAACCCCGGCAGATGATGATGATGACGATTTTATGCGGACGGAAGACAGTGATACAGGCACCATCAGACTATGTGTTATGTATGTATGTCGTTGTTCGAGGATGGATGCGCTCGAATGCGGCAGACGCATCGCTTTCCACCACTACCGATACTGTATCAAGTTAACCGTGTCATAATGCTATTTGATAGCGTTCTAAACAAACTTACACATACACACGGGGTCTCATTGCTAAGAAAGATTATTTGGTTCAAATAAATCTCACTAGATGGCGCGACATGTACACACAATTCAATAGAATCGTGTGTAAACTTGTCATTTTCTGGAATTGAACATAAAAATTGTATGTTCTTGTTTAACCAACTCTCCTAAGTATAACATTATTGAATATTGGGCTCTTGATTCACATTTTAAATATAATTTGAACGGATCATTTAAAATTGATGCCAATAGATGGCGCATTTTTAAATGTCTGAGTCCTTCCACTCGATTGTTAAAATTTGCAAAGTGACGCCGGTTCAAACTATGCCTTGCCGTACAAATACAAAATTACACGTGCACACGTACAACGAAACTACCCCTTCGCTTGTCAGTTGAGTTTCATTATTTGATCTGTGAGCTCGAATGACAGGCTAAGGCGTAATTTCGTTGTACGTGAGTGCGTGTAATTGCTAGTTAAAACATACAGGTTATGTCATAACCACAAAAACATGACTTGTCTAAAGATGTTAAGATGAACCTATTCGTTGCCATATAAAAACCAAAACTTCTGCTGTGTCATTGTTGAAAGTTACATGTCTGGTGGTATAATATACATATTAAGGTTACACTAGTCGATAATTCTTCCATACAAACGTATTCTAGGGATTACTCCACTGTTTGACGACGTACGTTCAAAATAAAAAATGATATCATTGTCTCATCATTATCTAGCCCTGTATGGAACCAAAAAGTAAAAAAAGAAAATATTTGAAAGTTATGAGCGTCTTAAGATCCACATTTCGACACTAATTTAAACGCATTTTTGGGCGCAAATAAATACCATAAGAAGACGGAAAATTGCAAAACGGCCTCCATACAGGGATAGATTAGTAGTTCAACAATGCAGATAATTTTATTTTGAACAGATAGATTTAGTCGTTTTTTCATGCCATCTAGACTGCCAAAGGTTTGTTTATAATATTTCGCGCGCTCGGTTTCGTCCTAAATCATTATCCATTTCGCTACAAATTTGCAAAAGTGTGCGTAGCTTCCTACTGAGCATCACAGCATCTATTTCTGCCGCACGTGTTGTCGGTTGATATAAAATGCATTTTAACCCCGCGCACAAAATAGTTCGTGCCGTCGACTAGTGTACCCTTAAGTAGATATACGACTTGAACCGTTTGTCCTGGTATGGACATGTGATGAGGAGGGATTCAAATTAATTTTGTGAACATAGGATCATATTATAGATGTTATAAATAAAAAAAAAATAGTCTATACTATGTCCCGCCAAAAAGCACGCAAAATATTTGGCATATAGAGGTAATGGGCATTTTAACAAAATAAAAACGAAAAAATAAATGATGGGATGAAACGCATGTTACAAAGACAGTCATGATTATAAATGTGGATGGATGGAAAGGGAGGAGAAGCCTCTTTGTAATACGGCGTGTTATACAATAAATCATAAATGATTTATTTTATGTAAGTTGGTTTGTACAAACACTTTTACATGTCAATCATATTTTTTTAAACTAGATGAGGTCGGCGTTTCCTGTCTGACTACACTGAGAAGAAAGGTCGAAACAAACTCAGAGGGCACAGTCTCTTTTAAAGTCCAGACACAATCTTGGTTAGATCATGTGAAGACCATGTAGATTGATGTCTGAAATGGTCTTTTGAGTAAAGAGCCAGCCAGATTGAGTGGACCTGTCCAGTCAGTGCACGCATTTGTTAATAACCGAGCAGCTCAACTCAGAATCTAAGGAGCTCAACGATCGACGATCACTACCAAAGAAAGGACATTCGGGCAGGCCGCATAAACTACTCAAACTGCCAGACCACGATTGAAAACTAAGCTTAATTAAAACTAAAAACAGAAAAAAAAGATCCGCCTTCTCTTCACATTCGCAATAATTAAAATAAAATAATATAATACTTTAAAAAGTAAATGTAGAGAGCAGTGGTGGCCCAGTGGTATCGGCCGCGACTTACAAGTTGTAGGTCGTGGGTTCGAACCCAGGCAGGCGCTTTACTTTGTGTAAATTATTTCATAAACACTGCTCTCAAAAACGGTGAAGGAAAACATCGTGAGGAAACCGGCATATCTTAGAACCAAAAATTCGAAGACATGTGACATCCACCAACCCGCACAGAGACGAGGCCTGTGTCCCAGCTGTGGGAACATTAATAGGCTGATGTGATGTGAAAAAGTAAATACTCTTGTCATTGCAAGAAAACCATAAAAATAACAAAATTCACAATATAAAAAAAAACGTTATCTTTAATGGTATAAAATGCTTTCTGGCAAAATATGGCTGCGACATATACACATGTTTGAACAAATAAAGGACTTTGGGCAAAAGTGGTCCAAGAGCCTCCTCTAATTAGACTTGTGGAAAATAAAATCACATACTTGTCACATAGTTCACAGAAGGTTATCAAAATCCGTCAGAGGATTCTTTAGACTTATCAACGTAAAACCATATTTTAGTAGTTGGCCACAGTGGAGGTGCGCACGCAGGGCGGACGTTTTCGCGGAGCGGAGGCGGAGCGCGCACGCTCTGACTCTCCGCAGTGAACTGTCATTACACGCACAACTCGAACTGTCATTATCGCCGAGGAACGGAACCGAACTCGATTGATTTACAAAAAATAATCGGTATAATCAGATGGAAAACGCTAGTTACGTCAGCACGGTTTCTTTGTATGGGATGAGACATGTGTATGCTAGTATTATATTATCTGTGCCACTATGAATACTTTTATGAAGCTTCTTGTAGCCAGGTTAACATGACCATATAAAAAGAATCCTCGGACGGATTTTGATAATCTTTTGCCAGAATTATATGACAAGTTTGTTCTTTCGTTTCCCATAAATATCATCAGTGAAGGCTCTTGGACCAATTGCCTTACATTTTTGCCCATTATCCTTTATCTTTATAGTTTTTTTTTAATGTTTGTTATTCTAGACCAACGAGGTAGTTACTTAATTGAGAGGAAAACATAACAATTTAGTAGAGGTTTTATTCTGTTAACTCATTGTTTCACAAATTGTAGCCAATCACGACATGGCATTATATCTGTGAAATCATAACCGGATGAGAATAGAAATAATATTTAATACGTACTACACACGCTTATATAAAACTTACTGTCTCGTTGGTTTCGCCATTGCAAGCGCTACTGCAGAGCATAAAGTCCTTGGTTCAATTCTCGGGATAAGCAAAGTGTTTTTGGGGACTTCCATCTAGAATTTCTCAGTTCGGAGTCTGATTTTGTGCCCGGTTGATGACAAATGTCCATGGGCGTCGTCGGGGGGGCAGGGAGGGGCAGTTGGACCCCCCCCCTCCTCTCCAGATTCAAAATGTAGCCAAAAGCAAAGAAATCAACGTCCTAAGTCCACCCACTTAACAATTGTTGATGTCCTGAAAAAGTTAAAAAACCTTCCTTCCCGAAATGGGCAACGCATTGAAAATTTTGATCGCCCTGCTGTGTACAATGTTTAGGCAAAATTGCCTCAATGATCTGTCCATGATGAGTGCAAAAGAAGAAGAAGAAGATTTTTATTGTTTTTGAAAGGCTCGAGTTTGACCACTATCTCACCCGATGGTAAGCATTGATGCATTAACTTATTGTGTCCCAAATTCATTTTATTCTAATAAATTTAATAACTTTGTTTACAAGTTTTATTTATTGTGGCTACACATAGTACCGTTTTTATCACAATCGCCTTAGGGGTAAGACTCGAACTACCAGTTTAAAGCTTCATGTACTTTTGACTGTATTTAAAATTCATATCTTTGCCATCGTCCATATATCTTCTCTATCGAGAAGAATGTGCAAGAAACTCCACGGACACTCTTTTCCATGGGACTTAAATATACAGTACCTGGGTGACTGCTCGGGTGAAAATAGAGAAAACGACGTTTTCTAAAAATGAAACCTGGCTAGATCGATTTATCGTCCCCGAAACCTGAAATTCGAGATGAAATTTGTTTTTTTTTCGAAGATGAAATTTTGCATACCCGTTTAGTTGGTTGACAATGCATGGTTAGCAAAGTGACGTCATTCTAAATACAATATGGCGGACGGCCCAAGATGCATACTATAATAGTTACTTTTTATGCACTGCCTTGATATGGGTATCAAAGGAAAGGGTTTGCTGAGAAGAATACAAACAAAACCTTGTTTAAAAGAGTATGTACATTATTTTTGCGAATTAGGTAGTTTTGTATGAGTTTAATGTAGTTTAATTTCTAATAGCTAAAGTTTGTTTAAATTTAAAGTTACAAAAGCTATTCGATTTTAACCGAGGTAAAATGAGTGTCAATGTCGATATGTCTTTTATTTCTTCAAAAATATGAGCCAGGCAATGCAATATTAGTGCACACACTTGTATGAGTAAATATCGTGAACACTGTGTCACATCCTCCGACGTAACTTCCTTGAAACGTGTTGTAAGTAATACTCGTAACTTACTAAGAACAATTAATCCGTCTGCATTTTGATGAACTTGCGAGGAAAGGCTCCGATATGGTAGTGCTAGGCCCGTACCCACTTCTCTACCTGCCTTTCTCACAAATTCGTGCGTGGATTCGCCAAAGATTGACCGAACTTCATAACTAAAGATGGTCACGGGCAACAGACTGTAGACAGTTAAAAGTTGGGCTATACCCAATGTTTTCCCGCGATTAAAAAACCTACTTCTCAGCCTGAGCAGAAATAACCTAAGAATAATAATACGAACAATTACGGGCCATAACCTTCTTAATAATACATAGTATATTATGCAACTAGTAAATAAAGCACGGATTTAAAGCGAGGGCCATAGATGAATCACGAACAAGTGAAGGATTCTAACGACTGAATAACGACCGACATGATGATTGAATCACGAGCATAGCGAGTCATACAAGTGTTAGAATCCTGAGCGACGCGAGTGGTTCATGGCCCTTGATATAAATCCGTTTTATTCAAGAGTTGCATACTATATTTTATATCATGACTACGAGAAAAAGCCATCATCCACGGACCGACCTCGGCAAGTGTTGCTTAACCTTGAAGATCGACCCGTGCGGCTGTTATTATTTAGACACGAGCTCCTGTTAAATTATTACTAACTAACCACATCCTGTGGCTTCGCTTTCGTGGCTTTATTTCACAGGAACCGTGCAATTTACTGGGATAGAAAAAAATCGCTTTGAACACGATCTCAAAAACAACTAGACATCGTTTATTCTTCTGACTTTTATTCTTAGATCTTAAACCTGCGTTCCTATGTTACTTAATGACAGAAGGCACAATACCAACATTTCGGTCAAGGCACCGATTGAGTCTCACGGCGGTTTCAACACTAAATCTGTGAAACACAATGCTGGGTACGTCGATATACCGCTCAACAGCACTTATGGGTCTTTAAAAATACAGGGTGTTTGGAAGGGAGCTGTACATACGCCTAGGGTAGAAACTAGGGATAGTCTGCTACCTACCCCCGCCCATTATATTGACCTTGGCCTCAAGGTTTTTTTTAATTTATTTTTATTTTTTATTTGACTTTTTTGTGATTTTTTGACTAAAACTACCTGTAGCTCAAAATCTATCCATGGGACCGGTCGGCTAATGGTCTTGTTTTAATCGTTAGAGTCTTAGGGTCCTGCAAAAAATTATTTTACACCAGAAAATTGTGGAGAAGAAAAGTTATGGGGCCTGAAGTACCATAGAATTAATTAATAACTTTAAAACTAAAAGTGATAATTACACTTTTAGCATATCGTTAGAAAGGGCATGGACTGAGGATGTTTTAAAAAAATTAGAAGAACTCCAACCCTGTTAGTTTTTTTTTAAACCCCATAGAAAGTTGCCCTTAAAATTATTTCTTTACCTTACTACGGTACTTCAGGCCCCATAACTTTTCTTCTCCACAATTTTCTGGTGTAAAATAATTTTTTGCAGGACCCTAAGACTCTAACGATTAAAACAAGACCATTAGCCGACCGGTCCCATGGATAGATTTTGAGCTACAGGTAGTTTTAGTCAAAAAATCATAAAAAAGTCAAATAAAAAATAATAATAAATTAAAAAAAAACCTTGAGGCCAAGGTCAATATAATGGGCGGGGGTAGGTAGCAGACTATCCCTAGTTTCTACCCTAGGCGTATGTACAGCTCCCTTCCAAACACCCTGTATAATATCTAACAAATCTACAGTGAGAGAAAATTTTGGAACTTTAAAGGATCATTATGAAAGTGTTGGACGGGCGTTCTAGGGCACTATCTTTGTAATTTTTACCCGGCTGCAAGGAAAGGGTTATGTTTACGTATCTTGTATGTAAGTATGTTTGTATGTATGTAATATTCTTTATTACCTCGTATCTTTCAAACCACTTGACGGATTTTTATAATTGATACATCGTTAGATAGGTCTTGGCCGCCCAAGTGTTCTTAGATATGTGTCATGTTTGATATGAGTGCCGTTGAAAAAAAAGGAACATGGCGGATTTTAGGCGCCATATTGTGGGGGATGCAATTTTTTTTCTTTGAAACCCCTCTCTCATCTAGTGGGGTATCAAAATAAAGGTTTGTTAGAGGTGATTACAAAAATATATACCACTTAAATGTTTAAAAGACATTCGAAAAAAAAATATAACTAAAAAGTTGTAAATAAAAAAAGTTTATAAAATAAAAAACCCGACTACAAAGATGTAAACAAGAAGAAAATCATGCTGTGCAGTCGGAGGATATATGTAGTTTTGGTCAGCCAGCTCGCGAATATTTATCCTCCGACTGCACAGCATGATTTTCTTCTTGTTTACATCTTTGTAGACGGGTTTTTTTATTTTATTAACTTTTTTCTATATTAAATCAATGATATTGACTTCTCTTTCAAATAACTCACGGCTAAAACAACTGTCATTCCTTTGTTGCTAAAAACGAGTAATTTCATGCAAATTGTATGATGTAAATTAATCATACATGCACACAAGTTCCCACGCGAATATTATTATAATTTGTCAATGATTTACTGTATGTCTATGAATACGGTGAGCATAAGGCCGTACCCTGACCAAAAAATCAGCATGAGATATGAGCATTCCATTTCCAGGCCTAGCGGCACTGGTGGCGCATGAATTACGGTAGTGAATACGCCCAGATTTTGGAATAAAATCTTTGTAAAATTGAATATTGGTCTTTTGAAAAAAATAAAACTTACAAAATGTTCGTTATCAAATTTTCTATCCATTAGTATTAGTATAAAAAATAATTAATGAACACTTTACGAGGAGATGCATGCTAACAATAATAATTTAACTTTTTATGGTTTTGTTGGAAGGAGATTAGTGACACATATAACTCTTTAAAAAAGAAAGTGTGCTACTATTTTAGAATCAACATTATGTAGAAATTTAGTGTATTTTATTAATTGATATTTCCTTTTAAATAAATAGTAGATAGCTCTTAAAACTGCAAAAAATTCGACTAGTTTTGCTCGGGGAGGCGCCTTAAGGCTACGTTATCTGATGGCTAGACACGCGATTTTAACGCGCGTTTTTTTATGAGCTAAACAACAACAGCCGCACGGGTCGATATTCAAGGTTAAGCAACGGTTGCCGGACTCTGTCTGTGGATGGGAGACCATCTTTATATAGCGAGCTTCCTCCGTGCCTCGAAAAGCACGTAGGTCACGGCTGTCATGTGAAGATCTTTGACAGTCGTTAAAGGTAGTTAGAAGCCTAAAATCTGACACCAGTCTGGTCAAAGGGCATTACCCATGAAAATTATACCCATGATGATAATTTCAGAAATTTCGGTCGGCGCCATTTTGAATTTTCATTTTGACTCTCTATTCGCATTACCGACTCCAAATACCATAAAAATGACAACCATGACAAAAATTATGGAAATATCGGTCGGCGCCATCTTGGATTTTGATTTTATTTAAAAAAAAACCTACAACAATCAAATTTTTGCATACCTCAGTAAAAATATTTTTTTTGCATGAATCCGTCTTTTTAGTCCGTCCGTTTATGTTTTAAAACATATCGATACATATCGCGCCATCTAGTAAAATTTATTTGAACCAAATTTTCTTTCTTAGCGTCGGGACCCCGTGGTAATGTTATGTAGATAGTCTTCACGAGTCCTTGCAATCGGACTTTGTATTTTTTTTTTATGTTTGAAGGTTGGGCAAAGTGTAATCTTTACAACGTGATAATTTATGAATACTTCCTCGTTGTGTGTCCAACAAGTAGTAATCGATTTTTCAAGCACTTCCTGACACCCGATTTAGCTGAAACTAATACTTGAATGTAACTTTGGGAATATTCAAATGATATGAAATATAAAGGTGGTCTCATGATAAAAATATGAAGGTGGTCTCATGATGGAGCCGGAAGATGCCCGTAGCAACTTCTCAACCAGAAAAGATAGCCCCCTGGTATTTAGGCTCATTGAAAGAAAGAAAGAAAGGTAGAAAGAATGAAAGAAAGAAACATTGTTTATTTGATGGATATGTATTGACTTATATTGATTTTAATTTTTGATTATTTTCTTTAACCAAATTCTTCTCATCCTTAGGAGCTGGTCCTCCGCGAAGGTTCGCAGACCTTCCAATGGTGGGCTCACCCCCCAGTGCGGCCCTTCGTTAAAGTCTACGTGTACAACGTGACGAACGCCGACGAGTTCCTTAACAATGGCTCCAAGCCTGTCCTGGATGAACTGGGGCCATATGTTTATTCGTGAGTATGAAGTTTTAGACCTTATTAACTATTCAATAACGTTCTTAATTGAGAGACACTCGGAAAACCTCTGGCGATTTTAAGGCTGATCCAGGCAAAAATGCCGGCAACAGTTTGACCCCTATTGTAGGCATCTTAAGGTTACACTAGTCGAAAATTCTTCCATACAAACGTAGTCTAGGGATTATTCCACTGTTTGACGATGTACGTTCAAAATAAAAAGTGATATCAATTTGTCTCATCATTATCTAGCCCTGTATGGAAGCATAAAAGTAAAAAAAGAAAATATTTGAAAGTTATGATTGTCGAAAGTTTCACATTTCTACACTAATTTTAACGCATTTTTGGGCGCAAATAAATACCATAAGAAGACGGAAAATTGCAAAACGGCCTCCATACAGGGATAGATTAGTAGTTCAACAATGCAAATAATTTTATTTTGAACAGATAGATTTAGTCGTTTTTTCATGATATCTAGACTGCCAAAGGTCTGTTTATAAAATTTCGCGCGCTCGGTTTCGTCCTAAATCATTATCCATTTCGCTACAAATTTGCAAAAGTGTGTATTCGTACGCGAACTAGCTTCCTAATGCTCATCACAGCAACTATCTCTTCCGCACGTGTTGTCGGTTGATATAAAATGCATTTTAACCCCGCGCACAAAATGGTTCGTGCCGTCGACTAGTGTACCCTTAAGACGACGACAGTCGCCAACGACCTCGAGGTAACAAAACGCGAACTCGTTTCACACCCTTTGACTTTAAAAGAAAAACCTTAGATCAAAATGTAGATAATTAAATTGTCTTTGAGATGGTGACAATTTCACTAAAATACGCCCGGCAGTTTTGGTGCGATTGTCGGTTTTTTGTCCGTGTTAGACATAACTTTATAAATTAATTACACTATATTATACAAATCAAAATTTTCTTAGATCAAATTATTAAGAAAATAGTCTAATGTAACATATATTTTTTCCAAATAATTTGGACAAGCCATTAAGACGGGATTCTCATTTTAAAATCAGCCACTCAGGGGTATCTGCGCCTTAACTGTAACACCCGGGATCGGTCCACACCATCGCAAAATAGAGATTATAAAGGAGAATGGGAGATCTTTGTACAGCAGTGCAGATATAGAACAGGCTGAAAATAATAATTATAGGTAAGTATAATCAAGTCATTATAGGCAAGTGGTCCATGAAAGAGCTATTTAAGGTTCCCCTAGTCGACGGCACGAACTATTTTGTGCGCGAGGGTATCATGCATACTATCTCATCCGACAACACGTGCGAAAGATATAGATGCTGTGATGAGCAGTAAGAAGCTATTTTGCGTACGAATTAGCACTTTTGTAAGTTTGTATCGAAATGAATGATGATTTAGGACGAAAACGAGCGCGCGAAATTATATTAACAGGCTTTTGGGAGTCTAGATGTCATGAAAAAACGACTAAATTTATATGTTCAAAATAAAATTATTTGCATTGTTGAATTACTAATCTATAGTACGGAGGCCGTTTTGCAATTTTCCTTCTTCTTACGGTATTTATTTCCGCCCAAAGATGCGTTAAAATTTGTGTTGAAATATGGAACTTTCGACTATTATTATTTTTTTGTTTCCATACAGGGCTAGATAATGATGAGACAAATTGATATCATTTTTTATTTTGAACGTACATAGTCAAACAGTGGAGTAATCGCCAGACTACGTTTGTATGGAAGAATGATCGACTAGTGTAACCTTAAGAGTGATTTGTCCATTCCCTTAGAAACGCAAGCTGAATGGACGTGTGTATTCTCCCAATTTTAACATGAGGTGCACATACTTGGTCTTTGACTAACATCTAGAAGTCCAAGCTCAAGGTCTGCCAACAGCCGACAGAGCGCAGAATACTTAATTTTAAGTTTACGGACCGAAACACCAAGAGAAATGGGAGGAATGATGCCAGGCATCTGCCAGGAGTGTAAATACAGGCTAATAAATTAAATAATATATTCACATCACATCATCAGCCTATTAATGTTTCCACTGCTGGGACACAGGCCTCCTCTCTGTGAGAGGGAATGGGCCGTAATCCACCACGCGGGCCCAGTGTGGGTTGGTGGATGTCACATGTCTTCGAATTTTTGGTTCTAGGACATGCCGGTTTCCTCACGAAGTTTTCCTTCACCGTTTTGAGAGCAGTGGTGATGAAATAATTTACACAATGTAAAGCGCCTGCCTGGGTTCGAACCCACGACCCACAACTAGTAAGTCGCGGCCGATACCACTGGGCCACCACTGCTCTCTACAATGAATGCACTCTTGTAAATCTCATTCTAAAACAGCACCGCGCCATCGAAAGCCTATGTTTAGCCCGGCTAAGAAGATTGGCGAGTACCCTACGTATTATAGCCTAACTAACATCTAACATGAGATTTGACAGCAGTTTTACTGATCAGAAACTTGATTAAACTTTTATTCATTTTTTAAATTTACCTCGTTGGTCCCAGCCGGAAAGCGCACACTACGTGACGAAATATAAAATAAATGAGTTGATATGAATGCAAGTCTGGCTTCCTTTCAAACTGGATTGGCAGCAAAAACGATAATTTATTTATTCTTCAATTTATTCTTGTTGTTAGTCAAAAATGGTGACGTCAGTCAAACAAAGAGTATGATATTATCCAGTTACTTGGTTGTGGAGATCAGATACGCTCGTTCCATGTCAAGTACTGTTCTTCAGCTGCATTTTTAGCTGACCCTGACGTCATCATCATCATATCAGCCGAAAGACGTCCACTGCTGGACATAGGCCTCCCCCAAGCGTCGCCACATTGAACAGTCCCGTGCGTCTCGCAACCAGCGGATCCCCGCAACCTTCACCAGGTCATCGGTCCACCTGGTGGGAGGCCTTCCAACGCAGCGTCTTCCGGTTCGCGGTCGCCACTCCAGAACCTTTCTGCCCCATCGGCCATCCGTTCTGCGAGCAATGTGACCCTGACATAGTTGGTTAATAATAGTAGATTATGCACCAAGGGAATAAAGCAGTGTCTTACGTCACGGGCGGCATATTGAAGCCTGAGCGTAACGAGGGACTGAGTATGTAGTTCTGAGTGAAGCGAGGGGTTTGGTTTTGTGTTGAGTGCACATTGTAGATTTGAGCATTAAGTAAAATGCACCATAGGCTGCTTGACTTTCGAGTTTCGGCTAAATGTTGGAAATAAACTAAATGTTGAATGACACTTTTGTTGTTCTCCATTGAACAAAATTGTCATAGGCTTTTTAGTATCTGTGTTTTGATTTTGTCGGCTACGGGGCTATTTTTATAATCTCTACAATAGAACCACTAACGCTCGACATTTTTTGTCAACACAAATATCGCAATCAAATTTCACTGAAAATCACAGCACCAATCACCGTCTGTGGTTTCGCATTATTTTAAATCACGTCTTTTTCTTTTTTTTGACCATAAAGTGGCCAGTTCAATTTTTGAACAATCCTCTTTACAATGCCATATAACCCTTTTTGTTACTTAGAATTTTCCACGACTTTTCAAACGTATTTGACGTTCCAAATTCAAGCTACCTCCCAAGGGATGTAAAGTTGTATAAATCTCCCAAGGGAGTAAATGCAACTTCACATCCCTTGGGAGGTAGCTTTACTTTGCGTTAAGATTGCATGATATGTAATTGGATTGGTAATTGTCGAGCAAGTGGTGTGAAAGGGCATTTAACCCTAATTCTCTGCTTCCATCCACAGAGAAGAATGGGAGAAGGTGAACATCACCGACAACCTGAACGGGACGCTATCCTTCCACTACAAGAGGACGTATACCTTCCAACCGGAGCTGAGCAGCGGGCTCGACGATGATGCAGTGGTAGTCCCGAATATACCCATGTTGGTGAGTACATATACAAAATAAAACTACATTTTGTTCGTATTTACGGTACATTGAAGACAACAGGACAATCCCTCTTCTTGATAGCGTCGTAAAGTTAAGATAACCAAAATCTTTTCTGGGTTGCCAGTTTACCTGTTTACATCTGGCAACCCTGAAAATTAAGTTTTATCAAAAAAAATAAACTGGTATAGGCTGCAGATTTAAAAGTCTCGTACTGATAGGGACAACGACTTTTGTACACGTTACAGATCTTTTTTATTTTTGGTATTAAGGAAGACAAGAGGACTATATACTTGAAAGAATCGTAATATGGCTCGTTCCATTACTTCTCAATTCAATGTTAAATTGTAAAGGCACTTCCGCAACATAAGTTGGCGACCTCTATAAATACATTTCGGCAAAACCGATGTTTTTAAATAAATTTACGGTTTTTTGTTTTAAGCTTATATGGTCGTGAAGAAGGAAGGCTCTTTTAAAACACGGATTTGTTGAAAGTTTAAGGACTTATTTACAACTAGCTGTGCCCGCGGCTTCGCTCCCGTCATCTGCCTGCCAACCCTACCATACTTACCAGCCTGCCTGCCTACTCCACATACTCAAAAATATACATACTACATACCAATTTTTTTTCTAGTGTCATTCTTTCGCGTAAAATCTTAACACCGCGATTCAGAAAATGACTTTAAATGCACAACGCCATCTATCGAATAGCGAGTTCAACTGTCCGAGTAACTGAATTGCGTGAGCTGTGATAACTTTACTTCTTGAACACTTTAAATTCATCTAGCTTTTGATAGAGTGAACCGATTGCGATGAAACAAAAACTAAGTAATTTTTTTTTTTTTTAAATAAACTTTGCCCCACACTAGGAATTTCTGCTGTATCGTGGGTGCGTTTACAAACATATAATTTCACATACACAAACACCCAGAGCCGGAACAACTATTTGTAGATCATACAAATATTTGTTCCGTGCGGGAATCGAACCCGCGACACGCAGCGCAGCAGTCAATCGCTCAACCACTGCGCCAACCGTGCGCCCAAAAAGCAAGCACAATTTTTATGTATAAAAGTTATCTACATTGGTTTCGTACATTTCATGTGATGCCTGCACAAATAAACAGACAAAAATTCCAAAAATGCTAGAAATGGGTTCTGTTGGTTATCCTTTAACACCCTGGCTATTTTTTTTGGATTTTTTTTCGATGTACAAAAAATATTTTCTACAGATTTATTATATGTATTGATTAAAAGTGGTATGGCGTGAGATCATGGTGCATACTACGTTGGTTTTCTCATGTTGATGAAATTATTGATTTAGGTACGTGTATTATACCATACGATGGCAGAAATAGAAATTACTTAAGAAATATAAGCAGTACCGTTTTACAAACTTTTATTTAACTTGCAGTGTATGTATCTATGTATGTATGTGTGTTCGGGTCCAATCTTGCATACACGTTTAGTTTGGATGGCAATGCATGGTTAGGTAAGTGACGTGATTCTAAATCCAATATGGCGGACGGCCCAAGATGGAGGACTAGTTTTTTTTTTGCACTGCCATGATCAAATGAAAGGGTTTGTTGAGAACAATACGAATAAAGTTTATTCAAAAAATCAAGCGAACTAAAAAGACGTAAACAAGAAGATAATCATGCTGTGCAGTCGTAGGATACATATTCGCGAGCTGGCTGACCAAAACCAGATGTATCCTCCGACTGCAGTCTAGTGTCACTACACTCGCAAGGTTAAGACGACTCGATTGTCATAAGAGTCATCAAACACATTACCCTCCTTCGGCAGTCGGGTAAAAAGCTTGTTTTAAAAAGTTTTTTTTTTTTTTACTTTTTTTTTTTAAATTTTACTTTGTGTACATTAATCTATCCTAATATTATAAATTCGAATGTAACTTTATTTGTTACCTTTTCACGACTAAACGTCTTTGCAAATAAACCGATTTAGGTGAGATTTAGCATAGAGATAATTTGAGAACCTGGGAATTACATACGATTTCCTTCAAGGCAAGCCTGGTTCATCGTCGACCACATCATCGCTTACCATCAGGTGATATAGTGGTCAAACGCGAGACTAGAGTCTGGCAAACGAAAGTAGAGACTGAAAAAACGCGGCAAATTTAAAAAATATCAGCATTGCAACCCCAAAAACTAGTATGAAATACCTGGAATAACCTAATTTGATACTTTAGAATTATTTATATTACTTCGTCTGAATAAAATTACTATAGGTAGGTCCTTAAGGTAGGTAATACTTTAGAAATATCAATCTGAATTAAAAAAAGCAACAGCATTCTATAATAATTTTGGTTTATTCACTATTAATCAAAATCTAAATCTAAGACTTCCATGTGAAAAGATTCATAAGAGTCACGAAACTTTTTAAATTATTAAATAGAGAAATAGTTTTTACAAAAAGATAAATAGTGATTACGAATTAAAACAAAGTATCAACTTAGTAGCGTCATACGGAAAATTAGGGTTGACATATAAAAAGTTTGCAAATAAATCGAGTGTCTACTTTCGTTTGCCAGAATCTAACTACAAATTAATAATAAAATGGCATATAACCATGATGTTTTACAAAAACTTACAAACAATAATAAGGAAATATTAAAAATAATGACTATTAAGCTAAGTTTTGCAAAGTCAGTGAATTTAAACGCGCCATTAAAAGTAACATGCCGTAATTACTTCTCTTTAGCAATATTAACTGGAATTATTTGCATGCAACACTCGACATGAGGCAATGAGATGTGATGAAGAGGAATGAAATGCATGATAGATATATACCCACGACGAAAAAAGAGGGGTTTTATAAGTTTTAAGTCTCTGTGTGTGAGCATCATAGCTCCTAAACGGATGAACCGATTTTGATTTAATGAGCGTTTTAGATCCTGGGTTGAAGTCAATAAGCTCCACCCCCATAACATGGGACTTAGACATAAGTACCTGGGCGACCCAGCCCTGCTCGGGTGAAAATAGAGAAACCAACGTTTTCTAAAAACCGGCCAAGTGCGAGTCGGACTCGCGCACGAAGGGTTCCGTATCATTATCGCAAAAAACGGCAAAAAGATCACGTTTGTAGTAGGCCTCCCTACTTAAATATTTATTTTATCTGGTTTTTAGTATTTGTTGTTATAGCGGCAACAGAAATTCATTATCTGTGAAAATTTCAACTGTCTAGCTATCACGGTTCATGAGATACAGCCTGGTGACAAACAGACAGACAGACGGACCGCGGAGTCTTAGTAATAGGGTCCCGTTTTACCCTTTGGGTACGGAACCCTAAAAATGAAACCTAGCTAGATCGATTTATCGCCTCCGAAAGGCCTTGCATACAAAATTTCATGAAAATCGTTGGAGCCGTTTCCGATATTCAGATTATATATATGTTGGCACTTCTAAAGATTTCGTTCTGAAGAGAGCTATGGTTTCGAATGACTCTGACAGATGTCAACTTGACGTAACACTAAGCACCAGTTTTTGGCGCGAACAAGAGAGGAGATCGAGTAAAAATATGGCGGGTTGGATTCGCTTGTTCCCAACGAGTCACACCTCAACGGGTAACAGTGTGACCGGTTGGGAATTAATTTTAAAAATAATCCCAACCAGTCATACTGTTACTCGTTGGGCATGTTACTCGTTGGGAATTATTTTTGAGACGTTCCCAACCGGTCACACTGTTACTCTATGGGATTTTTTTACTAAACAATTCCCAGCCAGTTACACGATTACTCGTAAAGATTCCTATGAAATTGTAAATCAGTGAATATGGTATATATTGGAATAAGACACTGTAAATAAATATCAAACAGATTTATTATCAATCAACAAAATTACAATTTTAAACATTTATAAATTATCTACACATTATAACAACCTATCTGTATCAAACTAAAAAATCTTTACAGATATCACTAGTTTCATTATGAAATTATAAACTTGCAATAAGGCATTTAAAATAAACAACAAATTTCAAATAGCTGAAATTATAAATTAACAAAATAACAATTCAAACATTATAAGATATTTTTAAAAAGCTATATTTATCTAGGTATAAATCACAGAATCATCACAGATATTTTAATTTTAATGATTAAAGTAAGAACATCCACTTTTCTTTAACTTTTGGTATCTTAATACAGGCGATATAAGAGAAATAAAAAAAACACGAGTTCGATTCGCACGAAACACTTAAAGCTGTTTCGTGTGAATCAAACTCGTGGACACGTGGTATGTTGTTTCTTTTTTATGTTAGTAAGTATTAAACTTACTAATTAAGTATTAACATTAAAAAATTGTTCTAAATATAATCAGTCTTATGGAATTGAATATAAATTCAATATAGAGTTATCATCATAACATCATTATGGATAATAAGTAGATTTTAATAATTGTAGATTCATAATTATCCATAATAATGATATGATGACAACCATAATCAGTCTTACACGTTAATTAATATAAAATCAATGTACAACAATTTTCAACAAATCATTTTTAAGTAGTATCTTTATTTTAACTCAACGTTTTGTTTGGTATGACCAAACAAAACGTTGAGTTAAAATAAAGTTAATGTTATGATAAAGAAATAGTTAATGTTAATATAATCAGCCTTGTACATAATATGTATTTGACTCACAGTATATAATCTAATTTCGTAAAATTTCTAAAGCATGGCCTACTGTTATCAAACCTTCCGATAGCTCCTGTTGCACTTCTTGAATGAAATCGTCTTTTAAAATATATTTTTTAGCTCTTTTTCTTTTTAGTGATTTATTTATTTGTGTGAGTATGTTTCTGACAACATTAAGAGAAGAGTCCTCTTTTAATGTATGCAGGAAGTGCATCAGGTTCGGTTTTTTTTGTTCCGATGGTCTTATTCAACTTACCATGCCAGTTGGATTGAGTTGTGAATTCGTGATAAAACCTAAGGAGAAATACAGTGAGAGTTACTGATTGTTCATGTAGATCAAACTACGTGCTTGGTGGAATGTCGTTTACGTTATTCTCCAATACATAACGTGGTTAGTTACATTGTAAACCTACATATACAAGCAGAATTTCGTTTACAATGCATGTCCTCGAAAATAGCGTTTTCCAAGCAGCCAAACTGTGTGGAATGTGTTACTTTTTTTACTAGTTTTTTTTTACTTTCCTGTATTTTTTTTTATTTTTCGCCGCATAGAGTTATTATTATTTGAGAAAAGTTTTAAAAATAAGTTAAGTACAGATTATCATTCATATAAAAGGTAAAATAAAACTAATACTTCATTAAAGGCGTTTTTAATTATTCTAGATTTAGATTTTCATCAATAAATTAATTTCAAATATTTTTTAAATATGTTTGGCAGAATGAATATTTTGCTCATGCCTTTTTGCGTTACGACGTGACAGCTATTTGCACAGGCGCAGTAGATATGACCGATAAACTATTACTTAATCTGTGGATATGCTGAGCGCGTTTGAATAAGCCCGCCATTTTATTAATTTGCTTGCTTGGTTCAGATATATTTTTTTATTTCCTCGCATCATGCATTGTAAAATGTTGTATGATACACATACGTAAGATGATTTCCGACTCGTGTCGATACCACTCATCGGAAATCACCTACCTTCCGCACTTGTAGCATAAATAACTATTGTTTAACATCATGCCCGAAAGAAACCTATGCAATAATGGCTTTTCCTGACAACTACACAGTCTTCCCTAAATATATTTACAAGCATTGCTCGTTTATGGGACTTAAAAATATTTGGTGAAATGTGGGCGTACTATAAATGTACCCTGGCCTAACCTTTCGAGGGATACTGGCGTGATGTTATGTTAAAACATTCATTCAACTACCAACAGTTACAGCTTGCCAAAGTAATTACGCCGCGGTCACCTTCCAAGTCGTGGCCGCGACAAGCGTTGCTTAACTTTGATGACCTAATCAGTGGCTGCTTGCAACATTACGCAAAATATGCAGAGTGGGCCTTGAAAGAGTACGAGATTGGTTTAGTATTGAATTACTGAGTAAGACAGTAGAATAAGACTTTGATTTTAATGCGTGAAATGTGATATTGAATCAGTATGGACAGTCTACAATGATAAAAAAAAAATGTCTAGTCGATAATTCTTCCATATAAACGTAGTCTAGGGATAACTCCACTGTTTGACGATGTACGTTCAAAATAAGAAATGATGTCAATTTATATCATCATTATCTAGCCCTGTATGGAAACAAAAAAGAAAAAAATTGAAAGTTATGAGCGTCGAAAGTTCCATATTTCAACACGCATCTTCGGGCTAATTTTAACGCATCTTTGGGCGGCAATAAATACCATAAGAAGAAGGAAAATTGCAAAACGGCCACCATACAGGGATAGATTAGCAGTTCAAAAATGCAAATAATTTTATTTTGAAAATATACATTTAATGGTTTTTTCATGATATCTAGACTCCCAAAGGTCTGTTTATAAAATTTCGTGCACTCGTTTTCGTCCTAAATCATCATCCATTTCGCTACAAACTTGCAAAAGAGCTTATTCGTACGCGAACTAGCTTCTTATTGCTCATCACACCATCTATCTCTTTCGCACGAGTTGTCGGATGAGATAGCAGGCATTTTAACCCCGCACACAAAATAGTTCGTGCCGTCGACTAGTGTAACCTTAGCCTAAGATCCCACTGCGAAAATCTGCAGGTATTATTTTAAGATCCCACTGTGAAAATCTGCAGGTATTATTGTTATTGATTAAATTTAATTCTAGTAATCTTTTTTATTTCATGCTTTTTAAACTACTTAATTTATGCAATAGGAGCTCGATCGACAATCTAACGAACACGAAATCTATGACACGATATCTTGAGAGAACACCCCGATTCAAACAGTAAACGCCCATTACATTAGAAAGGCTGAACCGATTTTCATAAAACATAGCTAAGAACACTCTCGATAAAGTCACCATTCAAACAAACAAAACGAAATAGAAATCGGTTCATCCGTTTAAGAGCTATGATGTCACAGACAGATACACAAATAGAAAAATACACAAATAGAAAAATACACAAATACACAGGTACACACGTCAATCTTATGACACATCTCTTTTCAAATTCAAATTCATTTATTTGCTAGAATGTAGGTTTACAAAGTAGGATCTTAAATCTATGACGGTCCCTTTACATTCTGCCATTAAATATGGTGTGCAAATGTTTAATTTCAGCTTGTACTATCATCTAAACTTATCTTTAATAAATTAAGAAAATAGACAGTTATAATAAAAATACCTCATGCTAAAGGAACTAATTAATTAATTGATGTCACAGTCACATTATTATACCGATGTCAATTCAAACAATGTCAGAATAAAATTATAAATTATTGTAAATTTAATTGATAATGTCATACTTATTATAAAAAAATATTGTAAATTTAATTAATAATGTCATACACTATTATAAAAATTATTGTAAATTTTATAGATAATGTCATAAACAATTTAAAAAAATATTTTGCATTGGTAACATCATAACTATTTTTTTCTGTCGGGGGTTACAAAAGCATTTTATTGCCGCAGATATTGACATGCATATAAATCATGCTGAATCTAAAATTCTTTACTAAAGTATTAGTATCTACCTAGTAAATTATGTAGATGCAAGATGAATCTATACTGAGATTTTTAATTTCGTAGACTAACTGACAGCTGACAATGACCTTATTTTTTTTAAACGTTGCAAGCGCGGAGAATAGTGTTGTAGGTAAGTCTCAATCATAAGTGCTCATCGAATCGATGTGTTTCGATTCGAATTTTAATTTTACTCATTGGTGTAAATAAATATTTTGTGAATATAAACGTGATATTTTATGAATATTTAAATATGACAGTATTCATACTCATAGTACATAAACTTTTATTGTGTTAAATATGAAATCATCATCTGCCTAGCCTTTTCCCAACTATATTGGGGTCGGCTTCCAGTCTTACCGGATTCAGCTAAGTACCAGTGTTTTACATGGAGCGACTGCCTATCTGACCTCCACAACCCAGTAACTGGGTAACACGGTACCCTTTGGCAAGACTGGTGTCAGATCTCAAGCTTCTGACTACCCGTAACGACTGTCAAAGATCTTAAATGACAGCCGGGACCAACGGCTTGATGTGCTTGCCGACGCACGAAGGAAACTCGGTATGTTGAAATGGTCACCCATCCATGGGCCGACCTCGTCAAGCGTTGCTTAACCGTGATGATCGACCCGTGCGGCTGTTATTACTTAGCTACAAGATAAATATGAAATCAACAATAAAATACATGCGATCGTTAAAATGAAGTCTGATATAAATGAGTAGAAACTAAGGGCCGCTAGTTTCTTAACAAAAGTATTTTTTTTGCCGTGAAATAATTAAAATTTCGATCTACTTCGATATTCGATAAACTTTCGATCATTCAGGATAGTCAGGATACGACACTATTTTTATGTAACGATAAAGCGAAAACCCCCCCAAATGTCTGGTTAGTTTACGAAATTAAAAAAGCGAACTAAAAAGACGTAAACAAGGAGAGAATCATGCTGTGCAGTCGGAGGATACATATTCGCGAGCTGGCTGACCAAAACCAGATGTAACCTCCGACTGCACAGCATGATTTTCTTTTTGTTTACGTCTGTTTAGTTCCCTTTTCAAGCAGTCGGGTTTCTTGATTTTTTAAATAAACTTTTTTATTTGTAACTTTTTAGTTATTTCTTTTTTCGAGTCAGGTAAATTTAAACATATAAGTGTAATATAATTTTAAAATCACCTTTTAAAATCCTTTATTTTGATAACGCACACGATGGGGTTGGAAGAAAAAAAATTAAGCTTCCACAATATGGCGCCCAAAAGCCGCCATTTTCCTATTTTCCAATTTTAATGTAGCCAGTGACACTCGCAGGGTTAAGACGAATCGATTGACGTAAGAACCATCAAAATCGCCCAACGCGTTTGGTCTCTAGAACGCCACATAGGAACAAACATACATACATAGACTGATAAACACATTACCCTCCTTCGGCAGTCGGATAAATAGGTTAATCGGAATCACAGCTAGGAAGTGCTTGAAAAATGGATTATTGGCTGCTGGACACATTCTGACACTCGCAGGGTTAAGACGAATCGATTGACGTAAGAACCATCAAAATCGGCCAACGCGTTTGGTCTCTAGAACCCCACATATGAACAAACATACATACATAGACTGATAAACACATTACCCTCCTTCGGCAGTCGGGTATAAATCAGAGTACAGTTGCATATTCGCATGCGTCTCTATAGAGAAGAACGTATAGGAAACTCTACGGAAACTCTTTTCAATTAATATATTTTATTACAAAGTATTTGGTTACATCAATCTTACATCAATCTTGTTAGAGGAACTCGTGGCTAAATAATAACAGCCGCACGGGTCGATCATCAAGGTTAAGCAACGCTTGACGAGGTCGGTCAGTGAATGGGTGACCATTTCAACATACCGAGTTTCCTCGGAAAGCACGTTAAGCCGTTGGTCCCGGCTGTCATTTGAAGATCTTTGACAGTCGTTACAGGTAGTCAGAAGCTTAAGATCTGACACCCAGTCTTGCCAAGGGGTACCGTGTTACCCAGTTACTGGGTTGTGGAGGTCAGATAGGCAGTCGCTCCATGTAAAACACTGGTACTTAGCTGAATCCGGTGAGACTGGAAGCCGACCGCAATATAGTTGGGAAAAAGGCTAGGCAGATGATGATGAATCTTGTTGGAAAATTACATATATGTGAAAACGGTGTAAACGAGTGAGTATGAGTATCTAAGATACTTTAGTATCTATCTTTGATACTAAACGTAAGTAACAAAAAACGAATACCTACGTAATCACGTTACTTACAGGCGCGAACAGAGAAATCGTTGCGCTCTGATTCCGTTGAATTAATGAAACATCACACTTGTTATTCTAGAGGAGGTAGGCAGAGCGATAGAAAGGTGCAAATTTATAGCTATGCGGATGTTATAAGAATGTCAGGTTCTGCAAGTAGAAAAAGCTCAGATGGGCAGGTTTTTTATTTGTTATGGGTTTGCTCTTGACTCTAGTCTAGGTCAGAGGTGACAGAGACAAAGTCGACGATGGAGTGAGCTTACCCAGAAGAAGCCTGTTCACTCTAACTTTGAAGAGATTCGGGTTGAATGCATTCGGAAACACAGACGCAGGTAGTGAGTTCCACTCTTTTGCTGTGCGCATTATGAGGGATGTTTGGAAGCGTTGGTGTGAATTGGTGAAATGGCAACTAGTTGAGTATGGTAACTTGCAGTGCGTCTAGATGTCCGATGGTAGAAGGGGGCCGGTGGGATGTGCTTGTGGATTTCATGAGCACACTCGCCAAAATACAGTCTGTAGAAGACCGACAAGCAGGCAACCTCACGGCGATGAGTCAAGCTGTGAAGGTCATCTGGAAAGAATGAGCGACGCTAGAGTCGTTAGAGTCATGTCCAAGTGGACTCCGAATCAGATAAATCAGGAAGCGTTGGAAAGATTGTGTCGAGGAAAATTTGAGGAGGATAGAAAGGAAAACATGAAGGGAGACCAGTGAGAGAGCCAAGTGGAAAAAGATCGTTGAGGAGGCCAACACCCACAAAGAGTTGTAGCGTCAAAGGAATTAATGGATGTTATAAGTACTTGGCTGCTTCAAGGCCGTACCCTGACCTAAAAATCAGCATGAAATATGAGCATTCCTATTGGCCTAGCGGCACTGGTGGCACATGAATACAGTAGTGAATACGCCCAGATTTTAGAATAAAATCATAACAAAATCGAATATCGGTCTTTTGAAAAAAATAAAACTTACAAAATGTTCGTTATCAAATTGTCTATCCATTAAGTGTTAGTACAAAATAGTTATTTATGATACAAGTGCGGGAGGTAGGTGATTTCCGATGAGTGGTATTTTATTCACGAGCGAGCGAAGCGAGTGAGTGGATAAATCGACACGAGTCGGAAATCATCTTACGCACGTGTATCATATAACATTTTACTATGCACTGTGCGAGGAAATTAAAAAATATATCTGAACCAAGCAAGAAATTAATAAAATGGCGGGTTTATTCAAGGGCGCTCAGCATATCCACAGATTGACTTTTACTGCGCATGTGCAAATAGTTGTCACGTCGTAACGCAAAAAGGCACGAGCAAAATATTAATTCTGCCCAACATATTTAATGAATATTTAAAATTAATTTATTGATAAAAATCTAAATCTAGAGTAATAAAAACGTCTTAAATGAAGTATTAGTTTTGTTTTACCTTTTATATGAATGATAATCTGTACTTAACTAATTTTTTAAACTTTTCTCAAATAATAAAAACTCTATGCGGCGGGCTGACGTTGGAGTTAAAAATTAAAAAGTTCAGGCAAGTAAAAAGCACTAGTTAAAAAAAGTGACACCTTCCGCACAGTTTGGATGCTTGGAAAACGCTCTTTTCGAGGACATGCATTGTAAAATTATTAATGAACACTTTACGAGGAGATGCATGTTATCAATAATTATTTCTCATTTTTATGGTTTTGTTGAAAGGAGATTAGTGATACATTTGATCAATGTTATGTTTCGCATTTTAGAATATTAATTCTTCTTAGCTTGGCGATGGCAAATTATCTTCCTGCCCTTGTCCCACATACACATATGTTACTTGTCGTCGTCGCATCACGTTTTCTTCTTCCATACCGTCCTGTCATCCGTCACTCTATCACTGACTTAATTTTCTTTCGCATCACAAAGTCCATCCATCTTTTCTTTGCCCTTCCTCTCTTTTTTCTGGCCAGGATTTGAACCCTCGACCAAAAGCACGAGAAGCGACATTAAGTTAACTGCTGTAAGGTACGGCAGTTATGATACCTGAAATCAAATACCACATACACATTCTGATGGCTAAATAATTGACATTTTAACACAAAAATGCACTAACACGAGATTTACGAGTGAATTCTGTTCTCTAGCGCTTAACAGAGCGTGATGATCAGACCATGCGAGACGGCTCAATGAGCGATTTCATTCATTTGTTTTAAGTACCATTTTTGGTTTTTATCAAGCACTAATAAACCGCGCCAGCCTTGCCTGGTCATAATAATTTATAGCCGATAACCATCTGAAGCAGGAGGCAGCAGGGAGCAGTGGTGGCCCAGTGGTATCGGCCGCGACTTACAAGTTGTAGATCGTGGGTTCGAGCCCAGGCTAGCGCTTTACTCTGTGTAAATTATTTCATCACCACTGCTCTCAAAACAGTGAAGGAAAACATCGTGAGGAAACCGGCATGTCCTAGAATCAAAAAATCGAACATCAACATCCACCAACACGCATTGGGCCCGCGTGGTGGATTACGGCCCATTCCCTCTCACAGAGAGGAGGCCTGTGTCCCAGCAGTGGGAACATTAATAGGCTGATGTGTGATGTGTGATGTGATGTATCTGTCTGTGGATCATAGTTCCTAGACGGATCAACAGATTATGATTTAGTTTTATTATTTAAAAGGTGTCATTATCGGGAGTGTTTCTAGCTATGTTTGATGAAAATGGGTTCAGCCGTTTAAAAGTTATGGCATTATAAGGGTATTTTCGCAAGATATCGTGTCATAATTACGGGTTCGATAGGTTGTTGATCAAAGCGTGTCTACTACTTTATAAATTATTTAGATTAAAAAGTATGAATTAAAAAAAAATTGGGGTTTTTGGTTTTTTAGGGTTCCGTACCCAAAGGGTAAAAACGGGACCCTATGGTCTGTCTGTCTGTCTGTCTGTCCGTCTGTCACCAGGCTGTATCTAATGAACGGTGATACAGTTGAAATTTTCACAGATGATGTATTTCTGTTGCCGCTATAACAACAAATACTAAAAACAGAATAAAATAAACATTTAGGTGGGGCTCCCATACAACAAACGTGATTTTTTTGCCGTTTTTTGCGATAATGGTACGGAACCGTTCGCGCGCGAGTCCGACTCGCACTTGGCCGGTTTTTTTTAATTGTTTAACAGTCTTACTCATCCCACAAAACTGTTAAGCCGAAAGTTATGCAACTCACTTAAAATGACAACCCACGTCTTCATTCCTAGATCACGATTTTATGAACACATAATGAAATATGCAAACATACTACACCATGACCGGGCGTTCAACTCTATAAGAACACCATTACAATGGAAAACATACCTTATCTTATACTAACAAAGTTGATTTTCCTAAAATCAAAAGTGGGTATCTATTAACCGTGTTTGTTCAAGAGAAATTCAACTATTTATTGCAATGGAATAGAGTTGAAATTAGGTTTTGTATGTAAACTCAGGTGTAATGTACTTAGATAAGCAATTGATTAAACGCATATTGTACTAGTGGAAATGATTACGACTGTTATTTCAATGTGGAGTCAGTAGAGTTTGAAGTAAAGTTGATGACTCAGTAAAACCGCCTGATAAGTTTTTTAATGTTTTCTGATAACTTCAACCTGGGGGTCTTTAAGGCGATATATACACCCCAATGCTAACGCAGTACTGGCCGTGCGCCCGCTCGATGCTAAAATATCAAAATTGAACCTCCTTTTGAACGGTTTTGTTTGCAAAATATTATTTGATTTACATATTATGCTTTGTTAGTTATGAAGAAATACCAGCCATCAATTTTTCTGTGTAAAAATATTTTTAAACATCCAAGTAGTTTTGGAGGAGTTTCCAAAAGTATGTTGTATTGTCCTCTAGTTAACTTGTGCGGACGCCCAGAGCCGTTACTTGGGACTGGTCAATCATGGACGCGAAAAGGTGTGTGATCAGTTTTACGGGGCATCTCTGAATGTCGCATAGTATGACTACTTTTGTTACCTTGGGTTCTACCTGTAAAAATAATTGTATGTGTAAATGAATAAATAAATAAATAAATAAAAGTTGCAAAAATTATCTTTTTTTTTTTTTATTAATTTTTTTTTTCATAAAATGTGGAACAGTCTGTTACAAAGTAGGATGACAACTTAGGAATAGTTTACATCTGTGATGAGTAGGTAACAATACAATTTGACGATCTGATGTCCTAGCTAGGTTACTAAGTAGCCTGTATTAAGGAAAAATTATCGTGTTGTTAATTTTTTTTTTAAAGCAAAACTATTAGTTACACGTAAAAACCTTATGTTCAAAATTATGTATATGAATCAGTAATAAATATATATTTTTTTCAAACCTTTTAACCTAGCCGTTACTAAGGAGTATGCTTTAGAAAGTTGCCGTTTTACGGCACTAAAGCGTATGTAGGCCCTTAAGTCAAGAGTGAATAGGTTACTTCTAGGCAAGCGTGCTCCACCGTTGACTACATCATCGCTTCATCATCATATCAGCCGAAAGACGTCCACTGCTGTACATAGGCCTCCCCCAAGCGTCGCCACATAACCAGTCCCGTGCATCTCGCGACCAGCGGATCCCCGCAACCTTCACCAGGTCATCGGTCCACCTGGTGGGAGGCCTTCCAACGCAACGTCTTCCGGTTCGCGGTCGCCACTCCAGAACCTTTCTGCCCCATCGGCCATCCGTTCTGCGAGCAATGTGCCCTGCCCACTGCTACTTAAGTTTGGCAATTCTACGGGATATGTCGGTAACCCTGGTTCTCTTGCGGATCTCTAAATTTCTGATTCGATCACGCAAGGAAACACCGAGCATAGCCCTCTCCATTGCCCTTTGGGTGACTTTAAGCTTTCTGATGAGGCCCATTGTAAACGACCACGTCTCAGAGCCATATGTCATCACTGGCAACACACACTGGTCATACACTTTCGTCTTGTGACACTGTGGTAAGTTGGACGAGAAGATACCGCACCCAGCCGAGTCGGATTCGACGGTTGACCTCTTTCTCGAAATTGGCCCTACCCAAATGGATCATCGCTTACCATCAGGTAAAAAGTACTTTTAGCAAATTTTTAAACATTAGTGATTTGAAAGATCGTGGGTTCGAACCTCAGCGCTTTACTGTGTGTAAATTATTTCATCACCACCGCTCCCAAAACGGTGAAGGAAAACGTCGTGAGGAAACCGGCATGTCCTAGAACCAAACATTCGAAGTCATTTGACATCCACCAACCAGCACAGGGCTCGCGTGGTTGATTACGGCTCATTCCCTACTACAGAGAGGAGGCCTGTGTCCCAGCAGTGGGAATATTAATAGGCTGATGATGTGATTCAAACCTTGGCCCTTCAGTAGCAGCCCGTAGTCAAGAATTGTTCAATTTTTTTTACTACAGGTGCACTTCTGCTTCTGCCCAACCCCGCGGGAATTACACTCGTGATGTTATTTATGTACGTAATATTAGTACGAGTATAGAAGTGTACATTAATGCATAGGGACTAAAAGAAGCACATGTTTACAAGTTTTTATTTAACTTGCAATGTATTTAGGTAAGTGTGTTCGGGTCAAATATTGCAACTGAATTTTAAAGCAGTTATCCACCACCGATCAAGATGACATTTTGCATACACGTTTAGTTTGGATGACAATGCATGGTTAGCTAAGTGACGTCATTCTAAATCCAATATGGCGGACGGCCCAAGATGGCGGACTAGTTATTTTTTATGCACTGAGAAAATACGAAAAAAGCTTAGGAAGGGGAAATTTCATCATCATCATCATCGTCATATCAGCCGAAAGACGTCCACTGCTGGACATAGGCCTCCCCCAAGCGTCGCCACATTAACCGGTCTCGTGCGTCCCGCAACCAGCGGATCCCCGCAACCTTCACCAGGTCATCGGTCCACCTGGTGGGAGGCCTTCCAATGCAACGTCTTCCGGTTCGCGGTCGCCCTGTCGGTTACCCTGGTTCTCTTGCGGATCTCTAAATTTCTGATTCGATCACGCAAGGAAACTCCGAGCATAGCCCTCTCCATTGCGCTTTGGGTGACTTTAAGCTTTCTGATGAGGCCCATTGTAAGCGACCACGTCTCAGAGCCATATGTCATCACTGGCAACACACACTGGTCATAGACTTTCGTCTTGAGACACTGTGGTAAGTTGGACGAGAAGATACGACGCAACTTCCCGAACGCTGCCCAGCCGAGTCGGATTCGACGGTTGACCTCTTTCTCGAAGTTGGCCCTACCCAACTTCGGGATCGTTTGTCCCAGGTAGACATAGTCGTCCACAACTTCGAGTGTAGAGTCTCCGACCGGTCGGAGAGGAAATTTAATAAAATAAAATTAAACACATTTTTTTTAATTTCATTAAATTTCCCCTTCTTTGTAAAACAGTATCCGTACTTACAATCACAAGGTGCTTGGGGCTAGCCATGACTCCGTGAACCAACCAAATGACGCTTGACGAGGTCGGTCCGTGGATGGGTGACCATTTCAACATACCGAGTTTCCTCCGTGCCTCGGAAAGCACGTTAAGCCGTTGGTCCCGGCTGTCATTTGAAGATCTTTGACAGAGTCGTTACGGGTAGTCAGAAGCTTGAGATCTGACACCAGTCTTGCCAAGGGGTACCGTGTTACCCAGTTACTGGGTTGTGGAGGTCAGATAGGCAGTCGCTCCATGTAAAACACTGATACTTAGCTAAATCCGGTAAGACTGGAAGCCGACCCCAATATAGTTGGGAAAAGGCTAGGCAGATGATGAGTTTGTATTTTAATTAAAGCAAAGCATGTATTTTGCCCAGCTTTGTATGTTTGTATGAAGAACACTAACCTTGGTGTACATACAGATAAGTACTTAACCATGCAGTAACAGTAAGTTAACTGTTTTGTTCCAATAAAATGCTTTCTTTTCATATGACTGCACATTGCATATCGCTGATAATGTTTTAATGTTCACGGCTTTTAATTTTGTGTAGAAAGCAGTGAGCATACCTCATAATTCTGTAATAGATTTTTGAAAAAATCTTTTGGGAACAAATAGAAAGTACCAAATAGTATTGGACACGCATTTTTCTTCGTTTAAAACTTAAACAAAAATTACGACGATACGATTCGATAGAAGTGACGTCACAAGCTCTGATCGCAATTCCTGAATTTTGCACTATGTTTGTCATTTTTATTGATTTGATTGTTAAAAATGTAGCCACGGCTATTGTATTTGTTTTTTGTAGGTACTTAGCTTAAAGGTAGCCTGATATTTTATAAATAACCAGTTTTCTAGAGAACCATTATGTAACCCATATCTTCACACATAGAGATACCGAGATACTGTGTTTAGTAATAACTCCAAATAAAATAAAAACAAAAGAATCTTTGTTTTCACCATAAACAATAGACTTTTCATTCTGTCAGCTGTCACATGATTTGTCAAAAGTTCACTAAATTAATATTTATAATGTACTCTGTGATTATTTCGTTACCAAATATATAAGACGAATCAAGTTACGAAAAAAAGAATTACGTAATATTAAAGACACCGCCAGATAACAATAAAATAAAAGTCGTTAACACCTGTCTACCAATGTATTCCAATATTTCAAAACGATACGACAAAAATGTAAAGGCAGTGTCGCTAACCGACCGGTCGGAGAGGAAATTTAATAAAATAAAATTATACACATTTTTTTTAATTTCATTAAATTTCCCCTTCTTTGTAAAACAGTATCCGTACTTACAATCCCAAGGTGCTTGGGGCTAGCCATGACTCCGTGAACCAACCAAATGACTCTGTGTGTGGCCCACTTTCACTTACTGGCCTGTGTCTGTCTCTGTGCGTCTGTGCTGTGCTTATGCACAATGACGGAGACTATTTGAATGCTTGGAAGGAAACTTTGGTCTTTAGTCGAACAAAACATACATAACATATTTTTTTTTAATTTTTCATTTAAAGATAGGCTCGCGTTTGACCACTATGTCGCCTGGTGCTAGGCGATGATATGGTCGACGGTGAAGTACGCTTGCCTAGAAGTAACCTATTCACTCTTGACTTGTTTATGAGATATTAACTCATTACTGAATGCCAAATTAAAGGGTCGAGGACGCCCCTTACCGCGATACGTTTGTTTGATCATGTTAGCGACACTGCCTTTACATTTTTTTCGTATCGTTTTGAAATATTGGAATACATTGGTAGACAGGTGTTAACGACTTTTATTTTATTGTTATCTGGCGGTGTCTTTAATATTACGTCATTCTTTTTTTCGTAACTTGATTCGTCTTATATATTTGGTAACGAAATAATCACAGAGTACATTATAAATAATAATTTAGTGAAATTTTGACAAATCATGTGACAGCTGACAGAATGAAAAGTCTATTGTTTATGGTGATAACAAAGATTCTTTTGTTTTTATTTTATTTGGAGTTATTACTAAACACAGTATCTGTGTGAAGATATGGGTTACATTATGGTTATCTAGAAAACTGGTAATTTATAAAAAATCAGGCTACTTTTAAGCTAAGTACCTACCTACAAAAAACAAATACAATAGCCACTGTCCAGAAAGTCCGAGGCTACATTTTTAACAATCAAATCAATAAAAATGACAAAGAAAGTGCAAAATTCAGGAATTGCATTCAGAGTTTGTGACGTCACTTTTATCGAATCGTATCGTCGTAATTTTTGTTTAAGTTTTAAACGAAGAAAAATGCGTGTCCAATACTATTTGGTACTTTCTATTTGAACCCAAAATATTTTTTCAAAAATCTTTTCAGAATCTGCTTTTTACACAAAATTAAAAGCCGTGAACATTAAAACATTATCAGCGATATGCAATGTGCAGTCATATGAAATGAAAGCATTGTATTGGAACAAAACAGTTAACTTACTGTTACCGCATGGTTATGAACTTATCTGTATGTATACCAAGGTTAGTGCTCTTCATACAAACATACAAAGCTGGGCAAAATACATGCTTTGCTTTAATTAAAATACAAACTCATCATCTGCCTAGCCTTTTCCCAACTATATTGGTGTCGGCTTCCAGTCTTACCGGATTTATCTAAGTACCAGAGTTTTACATGGAGCGACTGCCTATCTGACCTCCACAACCCAGTTACTGGATAACACGGTACCCCTTGGCAAGACTGGTGTCAGATCTCAAGCTTCTGACTACCCGTAACGACTGTCAAAGATCTTCAAATGACAGCCGGGACCAACGGCTTAACGTGCTTTCCGAGGCACGGAGGAAACTCGGTATGTTGAAATGGTCACTCATCCACGGACCGACCTCGTCAAGCGTTGCTTAACCTTGATGATCGTCCCGTGCGGCTGTTTTTATTTAGCCACGAGCTCCTCCTCGTAATTAAAATACAAACTACAAAATATTATTTCGTATGTATTTAAAATAAGAAATATATTTGCTAGTCATGTATATGAAATATAAAATACAGAACTAAGTAACTTAATAATTTTTACTTAAAATACAAATTACAAAATACAGTCGATCATCAATTGTGACATATTCGTACTAATAAAATTATTTAATGCACTGAAGTTTCGTGAAAATAACCGTTTGAAATGAAAATGACAATCAAAAAGATACGTGAGAAATTCACATACGCGGTCGCCATTTTGCTAACGAAAGCTATCGAGCGCTATTTTCTGCAGAACGCATCCATTAAGGCACCGATACCCTTGAGTAGCTGATTCTAAATTGAGAATCACGTCTAAATGGCTAGTCGTAATTTTTTGAAAAAAATATATGTTATATTAGATTATTTTCTTAATAATTTGATGTGAGCAAATTTTCAGTTTTCTTCGTATAACATAGTGTAATTAATTTGTAAAGTTATGTCTAAAACTGACAAAAACACGACAATCACACCAAAACCGCCGGGCGTATTTTAATGAAATCAACACCATCTCAAAGATAATATAATTATCTACATTTTGATCTGAAGCTTTTTTTTTAAAAGTCATAGAATAGTAAGGAGAGTACAAAAAACTACTAAATTTTGGGTCGCGCGGGTGTGAAACGAGTGCGCGTTTTGTTCCCTCAAGGTCGTTGGGGTTAGTCGTCGTCTTAATAAGATCGCTAAATGTATTGTACCTCAGCGTCAGGAATTTAAAATACCAAGAACAAATTGAATTTTCAAGAAGTAATTGAATTACAAATAACAAATAGGTATGCCGACTGCTAAAAATTAATAAACTGAAAAGAGAAAAACAAGTGCTAGATTTAATTTTTAGCAGTCAGGTGTTTTGTTTTTGTAATAATTTGTTTTATTTCAGAATTTTTAGTTTAAGTAATAAACGAGTTCAACAAATAAGTTGCGTGGCTATTTTGCTACCAAAGTTACGCTTATCTTGAATTTGTGCCAAAATAGGAACAGAAAAGTGTTACAATAATTTTAATATAACATAATTTTTGGAATGGCCTATTAAGTATATATCATTTGATACCCTTAAAGATAGAAAAACGAAAAAAAAATTGTACCACTCCCCTTTTTTTAGCGCCTTTTTAAATAGCGCCCAGAGCCCCCCCCCTGGGCGCTATTTAAAAAAAATATATAGCCTATGCCACTCCCACAATTGAAACAAATTCAACGACACCTCATTTGTCGTAATCCGTGAAGCCGTTTAGGCTGTAGAGCGTGCCATAGAAATGGACATACATAAGTACATACACACTCTCGAAAAACATTCCCCGCCCGCAATCGGGTGAAAATAGCTGCGAAATCGGTTTACTAAGCACCTCTGCCTATCCCTGCAGTGTATGAGGCGTGTAGCTATGTATGTTAATGGATAAGAGGCGTGTAACCCACGCCCCTACCTACCCCACATGTGCTAAAAGCGTAGCAGCCATAGTTTTAAATAGAAAAGTGTCAATTTGTGATACTCGGTCAACCGCGGACACACAGTTTCACCTTTCTATGTATATGTATCACTTATTCTTATGCCCTGTAGAAGTAAGGTATCATGATACAAGCAGAGGCTTCTGGCAAACAGCTGCACGGGTGGTTAAGTAACTCTTGGCGAGGTCAGTCCATGGATGGGTGACCATTTTTTTAGGGTTCTGTATCCAAAGGGTAAAAACGGGACACTATTACTAAGACTCCACGATCCGTCTGTCACCAGGCTGTAACTCATGAACCGTGATAGCTAGACCGTTGAAATTTTCACAGATGGTGTATTTCTGTTGTCGCTATAACAATATTTAAGTGGGGCAAACAACAAACGTGATTTTTGTGCCGTTTTTTTGCGATAATGGTACGGAACCCTTCGTGCGCGAGTCCGACTCGCACTTGGCCAGTTTTGTATTATTGATAGGCTTGTGCTTGACCACTATCTCACCTGATGGTAAGCTATGACGTAGTCGACGGTGAAGCACGATTGCCTAGAAGTAACCTATTTACTCTTGACTTAAATACCCCAAGGCTACAAGCTATCGAGAAACACAGACTCCGGCAGGGAATTCCACTCCTTAGCTGTACGTACAATGAAAGTATTCACAAAACGTTTAGAGCGTGGGTGGGATGTCCACCATGTACCGATGGCGCATCGCCGTACGTCTTTTGTGACGATTTCCTTGGTAGATTGTCACCGGTATAGAGTAAATATATTATTAACTATCTGTTGCCCGTGACTTCGTCTGCGTAGCATTAGTACTTTGAACAGCCTATTTCTTTTATCGCGCCATAATATTAGAGGCGTGTGGGCCGCCTTAGTTGAGACATTATCAGTTCACCATACAAACTTCTACCTCCCTGTTCACCACCTAAAGTATGATTTCCGGAGTAAAAACTATCCTATGTCCTTCCCAGGGACTCTTAGTTATGCGTGAAAAGGTAACATACAGACAGTTACTTTTGCATTTATAAAATTACTAGTGGACGCCTCGCGGTTTCACCCGCGTAGTTCCCGTCCCCGTGGGAATACAGGGATAAAAATTAGCCTATGTCACCCGGGGATAGTGTAGCTTCCTAATGGTGAATGAATTTTTGAAATCGGTTTAGTAGTTTTTAACCGACTTTCGAAAAAGGAGGAGGTTCTATGTTCGAGTTCTTGTATGTTTTTATTTTTTTTATGTATGTTCACTATATATTACATATATTTTTCACTTTGTAAGTGAAAAAAAAACTTTGTTTTTGGAAGTCGGTGTCCATAACGCAAAAAAATGGTACCTACGAAAGACACCGACTTCCAAAGACAAAGTTATTTTTCACTTTGTAGTTTTCTTATTTGGAAGTCGGTAGTATTTTTTTGTACAAAAGTTTTTTTTAAGTTTATTCGTTACATCATCACATCACATCATCAGCCTATTAATGTTCCCACTGCTGGGACACAGGCCTCCTCTCTGTGAGAGGGAATGGGCCGTAACCCACCCCACCAGGCGGGCCCAGTGCGGGTTGGTGGATGTCACATGTCTTCGAATTTTTGGTTCTACAACATGCCGGTTTGCTCACGATGTTTTCCTTCACCGTTTTGAGAGCGGTGGTAATTAAATAATTTACACAAAGTAAAGCGCCTGCCTGGGCTCGAACCCACGACTTACAACTTGTAAGTCGCGGCCGATACCACTGGGCCACCATTGTTCTCGTTACATACAAAAATACAAATCTTTCCTCTTTATAATATTGTAGTATAGAATATTTGATAAAGATATATTGTGGAGAAAAGGCTAAAAGGTAAAATATGAATATAAGGCTACCTTTGATCAGCTGACTAGCCTTATTAGTCAGAACTTAATGTTCCTAATATGGAAGGTATGGTCATTCACCTATTGGTCATAAATTGCACCCACAGAAATAACTCTAGCGGTAAAAATTTGCATATTTTATTATTACCGTTATAGAATAAACATATTTGATCAAACATAGATTTGAGAGAGGAGATCGTGTCTGAATAATTACTCGCACAGGTTGATCTTCAAGGTTAAGCAACGGTTGCCGAGGTCGATCCGTGGATGGGTTACCACCAATTTTTTTTTAAGAAATCCGTTTCTCTTTTTCGGTTAGATTTTATTGTAGATTTTATTAAGATATTTAAATGCAGTTAAAATATATTTTTTTGTTACTTTTCTTGTACTCAAGTATTTAATTTTGTATTTTGTAACAGGCTTCTTCTGGGTAAGCTCACTCCATCGTAGACTCTGTCTCTGTCACCTATGACCTAGACTAGAGTCAAGAGCAAACCCATTACAAATAAAAAAATAAAAAAAATCCGTTAGATTTTTTATATTTTGCTTTTATTTTCAACAATATTTGTATGCCTTCACGGCAAAACATAGCGCCCATTATTAATTTAATACCTATCATGTTTCACAAATAAGTATTCTGTTTCTAATTCATATTTACATAGCGAGATTCCTCCGTGCCTCGGCAAGCACGTAAAGCCGTTGGTCCCGGCTGTCATTTGAAGATCTTTGACAGTCGTTACGGGTAGTCAGAAGCCTGAGATCTGACATCAGTCTTGCCAAGGCATAAGAGTAACCTTCAGCCTATAGTTAACTCAGTACATACGGCACTACCAAGGTTCCGCACACGGAAGATCTGTAAACCTGTCGACCTTACCCGGTGATGCAGATTTAGGGTTCCGTAGCAAAAGTGGAATTGTTAATCGGATGATTTTGATGCAAGTTTTATTGTTGACCGAATTTCCAAAAAATACATTCAACGTTCGACTGAATGTATTTTTTAGGGTTTCGTACCTAAAGGGTACTAAATAATTAATAAGCGCCTACTAAATAATTTTGGAGTGGTCAATTCGCCCGCCGATATATAAACTTTGGGCGAATCAACACAGAAAAATGAACATTTTTAATAGTGGATGGTTCGCCCGATTCGGGCGAGTCGTCCAATAACCCAGAAATACCTACAACCGACTCTAAAATAAAAACAGTAGAAGGTAAAAAATAAATTTCGGAAGTCGGTGTCAAAAAACGACGAAACGAAAATAGGGTAACCGCAAAATTGAAGTTGTTTTTCATTTTGAAGTCGGTTGCTTTTTGTAAAAAAGTTTATTAATTCTTTATATTGAATTTTTTAACGAAAATAAAGGAAATAATGCAAACTGATTGCTTAGTAGAAGATTACTAAATGTGATCATGTTTTGACTTACATAACTACTCACAGCAACTACTTATAGGTAGGTACCTTCCATTTACTGACGTCATAAACTTACGACTGTCTGTGTCAATATTTAAAACGTGACGTACATTCGAAGTAACCAGCATGGATTGGACACGTGTATAGTTCGTTCAATCCACGAAGACGCGCCCCACCAATTATATGATTAGTCTATTATTCTTCTATAAATTATTATAATAATTATTAGTCTATTTATTGTAGTGTGCGTGTGCACTCATAGGTAATTAGTGTGTACCGATAACACTCAATCATTGACGGAAGCTTGCACACATATACTATAAACGGTTAGGAGGAATAGTAGTGGGGCGCGTCTTCGTGGATTGAACGAACTATAATCTTCGATCAATAATTTATCGAAGCGTGTCATAAAATAATAGCAAGCTGTCACTGTTACACTGCTGGACAATGGCCTCTTCTCATACAGAGAAGGCACGAGCATTGATCACCGAGCTTGCTCAAGCCCGGTAGACAATTTAAGTCTTAGATCAAACTAAAAAGACGTAAACAAGAAGAAAATCATGCTGTGCAGTCGGAGGATACATCTGGTTTTGGTCAGCCAGCTCGCGAATATGTATCCTCCGATTGCTATTTCGCCTGATGGTAAGCGATGATGTGGTCAATGTTAAAGCACGCTTTCCTAGAAGTAATCTATTTACTCTTGACTTAAACAGCTGAAACTTAGCGTGCTTAAGGTGGAAGATACGGTTCGTCCCGGCACTTTGCCCGCTAGATGGCGCTGAAATCATTATTTTTAGTTTATTTCGTTTTATGTGAAATAGGAGCATTAATAAGTCGTAGAAGTAGTGTTAGCGGCACTCGGTCATTACCTTTTAATGAACTTGATTATAACAATGCCTCAAAATCCCCCCAATTTGACACAGAATCTCAAAATAACATCTGTCATTGAATATACAGTCTTTTACACACACATAGACGTATTTCCTACGTTTACAAAGTTTACCACTAGATGGCGTGTATTTAAAAAGGGGCTAAAATATTTGGTAGAAAGTATCTTTGGAAACATTGAAATAATATGGTGTTATGGAGCAGGTCTCATGATGGAGCCGGAAGGTGGCCACAGCTACTCTTCAGCCAGATAAGATAACACCATCGTGTTTGATGAGCCCTCATTGGAAGTGTTTTGACAAATTATAATAATATTCAGTACGTTTCAGTTTAAAAAAAACGAATATGTGCGAGTCGGACTCGTGCATGAAGGGTTTCGTACCATTATCGCAAAAACGGCACAAAAGTCACGTTTGTTGTACGGGAGCCCCACTTAAATATTTATTTTATTCTGTTTTTAGTATTTGTTGTTATAGCGGCAACAGAAATACATCATCTGTGAAAATTTCAACTGTCTAGCTATCACGGTACATGAGATACAGCCTGGTGACAGACGGACAGACAGACAGACGGACGGACCGCGAAGTCTTAGTAATAGGGTCCCGTTTTTACCCTTTGGGTACGGAACCCTACAAAGCTTGTTAAAAATACTTAAATGTTATTTCTTCTCTTCAGCTTTTTCTAACTTGTAATATATACATATTGCCATGATAACTTATAAAAAAACGATTATTTCTCATGATTTATATTATAATTTTTTACCGATATGACAGGCATTTAATATGTAAATTATGATGCTGTTAAATCATCGTTTTTCTTTGATATTAATCATGAAAGATTATAATTATGGCATGGCTAGCTTCTGCACGCGGCTTTGCTCGCGTGAATATCGGATTTTTATCTCGAGGCCACATACATCCGAGATACAAAGTATTCTATGTTTTAATCAAGGATATGGTCTATCCATATGCTAAGTTTCATCCAAATCTGTCAAGACGTGAAACAGACAGACAGAAATACAGATACTCCAAAGTTCTTCATCACATCTTCACCAAATTTGTATAGCACCACCTCGAGAAAGTACCTCCCATTCAAACACAAAATGAATTATCAAAATATGTCCACAATTGACGGAGAAATCGGTAAACGAACAAACAAAAAACCGGCCAAGTGCGAGTCGGACTCGCGCTCGGGTTTCCGTACCATTATCGCAAAAAATCACGTTTGTTGTATGGGATTTATTTTATATTGCTTTTAGTTTTTGTTGTTATAGCGGCAACAGAAATACGTCATCTGTGAAAATATCAACTGCCTAGCTATCACGGTTCATAAGATACAGCCTGGTGAAAGACGGACAGACAGACAGACGGACCGCGGAGTCTTAGTAATAGGGTCCCGTTTTTACCCTTTGGGTACGCAACCCTAAAAAATACATACAGTCGAACTCCTCGATTTTGTAACATCACATCACATCATCAGCCTATTAATGAGCCCACTCCTGGGGCACAAGCCTCCGATCTGTGAGAGGGAATGGGCCGTAATCCACCACGCGGGCCCAATGCGTGTTGGTGGATGTCACATGTCTTCGAATTTTTGGTTCTAGGACATGCCGGTTTCCTCACGATGTTTTCCTTCACCGTTTTGAGAGCAGTGGTAATGAAATAATTTACACAAAGTAAAGCGCTTACCTGGGCTCGAACCCACGACCTACAACTTGTAATTTGCGGCCGATACCACTGGGCCACCACTGCTCTTCGTCACGTGATTACTGACTCCCTTTTCTTTCAAATCACTCCTCACACAATTCATCCATCTTTTCTTTGGCCTCCCTCTCCATCCATCCACATTTATATTCATAACTCTCTTAGTAACATGCGTTTCATCCCTCCTCATCACATGACCTTACCAGGACAAACGGTTTCCTTTCAACTTTTCTGCCACTGGCGCCACTTTCAAACTGCCTCTAATGTACCTACTCATTTCTCACTTTATCCAATCTCGTCACGCCGGTCACCGTTTCCACAACTAGTGCAAATAATTACATGTTTCTAGATTCCATGTTCTCCTCTTATTTACCTATATACTTTTACTACCTACCCTGGCTTCATCCTTGAAAAATTATATACATAAATTCTTCCTCGTTTCTCAAGGCACCGATACCCTTGAGTAGCTGATTTTAAAATGAGAATCACGCCTAAACGGCTAGTCGTAATTTAATAGAAAAAATATATGTTACATTAGACCATTTTCTTAAGGTTACACTAGTCGATAATTCTTCCATACAAACGTAGTCTAGGGATTATTCCACTGTTTGACGATGTACTGTCAAAATAAAAAGTGATATCAATTTGTCTCATCATTATCTAGCCCTGTATGGAAACAAAAAAGTAAAAAAAGAAAACATTTGAAAGTTATGAGCGTCGAAAGTTCCACATTTCGACACTAATTTTAACGCCTTTTTGGGTGCGAATAAATACCATAAAAAGACGGAAAATTGCAAAACGGCCTCCATACAGGGATAGATTAGTAGTTCAACAATGCAAATAATTATATTTTGAACAGATAGATTCAGTCGTTTTTTCATGATATCTAGACTGCCAAAGGTCTGTTTATAAAATTTCACGCGCTCGGTTTCGTCCTAAATCATTATCCATTTCGCTACAAATTTGCAAAAGTGTGTATTTGTACACGAACTAGCTTCCTACTACTTCATCACAGCATCTATCTCTTCCGCACGTGTTGTCGTTTGATATAAAATGCATTCTAATCCCGCGCATAAAATGGTTCGTGCTGTCGACTAATTTGATCTAAGAAAATTTTGAGTTTTATTCGTATAACATAGTGTATTTAATTTGTAAAGTTACATCTAAAACGGACAAAAACACGACAATCACACCAAAACCGCTGGGTGTATTGTAATGAAATCGACACCATCTCAAAGACAATGTAATTATCTACATTTTGATCTGAGGCTTTTTTTTTAAAGTCGTAGACTAATAAGGAAAGTACAAAAATCTATTAAATTTTGGGCCGAGCGGGTGTGAAACGAGTGCGCGTTTTGTTCCCTCAAGGTCGTTGGCGTTAGTCGTCGTCTTAAAACCGCATGAAAATCCGTTGCATCGTTTAAGAGATCTAAGCGTACAGACGGCGGGCAGCGACTTTGTTTTATACAATGTATAGAAGTATCACGGCCATGTATTTATACATAGTATATTTTTATATACCTAGTACTTCCTTATTAATATTTAACTTAAGTTTTTCCCACTTAAGACTGACCTTACTTAAGACAGTTCAAGTTTATTTCTTAATGCTTTTAATTGGGTTCAAAGTGTGAGTTTTAATTCATTATTTTAATTATTTTATAAGAACAACGTTTTGCACGTATCGTGTCAGTGATGTTCTTTAGAGAGGCCAGGTACGCAGTACTCATAACCGTCGTGCGTGTATGACTAGATGTATGAACGAGAGTGAAGCAAAAAATCAAACTGACTTCCCAACAAAACACTACAAAGCGAAAAATAACTTTCTTTTCCGAAGTCGGTGTCTTTTGTACCCATTGTTTTCCGTTATTCGACACCGACTTCGGAAAAGAAAGTTATTTTTCGCTTTGTAGTGTTTTGTTTTGGAAGTCGGTTTGATTTTTTGTTAAAAAGTTTTATTTTCCTATTTTTGTTTTGGTAGGTACCTCCAATTATGATGAAAATCATTTATAGTCGAAAGTACATCTCATTACGATTCCAAAAAACACAACTAGGATACATTATTTCGGAGTTTTAGTGGATATTGTGGTCTTCTTCATCAGTTCCAATTCACCAAATGATACTTTCTGAGTGTAAATGATTGCATTTTTGATGAAAATACCAAAATCGCTATATGTATGCCAATAATATTTGAGGAGTTCCTACGATTTCTCTAGTATCCCATCATCAGATCCTGGTTTCCTTATCATGGCACCACCCTTAGGATATCTCCTTTCCAACAAAAAAGAATCATCAAAATCGGTTCATAAACGACGAAGTTATCCGCGAACACACATAAAATATGAAATATATATCGTCGAATTGGGCAACTTCCTCCTTTTTGGGAGTATGTAAGGATCGTAGCAGGTGGCTTTCTGGAGTTTCTGCCTACCCCGATAGGAAAGAGGCGTGTGTTTATGTATGTATGTATATTCAACGATTAAGTTAAGAAAGTATTTCATCATCATCATATCAGCCGAAAGACGTCCACTGCTGGACATAGGCTTCCCCCAAGCGTCGCCACATTGACCGGTCCCGTGCGTCTCGCAACCAGCGGATCCTTGCAACCTTCATCACGTCATCGGTCCACCTGGTGAGAGGCCTTCCAACGTAACGTCTTCCAGTTCGCGGTGGCCATTCCAGAACCTTTCTGCCCCATCTGCCATCCGTTCTGCGAGCAATGTGCCCTGCCCACAACACCATTCTTATCATGTGCTGTTATCAGGTTAATTTAATTTCCTTATTCTTTTCTTCTTCCAGAGCGCGACTTCACAATCGAAACACGCAGCCAGATTCCTCCGCCTCGCGATGGCTTCCATCATGGACATTCTCAAGATCAAGCCGTTTGTGGAAGTGTCAGTAGGCCAGCTACTCTGGGGCTATGAGGATCCTCTCCTCAAGCTGGCTAAAGATGTTGTACCTAAGGAGCAGAAACTACCGTACGAAGAGTTTGGACTTTTCTATGGGGTGAGTAGCTCATCAAAGGAAGCTTGTTTCCGTAGTTTCTTCTTCTTCTCGAGGCGCCACGCCAATTGTGGCGTCAGTGGCGAGCATAAGGTCTACCAAAGTGCAGGTGTGTGGCCACTTGGGACACTCCAGCATGTGTGGCAAAGTCTGCAATGGGGCACCGCACTCACACTGTGTTGTTTTGGTAGCTGAAATGACCGACTTACTAAACCCGACTAAGACTAATATCCGATGGCAAAAGACGTGTGTTACAATTTTCATATAGTTTGTGGCATCATAGCTCCTCAATGGATGTACGTAAATAAGTTATGATTGTGTTACAATAAGTAATCAAATTTTTCTTTCTAGAAAAACGGCACAAGCCCCGATGTCGTGACGATGTTTACCGGTGCCACCGACATGACGAAATACGGCATCATCAACCGCTACAACATGAAGGAGAAGCTACAGCATTGGTCGACGGATGAGTGCAACAGCATAGCCGGGTCTGATGGCTCCATATTCCCCCCTCACATCACGAAGAACAACACTCTAGCGGTGTACGATAAGGATCTTTGCAGGCTTCTGCCACTTAGGTAAGTCAACCTCAACCATTTTTGTCTAAGATCGAGAGGGGCTCGTGGCTTACCTCGTGGCTCGCATCCGCAGGAGGACCAACGTTACCGACATAGCCCGATGAATAGCCAAGCTTCAGTGGCAGTAGGCAGGACACATTGCTCGCAGAACGGATGGTCGATGGGGCTGAAAAGTTCTGGAGTGGCGACCGCTGCGTTGGAAGGCCTCTAACAAGATGGACCGATGACTGAGTTAGATTGCGGGAATCCGATGGATGCGAAACTCACGGACCCGGCCGATGTGGCGACACTTGGGGAGGCCTATGTCCAGCAGTGAAAGTAGTTCAGCTGCAATGATGATGGTGATGACACATGTTTGAGTAAATAAATATATCTTATCAATATCTTTAATACTTTCCAGGTTCTTAGAAGAAGTATCCATAGGCGGTATCCAGGCGTACCGTTACACGCCTCCTGAGGATGTGTTCGCAAACGATGAGCACAACAAGTGCTTCTGTCCCGCCGGACCGCCATGCGCTCCCAATGGACTTTTCAACGTGTCTCTGTGCCAATACGGTATGTACTTTTAAATTTTACAAGCTTTATACTCAAGCGAAACAAATTCGGGTCTTTTACAAGCTTTTATTTTAGTCGTAATGTACTGGCAATATGTGTGTGTTTTAAAGGCACACCTCTCGGTCTTATCCAGTGGTTTTCAAAGTGGGGGGCGTGCCTCACTAGGAAGGCGAGGAAAACTTAATATTTATTGCCAATGATCTACAAAGTGCACTTTTTCCTAATCTTGTCATAAGCATACGTGTGGGGTAATGTGGCCTGTGGGGTTCCCACGGCGGCTTAATTAACGCTGACACCAGAGGTGGCCATATCCTCACACGAACAGAAGAAGAATAGTAATCTTGTGCCAAAATAACCTCTACCCTTGCTTTCTTAATCTTTTTCTTCCTCTGCTTTAATTTTTGTATGAGTGTTTATTGCCTACTTACAAACACAATATAGGTACTGGGGGACATGGGCAATTTTATTTTTCACTGTAGGGTGATGTGACAAAAAAAGCTTTGGGAACTTGCATCCTTTTTGCGTAAGTGAATTCGGCAAGGCAAGGGGCAAAGTGTATCAAGACTCGACCAATGACATAGACGGAAATCCACATCGCGTCTTTCATCTCGCATGTGACTGGTCGATTGTTATAGATACTCTTTGCACTTTGCCTTGCCGAATTCTCTTATGAAATAGATAGATAGATAGATAAATCATTTATTTAGTGCACACAAAAGACACAGCACAACACACAAAATCTTAATTAAATTATTACAATTTTCATGTAGGTATGCTTAAAAACAAAGTGCCAGCATAAAAAGGAAACCGAAACAAAAGTAAAAGTGACACTAGTGACATTAATTTTGACAATCAAAAACACAGTGCGGTGTGCGTCTCAAGGTTGCACCAAATGGGAGTCCAGCTCAGCACGTAAAATGAGCAATAAGGCTGCTGGCCTAACGCTTCGGATAATACAACTATAGCCTTATGTTTATTTAATTTTTATTTCTCTGTTTTCAGACTCCCCGATCATGCTGTCCTTCCCTCACTTCTATTTAGCTGACCCCAAGCTTAGAGAGCAAGTCGAGGGTATCTCCCCAGCCGTGCCTGAGAACCACAGACTTTTCATTGACGTGCAGCCGGTAAGTTAGGTTTTTAATATTGATGGGCTCGCATTTGACCACTATCTCATGATGGTAAGCGATGATGAGGTCGACGGTGTAGCACGCTTGCCTGGAAGTAAACTATTCACTCTTGACTTAAAGACCCCAAGGTTGTAGCTATCAGGAAACCTACCTCCGGCAGGAAATGCCACTGCTTAGCTGTACGCACAATGAAAGAATAAGAATAATTTTTATTGTTAAGAAATTACATTCAAATGCTTTGCTTCCTGGAACTCACACTAGAATTCCATGTGTCGTGAGATCCAGGCTCTTTCTAAGTACTTCCTGAAAGTATACCCAAAATATTGAGTGCCTTTGGGAAACGACAGTTATTTTTGCACTTTTAGTATTTTGCTTTAGAAGTAGTTTTTATTGTGTAAATCTTTATTCTGAGTTCTTTCAATCTATAGTACATCCAAAGGTTGCCTAGTAGATTTCGCTGTCAGCGTTAAGACCGCCATTGTACCTATATGGGAACAATGGCGTTCATTAGGATTAGTAAAAGAGATGTGTAACTTTTTTGGTGCACTATAAAGTATATTCTGTTTATTCTATTCTATTATATTCCATTCTAGTCCATTATATTCTAGTTTATTCCATTATATTCTAATCTATTCCATTCCATTCCATTTTATTCCATTCTATTCCATTCTATACCATTCTATTCTATTCCATTCCATTCTATTCTATTCTAATCCATTCTATTTTCTATTTAAAATATATTCTGTTTCTCACATTCCAGGAGATGGGTATAGCGATGCGCGCGCGAGCTCGGATCCAGATCAACCTGGCGGTGTCTCAGGTGGTGGACATCAAGCAGGTCGCCAACTTCCCCGATATCGTGTTCCCCATTCTCTGGTTCGAGGAGGTGAGCATACAAACATTTATCATCATCTGTTCATCACTCGGACCAAAAGAAGCATAGCAATTGGGAACAAACACGCAACACACACCACACACACATATACTACAGCCACAGATAATATTATACCAGCATACAGATGCCTCATCCCAACAAAGAAACCGTGCTGACGTAACTAGCGTTTTTCATCTAATTATACCGATTATTTTTTGTAAATCGAAAGCGTTCGGTTCCGTTCCACGGCGATAGATAGATCACCATCTATATCCGTGGAAAGGAACCGAACGCGATCGATGTACAAAAAATAATCAGTATAATGAGTACAGTACGTCGGCACGGTTTCTTTGAGAACAAGAGATGAGACACCACTGCTACAGCACACAACGAATACACATATACAACAGCACACCACACACACATACACGGTGTAACGGGAAGGTGTGATCATATTTTAAAAATTACTTCTGCTCATGTAAATGAACAACTTTCTGCAAGGAAGTTTATTTATTTATTTATTGAACAAGGCATACCAACGACTCATTTACAAATTAATATCACAAAATAACATTCAGAAGAGATCCTGTGTAAGCAAGTCACTTACAGGCACAGAACAGAGAAGACAGTAGAAATCGCATATAGCTTTATTAGTATCGGAACCAGCGTACCCAAACTCACACATATACAGTTTATTTGTATTTCATAACACTAAGAAATCTTTGGTGTGATTGGTACTTTAATTTTTAGATGAAAGTAGAAAATATGTCAGTCGTCGCTTATTTGAAAATAAACCACAGCTTTATGACAATAGAGTTGGTTTATTGTCTACTCTTTTTGAGTATTTATTACTTTTTTCGTTTAAAGCGCACACGGAACAGTTTAATGAGCAAGTTACGCTACTCGCCGCTAGATGTCACTATAGTAAATTCATTTAATTTAAAGCCGTATTTCGTTACCGATAAGATTTATATTTGCGTAATGAGGTCATTACTACTCGTCCTCCTGTAGTGATGTACCACGGTCGTTGACTTATTTATCGACATTCCGTTTTATTTTCAAACAAAATACAGTTTAGTTTTAAAAAAAACGTTGCCCCACACTAGGAATTTCACCTGTATCGTGAGTGCGTTTACAAACATATAATTTCAATACAATACAATACAATACAATAACATTTATTTGCATAAAAACACGGTATAGAAGATGGTACAAAATTAAATACAGAGCATACATGTTTTTGCTTAACATTATAAGCGTGCAAATTTTTCGTGCATACAATAGTCATTTAAATTTTTTGTCAAAAAACTCTTTTACACTATAAAAACTATTAGTGGACAGCCAATTATACAATTTACTTTTAAATAATCTGGTATTTAGAATTTTTAGGTCGCTTGGTATCTTATTAAATATTTCTACACACATATACAAACAGCTTTTATTATATTTAGTAAGCCTTGGCATGACATCCAGTACGAGCCTGTGAGGGTCGTATATTCACATACACAAACACCCAGAGCCGGAACAACTATTTGTAGATCATACAAATATTTGTTTCGTGCGGGAATCGAACCCGCGACACGAAGCGCAGTAGTCAATCGCTCAACCACTGCGCCAACCGTGTGCCCAATAACTAGAGTCAATAAATATTATTGTTTTTAATCAAGTTTTTATATAAATTTATTCCAATACTTACGATTTATAGAAAGTATTATTAAGATATTGTATGGTAAACTACTGATCCGATTTTAAAATGATTATATTGATACAAAGATGGGCGTATCTTTGTATGTGGTGTTTTTGTTCTATCAATAGAATTATAGAATACAATACTTTTTATTATGTACACCATATAAGTTACAGAAAGTATAGACGACTTACGACGACGACTTTTTCCTACTCCTCCGTTATTATTTTCTGATTAATTTCGTTGCGGGATCCAAGACAGTTAAATTCATTCTCCGGGTTTTCGTCGAGCTTCATTGCCTCGGCGCTTTTCTGGTGGTCGCCACTGTTGATTCTGGCTTTCAGGAGTTGCAGTGGTTTGGGAATAGTGCGGTGGGATTGTCCCAAAAAAAAGTATAGACGAAGAAAACATTACACTAGGTGGCACAATGGGCGGCCTTATCGCTAAAAGCGATCTTTTCAAGACAACCTTTCCATGGATTTAAAAAATGAAAGGAAAGACAGTACTGTACGTAGTCTTTGGTGTACTATTATTAATTACAAGCTGTGACCGCGGCTTCGCTCCCGTCATCTGTTTGCCAACCCTACCCTACTTACCTTCCTGCCTACCCTAATTACCTACCGACCATATTTGTTTCTATAGTCATCAACCTTTCGCGGAGAATCTTAACACCGTGATTCAGAAAATGACTTCAAATTCACAACGCCATCTATCGAATATCGAGTTCAACTTTCCGAGTATCTGAATTGCGTGTGATAATTTTACTTCTTGAACACTTTAAATTCATCTAACTTTTGATAGATTGAACCGATTGCGATGACACAAAATCTAAGTAATTCTTCAAGTTACGCACAATGTTTATGTATAAAAGTTATTTACATTGGTTTCGTACATGTCACGTGATGCGTGCACAAATAAACAGACAAACAGACAAAAATACCAAAAATGCCGAAAATAGGTTCTGTTGGTTATCCCTTAACACACTGGCTATTTTTTTTGGAAATATTTTCGATGTACAAAAAATACTTTTCTACATATTTATTATATGTATTGATGATTGATGATGATGATGCGATAGACTATACTACAAATGCAATACGTCCTACTGATATGAGAAGCTTACGCTTTCGCCTGCGTGCGGCTACACTCTTATTATGATAGCTTGACTAACTTCCTTAATGAACTGATGAAATTTAGGTCTATACACCAGTAGATCTTAAATTTCAGACTAACACATAAGCCACTTTTTAACTGACTTAAAAAAAGAAGAAGGTTCTATGTTCATGTATTATTATTATTTTTGAAGGCTGTTGTCTTTTTAACCGACTTCAAAAAAAGGAGGAGGTTCTCAATTCGTCGTAATCTTTATTTTTACACGGCTGCAAGGAAAGGGTTATGTTTTTCGCGCGTAAGAAGATTTTTTCGAATATTGTAAGTTTAAAGTATCGATAACTCATTATCGATATTGGTAATCTCAAATTGAGTAGCTGAATGTGACATGTGCATAGTTGGAATCTTCGAGAACAATGTTTGAGTTTTAAAGAAAGTAGACCTTAAATTTAACATCATAAAATCGACTTTTACTTGTCTTGTTCAATAAAATATTGTTTTTACATTTTTATCGAAATAAAATAAATTAAGACTTGCCGATGGTAAGATATACCTACATTTGATACATTTTTGGTTCTGCTATCGTGTTCACATTCTAAAACAGCACAATAAGGCATTTTTGTATTTTTTTTTCAAGTTTTTGTCACCGTGACGGTTGAATCAAGACTGATGTGCGTAGTGTGTGCGCGGAAGGAAACTTAAGCAGAACTGTGCAAAACTCGGGGTACGCGGGCCCCGCCCACTTGCGACTTCTATTGTAGTAGGCGTTTTTTTTGTTCTGTGCTTACAGGCATGCACATCACTGAGTTGCAAGCAATTCTCAATACAAAAATGTTCCATACACATACAGGTGCATTACTTTGTGTAATTTATTTCATCACCACAGCACCACTGCTCTTAAAACGGTGAAGAAAAATATCGTGAGGAAACGTCTTTGAACCAAAAATCCGAAGACATGTGACATCCACCAAACCGCACTGGACTCGCGTTGTGGATTACAGCCTTCTCACAGAGAGGAGGCCTGTGTCCCAGCAGTGGGTACATTGCTAAAGTACAGTTGGTAACCCCAATACTATCTGTCTTGAAGCGAGTCCCAGCATTATGCTGATTCTTTTTTCTAATGGGTAAAAAGCTGGTGCTTCTCATGTTGCCCCATTTAAATTTGAGAGTAGGAAAAGATCTGACGAGTAATAGACGAGTAATTTCATGGTAATTTAAGGTACCAAATTAACGAGCTCGTTGACCAAAACCAGATGTATCCTCCGACTGCACAGCATGATTTTCTTCTTGTTTACATGTTTTTAGTTCGCTTTTTAAGCAGTCGGGTTTTTAGATTTTTTTGAATAACTCTCTTTTATTTATAACTTTTTACTTATTTAATTTTAGAATTAGGTACATTTAAACATATAAGTGTTATTTATTTTTGAAATCACCTCTTAAAACCCTTTATTTTGATACCCCACACGATGGGTTTGGATGAAAAAAAAATTGTACCCACAATATGGCGCCTAAAAGCCGCCATTTTTCTATTTTCCAATTTTAATGTAGCCAGCGACACTCGCAGGGTTAAGACGAATCGATTGACGAAAGAACCATCAAAATAGGCCAACGCGTTTGGTCTCTAGAACGCCACATAGGGAAAAACATAGATACATACATACATACATACATAGACGGATAAACACATTGCCCTCCTTCGACAGTCGGGTAAAAAGAGAAAACAATAATAATAATAGAATTAAACCGACTTCCAAAACAAAACACTACGAAGCGAAAAATAACTTTCTTTTCGGAAGTCGGTGTCAAAAACGAAAAAAGAGTAGGTACCTATCAAATCTATTTTTCGCTTTGTAGTGTTTTGTTTTGGAAGTCGGTTTAACTTTTTTTTTTAAAGGTTTATTATTATTTAAATATTTCTTTTTGGTTTTTTTATGGTATGCGTCGAGCATGGCGCAAATATGTATATATATATATTGTTTTTTTTTCTTTCTTGAGTCCTCTAACGCAAACCTTCGTGTCTGTCCAGGGTATCGACGAACTGCCCGATCAAGTGACGTCACTGCTCCGCCTCGCCACTCAGGTGCCCCCTATCGCACGCAACGCTCTCAGCTATGGACTGTCCGCTGTAGGGATACTACTCATCCTCTTAGCTGTCACTTGTCTTATTAGGTAAGTTTTATTTGCTTTTTTTTATAATTGACCAGTGGCTCGCCCGAAGACACGTGACATCCACCAACCCGAACTGGGCCCGTGTGGTGAATTTAGACCCATTTCTTCTCACACAGAGAGGAGGCTTGCTGTGTACCAGCAGTGGGAATGTTGAAAGTCTGATAATGATGGCCCACCACGGCTTTGCCAGGGTCATAATCATTTATGTTTTTTTTTTTGTTTTATATTTATTATTATTATTTACTAGCTGACCCCCGCGGCTTCGCTACCGTCAACTGGCTAACTACCTACCTACCACCTACCTACCCTACCAATCCTACCTACTCACCTGCCCTATCTATCAACCTAATTACCTTATCGTACCTTATCTTATCTTATCTTATGGAGGGGCCGAGAAATACCTCGGACACTTCGACCCATTGGGATCTTTTGTGGTCCCCTAGATAACTTACTCCTCCTCATTCTCGTTGAAAACTGTTTTCATGAGTTTTACAACGAGACTAGGAGATATGAGCCTATAATCTTATGGTTTTGGGTATCCAACCCCTAGGAGACTCATTCGCTTACCAGCCAGTGCATCGCATGTGCACAGTAGGTGCTCCATGCGTTCCCTATGTTCCCCACACAACCTGCACATGGGTGTCGCGGTTAGACCCATCTTCATGAGCATGTCGTTGGTTCCAAAGTGCCCAATAAAGGCCCCAAGCAGGTAGCTGATTTGCCCCCTGCTCATGTTCCAAATGCAACCCCGGGCTTTGAAAGTGGAGCCCAGGAATCTCTTGGAGTGTTGTAGACCGGTAGTAGACAGCCAACAAGTTCGTTGTCTGTGATCTGCAAACTCCCTAAATGCGGCTTTTACGAGACACGTCGAGATGCCTACACATGGTTCTGGACCCACAAAATATTACGTAATACGCGCGAGAGAATCGCGGCGAATTCACCCTTTCTGGACTAGCTCTTACTATCGGGTGAAATAGCGATCAAACGCGAGTCGATCAATAAAATAAAATAAAATTTTCTCTCTTTCCAGATCATCCCACCGCCAAAGCACACTAAGACTAGAAGGCCACGTGGTTGCCAAACCACCCCCTGCCAAAACCCCGAGCAAAGACAGCAATGGTTACGAATTAAACAGTAGAAGATAAATCCTAAGGATAGGCCTCTAACTCTCCGTATTGTTATGTTCATGGTGAATTTCTGATCAGCTGGCGAAAGGACGTTCTGTAAACTTGGTTGAAGTTTTGTAAACTCAGTTGACGTTGACAGGCCGTTTTGTAAACTTTGGTTAGAATTTTGTAAACTTTGTGGAAGTTTTGTAAATTTAGTTGATGTTGACAGGCCGTTTTGTAAACTTTTGTTGAAGTTTTGTAAATTTAGTTGATGATGAAAGGTCTTCATGAAAAATAGATTTTTGTTAGTTGTTGTTTGGTTAAATGTTGGTGTGAAAATACGTTTATTTGAATCTTATTACAAACTCATATTAATTTTCAAACCCTTTTGAAATTCCTTCGAAATATCTTATAGTATAAAAAAGATGTAACGGTTAAAAAAAAAAAACGAAACAAACAGACCGTATTTCTTAAATTAGATGACAGAAATGTTTTTTAATCACAAATTTAATATGGATAACAATCGGTCTGTAAAATTATGTGACATTTGACATTTCAACCCGGTTTCAAAAACAGCGTTTCAGAAATTCATTCGAAAAGAAAACTGTCTTAAGACTATAATTATATTTTATATTCGTGTTTAAAAATCGCTTGCCTAGGAGTCGAATCTCAGACCTCAACCGAGGCAGTTTAAAAATAATATGATTAAAAAAGTGATTTTTCTTTACGAGTATAAAAAACCTCCTTAGCTAGTTTTATTTTTAGATTTATAATCTGTAGTCACAAAGTATTTTTAATCTTTATTACAGTTGAGTTGCCAGACCAAAAAATATTTCCATTATGGCGACTAAAGTCTTAAGGCAGTGATTTTTTCTAAAATACCTCCATTGTTTGATATTTTTTGACATTTTATATTTTGACGTTTGATATTGTGAATTATTGATCTGTCAAAAGTTGTGCGATTTTAGCCTTTTCAATTGTGAAAAAGCTAAATTGGCTAATAGAAGCAATTTATTGCAATTTCAAATAAAAATGTATTCAATAATCTAAATGGGATATCAGTAATGGAAAAATATGAAGACATCGAATAGAAAATGATATTTTTTTTATAATTTTAATTAATATTATGATACAGTCTTTCCAATTTGTTATATTGTAAGGCTGTCATGCATTTGCGATTTAGTCGTGCGATTATGTGACTTATTTAATTTTAAGACGGATTTAGTTTCGCTGTAAATATACTTTTTTTTTTGTATGCTGACGTTTTAAGCGTTTGTTTTTCCTGAGTTGATTTTTCGAAAAACTTTGCATGTGTTTATTGACATCACATTATATTTAACCTATTAACTATTAAAGAGTCTTCAAACTTAATTTGAAAGACAAAATGTACGTTTGAATCTCTTCGATTAATCGCGAGGGTAACCTTTACATGTATGGACTTTATGGCTTCATCAGCGAATGGTGTTGCCGTAGCTGAATACTAGGCCAAACATAATATTGTGACTGTATTTGCCATCGACACGGTAAGACGAAGAAGATCGCGTTTTTAAATCGCAAGTGCATATAACTAGCATCCATTCCATATTTTGACATTTTTGTATTTAGCATTTGCGACTATTTTTGTACCACTTTACATTTTAGGTTAGAATTTTTGAACTAAAGGGAATGACTATAAATACTTACATACATAATCAGTTTTGCCTTGTAACTCTTAACCAAACCGCTGTAAAACTAAGGTCAATCGATTAAAACGGCCACAAAAAATACTATAATAAAAATACGAAGGTTCGAGGACCAGGTTTATCATAATCTGCCTGCTTAACTTAACTAAGATGTGGTGAACTTCCAGTTTAACTGGATACAGCCACTTCCAGTATATCAAATGGAGTGTCTGCCTATCTGAACTCCAACAAACAAGTGCGTAACACGGTAGAACCTTGCAAGACAGGTTGTCCAACTTTCGGTTTTCTGACTGTCAAAAGTCCGTTAATTTCAAATAATGCCGTTCTGACTGTCAAAAATCCGTTAATTTCAAATAATACAGTTCTGAATAATGCCAAAGTTACTTGCCTTCAGTTCAGAAGTTCTAAAACTTTTTATAACTTTATGTCTTCGAATGTGATAGAAATATTCCATGTTTTTGTATCAAATTATGTAGTAGAATTATATTGAACAAATTTTGTAACGAGTTAATTTATGTTGACATTTTATCACGAAGAATTTTTTTTTTAGACTCACGTTGACATATCACTTTGACCGTATTTTTTACTCTGTAAATATTCATTGATTATGCTCGCTAGGGCTATGATTACAGCAAAAAATATTTAAATACTAAATATTTTTCTGTTCAATAAAAAAATAATATGAACAGAAAAAATATGGTTACAATAAATTAATCAATAAGAATTTATAGTAACTGTAAGCTCGAGTATCTGTAAATTGATTAATTCGAGAAATACGTTTTTTATTAAGTTATTTTTAGCTGTAATCATAGTCAGAAGTGTGGCAACATTATTTTTAATTCTCTGGGCTTCGGGTTGCCATTAAAATCTAAATGTATCGGTTATAAAAATAAGACAGGTGTTAATGTTGGGACTGCGAGATTATCGATATGTTTTATCGACTAAATTATTTAGTACCGTCTTTTACTAACAAAAAGACTTTTTTTAGTTTATTCTTTTTGACTACTCTAAAAATCGACTAAAAGATTTAGTCGATGTATCGATAAAATTGTAGCGGTTAGAAAATATTATTTTTTTATTAAAAAAAAAACATTAATTTACCGATAGTTGCTAGTCTATTACTCGTGGGTCCGTCCATTAGATTTCTTAGCTTAATATATTTTTACCAATTATCAAAGTTTCTTAGTTTTGTAAAAAAGGAGTGGTTACTACGTATATATTAAGTTTTTTTCTAAACGTGCAAATGACAACTTGTTTTCTAAAGACTTGGCAAGAAAAAAAAATGGCCAAGTCTCATGTTGTATTGAAATAACTTGGCAATCTATTAACAAGAACAAATAATTATTATACTAGTAAGTCTTTCAGAAGTCTTCAACGTCATATTGACAAAAAACTTGGCAGCATATCTTCAAGATTAAAATATAAATAAATAATATAGTTTCATTGACATATTTTTTTTACATAGAACATAAATTCCCTATTCTAGTGTCAACTGCAACATAGGGGCCAGAATGGTTCTAAAATGTATATAACACTAGCGAGATATAGATAAAATAATATTATGTATTGAGTATTTTAGTATGCCGAGGGACATTTTACCGGGATATAGGCTGTAATCTATCTCTGTGGCAAATTCCATCCAGATCCGTTCAGCCATTCTGGCGTAATTGAGTAACAAACATCACCCATCCATCCGTCCAAACTTTCGCATTTTTAATATTAGTAGGATAAATAACATTAATGACATCTGCCATGTCTTGGCCAAGTTACCATTTGCACGTTCAGGCTCTCGCGAATAGTTTTTCAATTAGAAAAATATCAAGAAACTATTTTGGAATACGTACTTAGTAATATAAAACATTATAATTATGTACTCATGGTTTTTCGACCATACATACTGAAGATATATTTTACAGGCAACGGTGCTAAATGGTCACTATTTTGAAAGCTTAATTACTTATTTGACTCGACGGTAACTGGCCGCGACGCGAGACCGTAGACTGAGACGGGTGATAGACAGGAGACCGCGACGTATGTCTCGGTCTCCTGGTGTACTGTGGGGCGAGACCGAGACCTAAAACTCTTGTCGATTTAGTCGTTAAAGTCACTTTATAATTAAGTCACATTGTAATGGAAAGCCAACTTATCAAGTTACTATTGCAAACAGAAGAATATGACAAAGGTCTAAATATAAGGCCAAAAAGATGGTTATTGTATTGTTTGATATCAATATGTTCAGGCATTTCAAACGAGACCTCGCGATCTTCTGTCTCGCGTCTCAAATTCTTGTCTCGGTCTCGCTCGCGGACTGCTGGCCATACAAAGCCTTGACAAGGTGCAGTTTCGGTCTCCCGTCTCGGTCTCCGGTCACTGTCGGTTAAGTCTCATGGGACCGTCTCTTTCTAAGGATCGGTGTGTCACATTTACGCGAATTCTTAATTTGGATTTAATTCGATTGGTGCCTGTCCGTCTGTGTCTTTTTCTCCAGTTTGACTGAAAACCGACTCTTTATTTTCATGACCGTATTGATCAATGTTCTTCCAAAACTAGAGGAATGTTTAAATATTTTTGTGAACACGAAAAAATTTTCGAGTCGTTTTTTTACTATTTTTTAAAAATGTTACTTACATGAAACAATGTACCCATTACTATCCCGTATTAGACCAAGTCGGCATTATAAATATGACTACGTAAGATTTGGCCAAGTTTGGTAAACGAGTCAAGAAGGAAGATCACGTTCTCACCTACAAGCAACTCGCACGCAAGTTTATTTACTGTAATGCATGCAACTTGCATGGGAGCTGTTACAATTAAACGAGGTCTTACGCTCTGCCAAGTTTCAAAAACGGGCCAAGTCACAGAACTAAACGATTGTTGCTCAAATTCAGTAATTTAGAACATCACTTAACTATATTTTTTAATATTAAAATTGTTCGTAATTTGTAAATACATGAAGGTGTAAGATATAAATATATGTGTTTTATTATTGTTTCATCATTACGGCTCCCTAACACCCTCTATTGCCCCGTTGGTCTATTGTACACAAACGTTCTTATACTCTATTTGCTGAGAGAAAAAATAAAAGGTAAACCGTAATAGTAGTTTATGTAACAGTCATATAATAGGGGTTATTAAAACACGAGCGAAGGTTTATCACATGAGGCGAAGTCGAGTATAAAAGCCGAATATTATGCGAGTGTTTAAATATCTAATTATATGCCGTTGCATACACTATTTTATCGTCACTCATACAGTTGAAAAAAAAAACAAAAATGAAAACGGAAAAATCTCAGCAAAAATATGTGGTATGGTGGGCAGTTTAGATTCTCATTGCACATGACTGCGGCGCAGCGCACGCTTCCAAAGACAATGACACAGTTTTCTACATTCAGTCAATAAATTAAAAAGTAAAAGTGTGCTATAAAAATTAAAATAGTTATTTATGCTACAAGTGCGGTACTGGTGATTTCCGATGAGTGGTATTTTTATTCACAAGCGAGCGATTGAGTGGATAAATCAACACGCACGTGTATCATACAACATATCACTATGCATTGTGCGAGGAAATAAAAAAATATATCTGAACCAAGCAAGAAATTAATAAAATGGCGCTTATTCAAGGGCGCTCAGCATATCCACAGATTAACTAATAGTTCATAGTTCCTCGGCATAGAGCAACTCGGACCACCACCGGCGAACCGGAGTGCTCTATGTTCCTCGGGCATATCTACTGCGCATGTGAAAATAGCTGTCACGTCGTAACGCAAAAGGCACGAGTAAAATATTCATTCTGCCAAACATATTTAAAGAATATTTAAAATTAATTTATTGATCAAAATCAAAATCTAGAGTAATTGAGTTTTGTTTTACCTTTTATATGAATGATAATCTGTACTTAACTAATTTTTAAAACTTTTCTCAAAAAATAAAAACTCTATGCGGCGGGCTGACGTTGGAGTTAAAATTTAAAAAAGTACAGGAAAGTAAAAAGCACTAGTAAAAAAAGTGACACTTTCCGCACAATTAGGCTGCTTGGAAAACGCTCTTTTCGAGGACATGGATTGTAATAGTTATTTATGCTACAAGTGCGGGAAGTAGGTGATTTCCGATGAGTGGCATTTTTATTCACGAGCGAGCGAAGCGAGTGAGTGGATAAATCGACACGAGTCGGAAATCATCTTACGCACGTGTATCATACAACATTTTACTATGCATTGTGCGAGGAAATAAAAAAATATATCTGAAACAAGCAAGAAATTAATAAAATGGCGCTTATTCAAGGGCGCTCAGCATATCCACAGATTAACTAATAGTTCATAGTTCTACTGCGCATGTGCAATAGCTGTCACGTCATAACGCAAAAAGGCACGAGCAAAATATTAATTCTGCCAAACATATTTAATGAATAATTAAAATTAATTTATTGATCAAAATCTAAATCTAGAGTAATTAAAAACGCCTTAAATGACGTATTAGTTTTGTTTGACTTTTTATATGAATGATAATCTGTACTTAACTAATTTTAAAACTTTTCTCAAATAATAAAAACTCTATGCGGCGGGCTGACGTTGGAGTTAAAAATTAAAAAAGTACAGGAAAGTAAAAAGCACTAGTAAAAAAAAGTGACACTTTCCGCACAGTTTGGCTGCTTGGAAAACGCTCTTTTCGAGGACATGCATTGTAAAGTTATTTTATGATGCAGTTTTTTGAAATCGAAGGAAAATGTTGCACTGTAATGGTTTTTTTTTTAATTTTACCTATCCACGAATATAAAGTATGTGTTTATACCACTGACCTCTATTATACAAGTAGGTATGTTAGAGGTCAGTGGTTTATACAATATATTTTCATGACCTTCAAGCCGTACTGGTTCCCCACAAAATCCCTTTATGAAAGTTGCCAAGTTCTTACAGTGAGACAACTATACTTGCTTAATCTCACATTGAAACAGCACGAGAAGACACCGGTAAATCACGCAAATAAACATAAGAGAACGATCAGTGATGTATGTAGCACAGTCAAATGTAAGACCGCATCCTCTCGACGGCAACATCTTTATCTATCTACTTATTTATATAACAAATTAAACAACATCCTCAACTTCAACCCACTAACAAAAAAGAAAACTAAGATAAAACTAAATTCATGGCTTCAAACACTTGATTACCAACAGACGGAAAACGTAATCAAAGAACTAGACTCGAGATGATTAATAGTTAGGTAGGCAAATCAAGTCTCATAATATAACCATAGTCCAGCCACCAACCATGATCACTCACACTACACACCACACACACACATACACATATACACAACACACTCACACTTTCTCACCTACGCATAAACACACGCACACACACCACGCAAGAGCACGTATGTATTATTTTTAATGGTTATTATTATTTTTAATGGTTATCATTCTTTTTTCTATTTCTGATGCATAAAATGTAGTGAACACAAGTACCATAACGGGTGAGGACACTGACTCCTGTAACACAGGTCTCACCTAGCACAGGAGTCAGGGTTTCAAATGGAAATGTTTTTTTTTTATTTTTTTATTTGTATTGGGTTTGCTCTTGACTCTAGTCTAGGTCATAGGTGACAGAGACAGAGTCTACGATGGAGTAAGCTTACCCAGAAGAAGCCTGTTCACTCTAACTTTGAAGAGATTCGGGTTGAATGCGTTCGGAAACACAGACGCAGGCAGTGAGTTCCACTCATTCGCTGTGCGCATTATAAAGGATGTTTGGAAGCGCTTGGTTCGAATTGGTGGAATGGCAACAAGGTAAGGATGATAACTTGCAGTGCGTCTAGATGTCCGATGGTAGAAGGGGGCTGGTGGGATGAGGTCGTGGAGTTCCTGAGCACACTCACCGAAGTACAGTCTGTAGAAGACCGACAAGCAGGCAACTTTGCGGCGATGAGCCAAGCTGTGAAGCTTGGCGTCCACCAGTTCAACGTTGCCAATGAGCCTCTTGGCTCTGCGTTCCACTGAGTCAAGCGCGGCAAGCTGATACTTAGCTGAACCATCCCAAAGGTGGCTGCAATACTCCATGCAGGATCGGACTTGTGCTTTGTATAGGGTTAAAAGCTGTCCAGGCGTAAAGTATCGCTTCACTTTATTTAGGATGCCCATATTTTTGGCCGCGATTTGGGCTTTGTTCTCAATGGAGGAGCCGAAGTTGAGACTGGATGTCAACTCCATGCCTAGGAGCTCGAGCCGATCAGTCACAGGAACAGACGCACTTCGAAAAGTAGGCGTTTGATCGAACAGACTCCTTTTAGCGGTAAAAAGACACGCCTGTGTTTTGGTGGCGTTAAAAGAGACCAGATTGTCATCACCCCACTGGGAGACAAGGCTTAAGGTCAAATCTGTCCGCTCAACCATAGCCTCCCTCAAGGAACGAACATCATCCACGCTGGTTTTTGCGCTGGACAAGTATCTCTCTGAAACAGTACTGTCATCTGCGTACCCAACAATACCAGGCTGAAGTAGGTCATTGATGTGCAACAGGAAAAGAGTTGCAGAGAGAACAGACCCCTGAGGAACTCCGGCATCAATAGCCATAAGGTCTGAGGAGCAGCCGTCAATGACTACTCGGATCGACCGTTCGCTAAGGAGGTCTGATATCCAGCTACAAAAACCAGCGGGGATGCCATAAGCAGGAAGCTTACTGAGCAGACTCGCGTGCCAGACCCTGTCGAAGGCCTTCGAGATATCAAGCGATACAGCAAGTGCTTCGCCGTGTCTCTCGATGGCTTCGCTCCAGCAGTGCGTGACATACACAAGAAGATCGCCAGTTGACCGTCCCCGGCGAAAGCCATATTGACGGTCACTGAGGAGATTGTTGTCTTCAAGGTAGGTCAGCAACTTTCTGTTCAGAACCCTTTCCATAACTTTGGACAAAATGGAGGTAATGGCGATCGGACGGTAATTGGCAGGGTCTGCACGGTTGCCGTTTTTGGGCACTGGTTGCACATTTGCAAGCTTCCAGGATTTCGGCACCGTCCCTTTTACAAGAGAGAGGCGGAACAAGCGAGTCAACACAGGCGACAGTTCTGGCGCACACTGCCTCAGCACTCTCGCTGGAATGCCGTCAGGTCCGCTGGCCTTGTTCACGTCTAGACTGCACAATACTCTCGGGACCTCTTTAGTGTGCACAGCGATCTCCGGCATCGAAGAGTCACAATGAGGTACAGTAGGTGGTTGCTTGGAGCCAGCGTCCAGACGTGAATTGCTAGCAAAAAGATATGCAAATAAATTTGCTTTGTCACTTACAGAGTGAGCCAGCGACCCATCAGGTTTCAGCATCGGAGGTAAAGTGGGCCGACAGAAATTCGTTTCAACCGCTTTAGACAGGGACCAAAACTGTTTACTTCCCGGAGGGTGCGATGCCAGCTTGGCCCCAATACGTCCAATATGGTCAAAACGTGCCCGACGCAGAACCCGCTTGCAGAATATAACTATTACTATTTCTTTGGATCAATAAAAATATTTTATTATTATTTTAATATTTTTTGAATTCATATTTGGAACATTACATTGTGAGTCTAGATAAAATAGGCTTTTAGATTGTCTCCTTTGCTGTCACTAAAATCTAAAATAAAAAATATCATGAAATAGTACATTGTTATCCTAGGGGTGAAAGTAACTTATTTAGTTCCGAGACGGGGTTTGGCGCCCGGAACGAAGTGAGGGCGCCAATAGTTCGAGAGACTAAATAAGTCTTTAACCCGAGGTAAACACTGTGCTTTTCATTACAAATACAAGGAAATAAAAATAAAAACATGAATTAGCTAAAGAAAAAATGATTGCCGCTTTCCCGCCTATTTTGTTTGTTTTTTTTTCTGTGGCCGGCCTGCTATTCAGCCATTATTTTTTATTTTCATCATTGAAAAAATGGTAAGTATTTTGCCCAAATCTAAGTTATTTTAAAGAAATTGTTAAAACTAAATTATAATAAAGTTATTTAAAAAATATATATTCTTTAATCAATACTTAACTTTAAGTTATTTCAATTTTACTTCGTGGTTGTATAGAAAGTTGGAACATGGTTCAATAGATATGTGAGAAGGAACTAGTGTTTTTTTTAATAATTTGACAGCTGTCAGTTGAAAGCGATTCTCCCTAGGGCTGAAAAGTATTACTTTCAACCCGCTCCTCAGGCAACTTAAGACCTACTTTCAGAGTATGAGTAATGAAAAGATGTTTATTTCATAGAACAAACAAATATAGACATGTCAAACATGTAAACTATTACTTATCTGTATTTTACAACAACATCAATATTTTTCATGTTTATCATTTCATGTTAAGGCGAGTAGTTTTAAATTTGTGAAAATTGTTTACTTGCAAGTGCACCGGGAGAACTATCAAGATATATTTGCCACATCTAAGGTGGGCTGTAGCGATGAATCCTGAAGGAGACAACTGCTCAAGATCGGAATTGGGTGACGGAACGTTAGAACGGAAAATATTTAAAAGTAAGCAAAAAAAAAGCACCTGAACTCATTTGGAACTATTATGATAACTAATTAAAGAGTGCTATAAAAGTAACCATTTTGCGTTGTAAGGTTGTATTTTAAAATTTTGTTAGGTTATAACCGTTTGAAGTTTGTTTGTTTACAAAAAGTTTTTCCCTCGGCGAACAGGTTTCCAATAAACAAATTCAAGCGTTGCACTAGCAACTAGTTTTTTTTTGGGATAATTTAATCTACCGCACTATTCCCAAACCACTGCAACTCCTGAAAGCCAGAATCAACAGTGGCGACCACCAGAAAAGCGCCGAGGCAATGAAGCTCGACGAATTCCCGGCGAATGAATTTAACTGTCTTGGATCCCGCAACGAAATTAATCAGAAAAGAATAACGGAGGAGTAGGAAAAAATATAAATTTCCACTTCCCTCCAAACCAACCAGGAGACAGAACAAACAAGGCCAATAGGCACAAAGGGTCGTTTACAACTGGGATAAGCCCAGTTGCCTAGCACCACGGATCACACATCACACATCATCAGCCTATTAATGTTCCCACTGCTGGGACACAGGTCTCCTCTCTGCGTGAGGGAATGGGCTATTATCCACCACGCGGGCCCAGTGCGGGTTGGTGGATGTCACATGTCTTCGAATTTTTGGTTCTAGGACATGCCGGTTTCCTCACGATGTTTTCCTTCACCGTTTTGAGAGCAGTGGAGATGAAATTATTTACACAAAGTAAAGCGCCTGCCTGGGCTCGAACCCACGACCTACAACTTGTAAGTCGCGGCCGATACCTCTGGGCCACAACTGCTCTAAAAAAAAAGAGATAAAAATGAGTATTAGGTAATATTAATTGGTCCTAACATTGTGAGCTGTTAAATTTGATTCCAATAATAGGTATGGCAAAAACGCTTGAACGCACGGAAATTTGTTCAAGTTTCCACAAGGTCCGTATAGTTAACAACTCCTGATGCAGCCTGTACATTATTCAACACAATATTGCGTTCATTCTGCCAAAGAATACACTCCCATAAGATATGTAGATTGTACATATTCGCAGTCAGATGTAGAACACTGACATAAAAGTGAGGCAACGAGCTTCAAGGAAAATAATTTACTTTTAAAGTTCCTATGCCCTGTGAGAAATTGGGCAACACAGTGATCCACCTCCAGCCACGTCCTGGCCAGCCGCACGCGAACGAATGGAAAGAATTGGTGGAGGTGTCAGCCCTTGATGGAATTATTCCACCTACATTGCCATTCGGATAAAAGTTCCTCCCAGGTATAGGTGGTTTATATAATCTAGAGATTTTCTCACGGTCACTCCGCGTTAAAAAGTCCGCGTCAATGGTCTCCCGTGCGGAATAGTACATTGCAGCACGTCACTACACTTCAAGGTTGACCGGAAGTACGCCAGCAAGTACCGGTAAGGCCTCAGTACTAACCGTCCTGTATGCTTTGCATAAGAATATCAAAGCTAAACGCTGACTTTGAAGTAATTTACGTCGTACCCTATGGTGTCCCTTTCAGCCCAAACAAGCGCCCCATAGCACATAGACCCCATGTAGATTTCGATATTCTTGTTAAGGCATAGAGGTTTTTTTTTGTTTTTTCACCGACTATTTTAATATGATCAATAAATGCAAAATTCCTCTCTAACACTAGACCAAGATAGCACACGGACTGCTTCCTTTTTACGGGAACGTTATTAAATTTATTAGTAGGACACGATTTAAGATTACCCTTCAAAAATGAGTTGATAAGTTTTGTGCGGAGCAAAGGTCAGGCGGTTTCAATCGCCCCACTGAGATATTAATCGTAGGCAAGTGTCAGCCAAGTTCTCGAGTCCAGCTCGAGTACTTGATTGAATGAGCAGAAGTCCGTCGTCCGCGTAACCGGTTAATGAACAGCCGCTTGGAAGCGGAATCGCGAGGAAATCATCAAAGCCTAAATTCCATAAAGACGGACCAATAACCGAACCCTGAGGACATCCCATGGTGGGAGACTTCGACATGGAATGATGGCCGAGTTTGAGTTTCGCGGAACCATTTAAAAAGTAAGAGTGAACTAGATTATATATGTCTCTATAGCAGCCCCGAGTTTTCATTTTAAGTAATAGCATTGGCCACCATTCGTTTTCAAAAGCCCCAGAAATATCTAGAAAAAGCCCAATTACGTACTTATGTTCAGATGTATTAAATATTTTTTTTAAATTAAACTTTTTGTAAACAAACAAACTTCAAACGGTTATAACCTAACAAAATTTTAAAATACAACCTTACAACGCAAAATGGTTACTTTTATAGCACTCTTTAATTAGTTATCATAATAGTTCCAAATGAGTTCAGGTGCTTTTTTTTTTGCTTACTTTTAAATATTTTCCGTTCTAACGTTCCGTCACCCAATTCCGATCTTGAGCAGTTGTCTCCTTCAGGACAGACCTTTGGCAGTCTAGATATCATGAAAAAACTACTAAATCTATCTGTTCAAAATAAAATTATTTGCATTGTTGAACTACTAATCTATTCCTGTGTGGAGGCCGTTTTGCAAATTTCCGTCTTCTTATGGTATTTATTCGCGCCCAAAAATGCGTTAAAATTAGTGTCGAAACATGGAACTTTCGACGCTCATAACTTTCAAATATTTTCTTTTTTATACTTTTTTGCTTCCATACAGGGCTAGATAATGATGAGACAAATTGATATCACTGTTTATTTTGAACGTACAACGTCAAACAGTGGAATAATCTCTAGACTACGTTTGTATGGAAGGATTTTCGACTAGTGTAATCTTAATATCTGAAACTTGGTCTTGACTCGTTCTAGGATTAAGGGTGGTATTACACTCGTTATATATTCACCTGATGACCTTAAAATCCACATAAAGACCGACTGTCATCAATTTTTATTGCTGATTCTTACATTACAGGCACTTTAGGAAAGTGTTCCTAATATAATCAATATATTGAAAAATTATAATAAAATGATAAAAAAAATATTGTGTTCACCCAATTACCTATCTGGATGTCAAATTTGAACTTTCTAGGTCATTTGGAACTGGGTTAGAGTTTTGATCTATAGGTCAGTCAGTGATAAAAATGACGATTTTTGGACGTTAATATAACCGTTAGAGCTATATTTATGAAATTTTGGTTTATAGTTCATATTAGCGATTTTAATACATACACCAAATTTCATGTGTTTATGTGAAATAGATTTTGAGTTATTAAGATGACAAAAGTGGCTCCAAATGGTTCGTGTAATATTACACACAGCAGCTACGTCGCCAGTTCCTTTTTTGCTTGAACTTGACTTGACACGCTGCCGCGTGTCTAGATGAGAAGACCACAGATGGCCACTGGCTCCACACTAAATCCTTAATGCTAAGTATGTCTCGGGTATAAGATATCTCGAATAGTTAACCGACTATGTTGAAGCAAATACTTATAAATAAATGGTAGTTGGTACTGTTGAAAATGGTACCATCGAACTGATCTGATAATGAAGCCGGAAGGTAGGAACTCTGAAATAAAACAATGTGTCCTAGTCGTGTTGGGCTTATTGGAATCGTCATAAGATGTACTTTACTATAGTAAAAAAAACTTTTTTACAAAACAAAACACTACACAGCGAAAACAAATTTTCTTTCCGACGTCGGTGTCGAAAAACGAAAAAAAATAGGTACTAAAGACACCGAACTGGGAAAACAAAGTAATTTTTCGCTTTGTAGTGTTTTGTTTTGGAAGTCGGTTTGTTTTTTTTTATAAAAAAGGTTTTTTCCTCGCTGTAGTGAGGTGAAAAGTTGTGTGTTGCGCTTGGCAGCAATGTTATTACCCCTCGCTACGCTCAGGTTTCAATACAAGTACTCTCGCCAAAAAACAACTTTGCAGCCTTACATAACAAATAACTGTTACAAACGCATCGAACATCAAAAAAAACAATCAAATAGAATATTTCAAATAAACTTTAGAGGTACTTTTGAATAGTCAAACAAAAATAAAACCTGCCAAGTGCGAGTCGGAATCGCGCACGAAGGGTTTCGTACCATTATCGCAAAAAACCGCAAAAAAATCACGTTTGTTGTATGGGAGGCCCCACTTAATATTTATTTTATTCTGTTTTTAGTATTTGTTGTTATAGCGGCAACAGAAATACATCATCTGTGAAATTTCAACTGCCTCTATATCACGGTTCATGAGATACACAGCCTGGTGACAGACGGACAAACAGACAGACGGATTGCGGAGTCTTAGTAATAGGGTCCCGTTTTGACCCTTTGGGTACGGAACCCTAAAAAAAAAGATGACTCTAGTTGCAAATTCGCTAGCGTCTGTAGGTCATCTATGAACAATGCTAAAGATAAAGCGGATAAAATCTGGTTTGGTAGTCCAACTATTTCAAACAAGAATCTCTCAGACAGACTTGATTAAATACATACCTAGTTGGTTTCTATCATTGCCAAGTTGCGCTTGCGCTCAAGGAAGTCCGCATTTTTATTATTGAACCGCCGAACGATACAAGTGTCCAAAAAATAAGTGACTAAAATTTATGGAAATGTGGACCTTATTGAATATTTTACTCGTTATTGTTTGTGGAACTAAGTCGGAATCTCAACTTTGCGAATTGCAAAAAAGTGTAGAACTAACAAATCGTACGTATGCGGGTCTTACATTCGGTAGCAATGAGACAATCGTGGATCCCAAGACTCAGCAGGAAAGAGGATGTGTGTGCCTCAAGGGGACGTGTGCGAGGAAATGTTGCCCACTTGGGCAGGCTTATAATACATCATCTTACACGTGTACTGATACAACTATTGCATTCAATCCACCTGTGACGGAACAACGAAACATAGAATTTAAAGTCAAAGCAGGATTAAATGCCACAAAGGAGTTTATTTTCATGACTGGCAAAATGGCTTGTGACAGGGAAGCTGGAGAAGCAAGAGTGCCAGTGTATCCAGATACGAATAACTTCAATTTAATTACGGTAAGACGAGAACCATTGTCATAATATACTTTTTGATATATGATTCTGATTGTTATAGCCAGAGATCCCACTGCAGAAATCTGCAGGTATACTTGTTTGTGTTTAAACATATTGTATTTTTTTTCAAATTTTAAACACAGCATGCGTTAGTTCTTTTTTCTTTCTAAATGGATGTATAGGTGCCTCTGCCTCACCCTTAGAGGCATACAGGCGTGATGTTAAGCTATTGTTCTTTCTAAGTAGTTCCTGTAGTCCACGGGCCGAAGTAGTACCTTTAATGACCTGTTTGACTGGTATTGGTATCGTACAATTTAATACCAACCAGCTACAACAACTCAATATTTACAATAATTTTCTTATTAATTACATTTTTAAATATTTTTATAAAACACATACAAAAAAGAAAAAATCATTTAAAAATATAAAAAATAGTAGCCCACCGGTATCGGGAACAGGGTCCAAGCTACCGGTGGTCAGGGCTCCTGAGAGAGGAACCTCCTATAGATACGCGCCGTGGCCAGGAGTACCGATCTCTGGATCAAGCCCTTATTCCAGCTGCCCAACAAGAGCCTCCTCAGATATTTGTCGAGGCTCTTGGCTATTATGCCATTGGCCGTCACGACTATCGGCACAATGATCGCTGTATTCACATCTTACATGTCGACAATCTCGCGAGCCAGATCAAGATACTTACTTTTCTTACCTCTCTCAGCCTTCACGAGGTTCTTGTCATGGGTGACCGCTATATCAACAATCATTACGCGACGCTCTAGTCGGTCTATCACCACTATGTCAGGCTTATTGGCAACAATAGTCCTGTCAGTGATGATAGACCGATCCCAATACAGATACATTATTATTCTTATTAGCCCAAGGCTTACTGTCACTGCAGGGCAAGGGTCACCCTACACCCCTTCCACTTCTCACTGTCTGGGCTATTTGGGACAAGTCTTTCAAGATCAATGGCTGGATAGATGGAGTCGTGCGTTTGGCTCATTGATCGTCTGCCATGCGGCTGATGTGTCCAGCCTTACAGCCATTTTAGCGAAACAGTTGTCCGTGTGATATCGGCTTCATGTTTGTTAAGGAATGGATGGTACATGGTAGTTTATCTGACTCGGTCTTTAAATTTATTCAAATACTAGCTGTACCCGCGGCTTCGCTCCCGTCATCTACCTGCCAACCCTGCCAACCCTACCATACTTACCAGCCTGCCTGCCTACTCCACATACTCAAAAATAAACATACTACATACGAACATCGAAAGTTCGCGGCGACCCCGTCAGGGGGCGCGGCGGGCGGGTTTTAGGCATGGCCTTTCTCCCGCGGAGTCATTGCATGTCCGTAACAACGGGCACGTGCTCAATAGGGTGGCCTTGTAGGCCATGACAGAGGGCAGGCGCGATTGGTACACAGCCTGCCAAGAGTGTGGGTGCGATGTGTTCGGTGGGAGCGCCGCGACGCTGTCTCACAGCATCGTATGTTCACGGCACCTTGGCGACATGTCCCCACTCAGTGAGACTTGTGGCGAACCACAAGAGGCCGAGTGAAGACAGCCTGCGTCATAGGTGCCGACTTTGTTGGCGCTCCCCACTGAGGATGTGTGGCACCCGCCTGACACGGTTCCAGGTCTAGCCGGTTACGTCCCAGGCTAAGGTACCGAGTGGGAGTGTGAACGGTATTGAATTGAGTAACACCGTTCATGTAAACAGCAGTGCGCGCACCGCGCGTGGTGCGCGCCCGCTGTGTGAGTTTACTCGAATGTGAAGTCATGTTTGTATGAATTACAGTGTACATCATGCCTATATTAACCTAGAACACGACATACACTATGTGCATGTTAAATGTGTAGTATTATTGTATGAACGAACCGTGTGTAGTGGTGTAAGGCTCGCTCAAGCGTCAAGTCCGGTAGTAGGGCTGCGGGGGGGAGGGAGGGGGCGATCATGAGCGGGGCCTATGTATTACACAGGTCGCGCGGTAAGCGTCTCGCGTCAGGTGGCCGCGCGTGCCATGGCGCAATATGCTTGACGTGCGGCCAGGCAGAAGAGTCAGCACGCGCGAACATATTGGACGCGAGGCGGGCACAAAAATCGTCCAGGCTCTCAATCTTGAGATCCCGCGCGATTATATCATTCCTCACGTAGCGAGGGGCATCCGTTATCCGACGCAGCGTCTGGTTTTGCTGCGTGCGGATACGTTTTTTATTTGACTCGCTAGTGAGGGCGAGCCAGGCTGGGGCGGCGTATGTCAATACTGGGCGTATATAAGTTTTATATACGCCCAGCTTGACACGCAGTGGGAGTTGAGATGAGAGCACTGGATGGAGCATTGCGCGCACTGCCCTACCCTTAGCGACAACCTGTTTAACATGGCTACCCATGGTGAGCCTCCGGTCGATGGTCAGCCCCAGGTATTTCGCCTGGGGGGTCCACTCGATGTCCAGCCCCTGCAGCCTTAGGGGTGGTGGGAGGTGGGCGCACCCGACCAATAGCGCCTGTGTCTTACCCACGTTCACCGATAACCGCCACTTCGACAGCCACTCGGGAAGCAATTCGAGGACGCGCTGCATTTTGACGGCCGCGTGCCGCGCGTTTAATGACGTGCAGATGTACGCGGCATCGTCAGCATACAACGCGAGTGTGGATTCCTGCGTCGAAGGGATGTCATCGGTGTAACATGAGTAACACAGTGGCGAGACACATCCGCCCTGTGGTACGCCCGCAGCTATGGGACGGGCGCTAGATAGCGCACCGTCGACCACCACCCTGTACGTCCTGTTTGTCAGGAAGGTAGAGACCACCTTTACAATGCGACGGGGCGCGTTGGACCTCGACATCTTGTAAATAAGGCCCTCGTGCCAGACGCGGTCGAAGGCCTTCTCCATGTCGAGGAATACTGCGACTGCGTGCTCCTTCTTATTGAGCGCCACTGTGAGCAGGTGCAGTACCCTCGACAACTGGAGCGTCGTGCTGTGTTCCGAGCGGAACCCAAACTGCTCAGGTCTTGGTGTCAGATGTGGAGTGAGGTGTCGCAGCAGGAGTGCTTCGAACACCTTGGAGATAGTGGCAAGAAGTGTGATGGGCCGATAGCTCTCGGGCTTCAGCACACTCTTGTGCCCCTTGGGCAGCATTATGACGCGCCCTTCCTTCCAGCATGAAGGAAAGGACCCAGTGCGCAGTACCCCCGTGAACAGGCGCGCCAGCGCCGCTACCATACGGTACGGCAGGTGGCGCAGCGCTGTATTGGTGATACCGTCCGCACCAGGCGCCTTCCTCAGTTTGGTACGGAGTATGGCGCGTCTGACTGCACAAGGCGAGAAGAAGATTGGATCTTCGTCGAGAGCTATCGGTGCTGCGAAGTACTCGACAAGGTGTTGCTCGACTGCTGCGACATGTTCCTGGTTATCAGTCGGATTCGGCTGGAATTGACGCTCCAGGTGATCGGCGAAGATCTCCGCGCGGTCTGGCGCAGCGACATACTACATACCTGAGGGACGATCGCTACGTCCCCGTCAGGGGACGTGGCGGGCGGGTTGTAGGCTCTGCCTGTATCCCGCGGTTGCGATGCGTGCCCGTAACGACGGGCACGATTCATTTGTGTATGCCAATCTTGGCTTATAATTATTTATTTATTTATTTATTTATTTATTTATGTACACACAAAAAAACACTTTACAGAGAAAATAAATAATACAGATTGAAGAGCACAAAGGTACTGCTTATTTCATTAGAAATTTCTTCCAGCAGACCTGCGACAGGAAAGTTGGATGATAAACGAAGACACAGTGTGTAGAAAGAATAAGGAAATTTCAAATAGACAAAAATAACTTAATTAATCATATAAATTACACAATACATACCTTAACTTAATAAATATAGAAAATAAAAATACATATAAATATATATACTTAATATATAAAATTACAAGATGGTAGAGAGGTAATGATCTTTGACTAGTTTTTTGAATAAAGATACATTTTGGGAGTCACGGATTTTAGATGGAAGTGAGTTCCACAATCGTACTGCATGGACAGAGAAGGAGTGGGAATAGAAATGGGTTTTATGGGATGGGAAATTGAGATGTAGTTTAAGGCAGGATCTGCACAGAGCATCAGCAGGGCGAGTGAAAGAAAAACGATCGCGCAAGTAGCCAGGGTATGCAGGGTTAAAAAGGATATTATATAGGAGACATAATATTCGAGTGTTCCTGCGAAGACGGATAGGGAGCCACTTGAGATCCTTGCGGAACTGAGAGACGTGATCGTATTTCCTCAGACCAAAGACAAAACGAATGCACAGATTTTGCAAGCGCTCAAGCTTATTTAAGAGCTCCTCAGTGGCATCCAGGTAGCAGGCATCGGCGTAGTCTATGATCGGCTGAATTAAAGTTTGAGCTAAATAAATTTTAGTTTTGAAGGGTAGGAAACTTTGAAGAGTTTTTAAAGAGTGAAAAGAAAAATGTACCTTACGACTAACTTCATTCACTTGCGCTCGCCAAGAAAGGTTGCTATCAATTAAGACACCGAGATTCTTAGCCGTTTCAGTGTAAGCAATTGTCGAACCGTTAAGAGATAATGGCCTCAAAGTAGAAATGTCAAGTGCAGCGCGATAGCATCTACTACCTATAATCATTGCCTGGGACTTGGAAGGGTTAATCTGTAAGCCATAAGACTTAGCCCATTCACTAATTCTCTCCAGGTCACGATTCATGTCACCGATCGCTACGTCTACGTCCGCAAGCAAGAAATGTCGATATAGCTGCAAATCGTCCGCGTAAAGATGGAAGTTGGAAGTGATAACCTTGGTAACAGTGTTTATAAAGATAGAGAAAAGAAGAGGAGAGAGAACGCCACCCTGAGGTACACCAGCAGTGAGATCACACCAATCAGAGAATATCTCATCAAGGCGAACACACTGAGAGCGACCCCGAAGATATGAGTCAAACCAGGCTAATGCAGAGGTCGAGAAGTTAATAGATTGTAGGACCCCAAGTAGAATATCAAAATCCACTGAGTTGAATGCACAACTGAAGTCAAGTAGGACTAACACGGTTAGAGATTTATTGTCCATAGCCCAACGAATGTCGTCAGTGACCTTCAGAAGTGCAGTCACAGTACTGTGACCTCTACGGAAGCCGGATTGAAAAGGACAGATAAGATCATGAGACGAAAGGAATCTAGAAATTTTACCATGAACGATATGCTCGAGAACTTTAGAGAGGAATGGAAGTATGGAAATGGGTCTGAAGTGAGATAGAGAAGAAGGATTGGTGATTTTGGGAAGTGGTATTATGTGTGCCTGCTTCCAGGCTGAAGGAAATGTACCAGAGAATAAAGAATAATTGACAATGTGAGTGATAATGGGCAGGAGTTGTGGGAGAAGAGGTATTATCATTCTCGAACACAGTCCATCATGGCCAACAGCAGAAGAGGAAATAGCAAGAAGAGATTTTTTGACATCGTCATCAGACACAGAATTTAAATTAAATGGTGGGCAAATCGGCAACGGCAATTCAGAGAGTTCAGACAAAGTGGATGTCTTCACACTAGGATCCAGCGAGACAGGTGGAAGCGAAAAGTGCCTATTAAGAGCCGACAAATCGACATCTTTACAGGCACTAGTGGGAGCTTTGCCGATACCGACAGACTTGAGAAATCTCCAGACGTCAGAGGACTTGCGATCGACTAGAGATTTGTGGAAGTAGCGTCTCTTAGCATCTCGACACAGACGATTGCAGTGATTTCGTAGCTTTTTGAAACTAGCAAGATTCTGATCCGTGGGTCTACGCCTGTACCTGCCCTTCGCCTTATCCTTACGAGCAATAGCGTCTTTAATTTGAGGGGTCATCCACGGAGCAGGATCATGCCTAATTTTAATTTGTCGACGCGGTGCATGCTTGTCATAAAGGCTCAACAGTTTGACACTGAAATAATTTACCTTTTCATCGACACATGCGCTCTCAAAGACGGGAGACCAGTCGATATCATCGGCGTCACGCCTCAACGCCACGAGATCCATTCCATTGAAGTTGCGCAAATAACAGAGACGAGGTTTGCGTTTAGGAGGCCGGATACGATAAGAGAGATAGATAAGGTCATGGTAAGAGAAGGTTGCAGTGAGCTGCCCGAACTCAGCAACATTGTGAGGGGATGAAACAACCATTAGGTCAAGAAGAGAGGGCGTACTGTTTGGAAAGTTATGGGTCGCAGAAAGAGGTAGAATTTCCAGATTAAAAGAAGATAAGAGTGAACGAAGTTTTAATGAGCGAGAATCATTTTTAATGAGACATGTATTAAAGTCACCCATTAAAATAACATGCTCATACGATGGGCATAAATGATTAAGTGACGATTCTAAAGAGTCAAAATAGTTAATATGAAGATTAGGGGAGTAAAATACCGCAAGTAATATCTTAGCATGATTTAAAGTGATTTCTAGGAACAGGAATTCAGCCGACCCAGAGTATTGAGATGGAGACGCACTCACAATTTTGTGCGGTATATCAGCACGTATGTAAATCGCGACACCACCACCACCCTTGCCAGTCCTGTCATTTCTGACTAGAACAAAGCCAGGAAGTGCATAGTGCGTAGAAAGGAGAGAAGGCTTTAGAAAAGATTCAGATATGAGGAGTGCATCAAGATGAGCACTGCTAAAGGATGCCAGAAGATCGGAATAGTGGCCAGGAACACTTTGAGCATTAATATGGGCTACATGCAAATTGTTGGGATATTTAGAGAAAAGAGTGGATATGTTGTCATGCAAGGTATGAAGCGGAGACTCACCTCCCGCACTAACAAAACTGCAAGTCGAAGAATCACAGGAGAAAAAACTGTCATTTAAGTCGACAGAATCAGGATCAAACATAGATAAATACGTATATAATATATAAATAAGAAGAATATAATTATTTTATACAAAACTAAACAAAATAAAACTAAACTTAAAGGCTGGTTAATTTTAAAACAACCACCCTATCTCACTGGTGAGTTGGATTAAATTGTCCAAGACATCCACAAAAAAAAAAAAAAATACTTGTAACAAACACATGATTACGTAAAACAGCGTAAAACGAAACACATTCATTAAACGAAAACTGACAGGACAATACAAAACGATTGAACGTCAAGGCTGCTGTCAAAATGTCAAATTGACATTGACAGTTCATTCTAGTTGGATGGATCTTGGATGATTTGTCGTAAACTAAATTTATTACTAGAATTAAGATACCGACATCTTATAATATATAAATACAGTGATAGAATGAAGGTGATATGCGGAAGGCAACAAATATCAAAGTACCGGCAAAAAAACAACTAGTTATCGTACACACCGGCACAGTTGAAAAGTAGATTAACGAACGGACAAATCAACAATGTCAACATTAATTACGCCGGCGCGCCCTCCTTTGATCTCTTGAAGGTGTAGCAGCAGTCTCAGTCGCACCTACATTCCTTGAAGAAGAATGTTCCACAGTCTGCGCAGTGCCAGTAGATCCGGTAGAAGCCTTGGGGAACCGCGACACCAAAGCTTGAAGTTCCCCCGGAGTTTCAATCCTGTGGCGCTTGGTATCGGGTGTGATGATCACTATTCTGCCCTCCACCGACCAGCAGCTCTGCACCCCAAAATGCTTGCGCGCGTCCATAAAAGTGCGGTGTCTAGTGTGCGTCAGGAATTCTGAGATAGTGATACCTGTGCCTTTTAGGGACTTTTTATTCTCCCAGATCAGATGACGGTGCTCAGCGGTGTACAGTCTGACCAATATAGGCCGAGCTTTGGCCCGTGAAGAACCCAACCTATGGCAAACATGAATGTTGTCCTTCCCAATTTCAGACAATTTCATTTGGTCAGATAGCACTTTCTGAACTACTTCAGGCAACTTTTCCCCAGGATGCTCGGTGACACCATGGACCAGGAGTACCTTCCTCCGCATCAAGGTTTCATGTCTGTCCAATCCTTGAGACAACATTTCTATTTGGTTCTTAAATTTGGAGAGTGCCTGCCATACAAATAACTTAAAATCTGCAAACTCACTTGCTAGTACTGTTAACTCCACTGTAGGCCGAGATTCAGAGGACACATTCTTGAGCTTTTTCTCATAGTCTGCCATTCGGGAATTGAACAGCACCTCCAGATCTTCCAAACCTGTTGCCATCTTCGAATCCATGGTTTGGTTAAAGAAAAAGTAAGTTTTAAATTATTGGCAGGCGTGAATACACTGCCTGCCAGTAGTGCAGATGCATGGTTACAGTGGGAGCGCCGCTTTTTCGCGGATTTTTCACGGTACCTATGCGACACATTCCCGCACGGTGAGACTGTAGGCGAACCATACAGAGGCCGCACGAGAAATAGTCAGCGAATAGGTACCGGCTATGTTGGCGCGCCCAGCTGAGTATGTAAGGTCCCCGCCTGACACGCTTCCAGATCTAGCCAGTTACGTCCCAGGCTAAGGAACCGTTATGTATGTTTGAGCGGTATTGTATTGTGTAACACCGCTCATGTATATAACAGAGTAAGGACCGCACGCGTCTCACTCCTGCTATGTGAGTTTATATGAATGTGGAGTCATGTTTGTATGGTTTACAGTGTACATAATGCCTATATTAACTTAGAACACTATGTACACCGAGTATGCGTATATAAGTACAGTATTATTGTATGAACGAGGCGCGTGTAGTACTGTGCGGCTCGCTCAAGCGTCGATCCGGTAATAAGGCTGCGGGGGGTGCGGTGTTGGGGGGAATATGGGCGGGGCCTATGCATTACACAGGTCGCGCGGAAGGGAGCGGGTGTCGGGCGGGCGCGAGTGCCATGGCGCTATCTGCTTGATATGAGGGTGAGCAGAAGCGTCGGCACGCGCGAACATGTTGGTTGAGAGGCGGGCGCAAAAGCTATCCAGGCTCTCAATCCCTAAGTCGCGTTGGATTACGCTGTTTTTCACGTAGCGAGGCGCGTCCGTTATCCGTCGCAACGTTTGGTACTGTTGCGTACGGATACGTTTTTTCCTGGCCTCGCTAGTGAGAGCGTACCAGGCAGGAGCGGCGTAGGTGATTATTGGGCGTATATATGTTTTATATACGCCCAATTTAGTACGTAACGGGAGTCGGGATGAGAGCACTGGCTTGAGCATGGCGCGCGCAGCTCTTGCCTTAGCGACGACCTGTTTAACATGGGCGCCCATGTTGAGCCTCCGATCGATGGTTACCCCCAGGTACTTCGCCTAGTGGGTCCACTCGATGTCTTGCCCCTGCAGCCTGAGGGGTGGTGGGAGGTGGGCACACCCGACTACTAGGGCCTGTGTCTTACCCACATTCACCGATAACCGCCATTTCGACAGCCATTCGGGAAGCAGCTCTAACACGCGCTGCATTTTGACGGCCGCGTGCCGCGCATTGAGCGAGGTACATATGTACGCGGCGTCGTCGGCATACAGCGCGAGTGAGGCTTCTTGGGTTGTGGGGATGTCATCGGTGTAACATGAGTAGCACAGTGGCGAGACACATCCACCTTGTGGCACGCCTGCCGCTATGGGTCGGGCGCTGGATAGCGCACCATCGACCACCACCTTGAAGTTCCTGTCTGCCAGGAAGGATTGAACCACTTTTTCTACGCGACGGGGCGCGTCAGACTTAGATATTTTGTAGATTAGGCCCTCGTGCCAGACACGGTCGAATGCCTTTTCCATATCCAGGAATACTGCGACTGCGTGCTCCTTTTTATTTAGCGTCGCTGTAAGTAGGTGCAGTACCCTGGATAGCTGAAGCGTCGTAGAGTGTTCCGAGCGGAACCCAAACTGTTCCGGTCTAGGTGTTAGGTATGGTGTGAGATGTCGCAGCAGGAGTGCCTCGAACACCTTGGAGATCGTGGGCAGGAGTGTGATGGGCCGATAACTCTCGGGCCTCAGTACATTCTTGCCCGCCTTTGGCAGCATTATGACGCGCCCCTCCTTCCAGCATGAGGGAAAGGTCCCAGTGCGCAGTACCCCCGTAAACAGGCGCGCCAACGCTGCTACCATTCGGTAGGGCAGGTGGCGCAGCACTGTATTGGTGATACCATCAGCACCAGGCGCCTTCCTCAGTTTGGTGCGGAGGATGGCGCGTCTAACTGCATTAGGCGAGAAAAAGATGGCTTCTTCGTCGAGAGTTATCGGTGCAGCGAAGTACTCGACAAGGTGTTGCTCGACTGCTGCGACATGGTCGAGGTTATCAGTCGGGTTCGGCTGGAATTGACGCTCCAGGTGGTCAGCGAATATCTCGGTGCGGTCTGGCGCGGTATATCTGGGCGTCCCGTCGCTGTGTAGCAGTGGGCGCACAGGAGCTGGGGCATTGGATAACTGCCGGCACAATCTGTGTATTGACGGCCAGTCACCAACTGTAGAATCAATGTGTTGTTCCCAGCTCTCGGCGTTGTGCGCCTGGAGCTTGGCCCGGACCTTTTCCGCATGGCGGTTAAGTGCAGATTTCATGACTGGGCAGCGAGTCACTTGCCAGCGCTTGCGAAGGCGCCTAGTTTGGGCGACTAACTGTTGTAAGTAGCTAGGCAGGGGCTTTATAATTTGCCCCCGCGCCTGCGTACTTTCAGTCGTCGCCTCAGTGTAGGCGCGCTGCATGCTAGCAGTGATTTCCGCTGCCAGTCTGTCCACGTCGGCGGAGTTGGTAACGGGCCAAGTCGGGGTAGTGGGTTCAATCACTTCCTGGAACTTGGTCCAATCCGTTCGTCGACGTGGCGCAGGAGGCGAGAGTCGCGTCGGCATCCCATCTAGGATGACGAGTACTGGCTGATGGTCTGACAGCAACTCGTCATCGATGACCTGCTGCGTGACCTGGCAGTTTAGGCCACTATGAATAGTGATGTCCAGCACATCAGGTGAGTGAGTGAAATTGTCCGGATAGTGCGTCGGCACTTCCGGGCCGGACACCACATACCCATGTGCCTCAGCGTCAGCGAAGAGTCGGTTCCCTCCTGCATTGCGAGTCATGGAATTCCACGCGGGGTGCTTACTGTTCATGTCGCCACCAAGAAGTACTGGGTGTGATGAGTTAGTAATTAGCGACCTTAACTCGCTCAAGTTGTAGCGGTTTTGGGGCGGACTATATGCTGCGTATAAGTCTATGTCCTTGCCGGCGACATGGACCTGCACGCCCAGCGCGTAAAAGGTGGTGACTGGTGGCAATGGAAGGGGTTGGTGGACGACTCTCCGTCTAACTAGGACCGCCAAGCCACGGTACGTAGTGCCGAGTGCCGACCTCTCGTCCTTCCTATATATGTGATATCCTGGGAACTTAACCACGTCTGTGGGTCCCAGGAGCGTCTCACTGATAAGCGCCACGTCGACGAGCTGCTCCTTGAGGAGGAGGCGGAGGGGGGCGACCTTTGACCTTAGGCCGCGAGCGTTCCAGTGTATTATTCTCAACGAGTTAGCCATGGTACATAGCTAAAAGTTCTGCCAACCCGTCGAGAATAACTAGCTCTACGTCCTGGCCCTGCCTGATGGCCTTGATAAGGTCCATCAACAATCTGATGGCACAGGCGGTAAACTCTTGTCTCGGTTTTGGTGCAGGTATAACGTAAGTGTTATCGTCATTGCGGGTTTGTCGCTGCTGATTAGGCGCGACAAAAGTAGGTTTCTTCACTTGTTTGGTTTGTTCTACATTTTGGGCATTTTCCGCCAATTCTGTTTGGCGCGCCCTTCTTTGGCTTCTAGGCTCTTTTCTCCTGGATTCAGCAGCGACAGGAGCGGTCTGTGCCGCCGCCTGTGCCTTGTGTGTGGCGAGCTTGGTCGCCCCGTGTGTTTCGGTTTCGTTTGAGTTGGGGGGTTGGGGTTGTTTCCCCTTCTTCCCTCCCCTCATATTTTTCCTTCGCCTCCCGGAGGGGGCTTCCTGCCTGCTAGTGGGCCCGTTTGCTGCCGCCATCAGAGACACGCTGTGTGTCTCTTTTTCTTCGGCATTTATTGGCCTATCATTTGGTGGTTGTTGGCTTCTCTGTGGCCTTGAGATGGCGACAGTACCCGCCCGCCTGTTTTTTGCTTCACGCATATAAACAGGGCAGCGCGGATTACTAGCTGGGTGGGCGCCCGCGCAATTCGCACAGGTAGCCGGCTCTGTCTTTGGGCGCGGACAATCCCTGGCGGCGTGGTTTTCGCCACATCTCACGCAAGCGAGCGGGCGGTGGCACAGATGCGAGCTGTGCCTGAATTTCTGGCATCTGTGGCACTGTGCAGGCCCTTGTTTGCCCCTCCACGCCTCGATCTTGACACCACGCATGTAAAGAAACGTGGTGATGTCGTATACTTTGCGGAAGTCGGGCGTCCTCTTTATTACTGCATGGAAGATGCAGCCGGGTCGTTCACCACGCGCCTTGATATGGCGGACGTACTCCGGCTCAAGACCATGCAGTCGCAGCTCCTCCTCGATCTCTTCGATCATGGTGTCCGCTGGTAGCCCTCTGATTGCTAGTTTCACACTCCTCTCAGCGGGCAGGGAGTAAGCGAACCAACTTAGGCCGCTATCCCTTTCTAAGTCCGTGAGGTACTTCTGGACAATTCTATACTCGTCCGCACTTTCTGGCAGAAATCTAATGCCATTTTGGTACGGGCGAGCATTTGGGGGATAACCCAATTTCTCCCTCACAGCCCTGAAGTGCGCCGCCCAGTTGGGTAGCTTCTCCACTATGAGAGGAGGGTAGCGAGGACTCTTCACCTTTTTGTTCTGGACCGCAACACTGGCCGGTTGCGTCGCGCTCGCATTTGACCGTTTGTTTACATCGGTCGTGAGCGGCGCGGAAACTAGGTCAGTGGCGTCTACAGAAGTTTTAGGGGTGGGTTCAGAGTTTCGCCTCTGTCCAGTGGCGTCATGGGTGGGCGAAATCGAATCGCCCCCCCCGTGCGGTTTGCGTTGCGGTAGTATGCAATACCGCTTGGCCTCTTCTTCGTCATTCTCGTCCGGGCTTCTCGGTCTACGCTGGGGTCTGGTAGCGACATCGAGCGTGAAATCGTAATCAAACCCCAGCGTATCCGTTGTAGGATTTTGAGTATAGTACTCACCCTGTGTGGCGACTCGATCGGACTTGTCAGGCGACATGTCACGTCGATCGTCACGTGAATCCGTGTCCGATCCCTGACGGGATGAGCATGCCGACATCATGGCCGGGGAGTCCTGGGCGGACCCTCTTGGTGGTGGTGTCGTGAAGAGCGTCTTTGCGGCACTTCTAAAACTGTCCGCCGCGACGTTAGTGCTAGCAGCCAATCGGTGGCGCGACAGTGGTGACGCAGTGCGGCGTAAATCGGAACTAAGATGTTTGTTTGTCTTTCTCGGCGCTGATTGGTTAGCTGCCGAGGTATGGGTGGATGCATGCGTAGGCGCATTTGATGCATTTTTTGGGGGCGGACATACGGTAGACGCACTTGTTGTCACTGCCCGTGCATAGGTAGCACTTTTGGTTACATTTGGCGCAGCGGAGCGCACATTCGGCGGCGTGTTTATTTTTGGTGCGAGCGGCACCACGGGGCTCGCTTGTATGTTTTGGTCTCGCGTCGTCATCGCCACGGGGCGCGCGGGCTGCGACACGGTCGCGCGCTGTCCCGGTGCAGCATGGCGCACAGCGGCGGCGGCGGCGCGGACCACTTGCGAGCGACTAGGTGGCCCGGTCGGTCCCGGTGCCTGAATAGGCACGGAACGAAATGCAGGTGGACGTATGGGTACTGCAGGTTGCCGGTTCGACGGCGGCACGGGCGAAACACGCGCAGTCGCCAGTGTCGGCGGCGATCCGGTATGGGCAGGTCCGGTCCGGAAATTAGGCGGTGTTTTAAAACTGTAGTCAGGTGAGGTAGCTCCTGGCGACGCGCGTCTGACACTAGGCAGCGATGTCGAGCGGTCACCCATCTGGCTAGACGTATGCAGGCTGGTAGAGGAAGGGTTTTGGTCTTTAGGACCTCGACCATACTCATCATCATCAGCGACGACTTTCTTGGGTGGCATGATTAGCAACTGAATTTAAAACTGAAGTTAAACTCAAAGTAGAATAAAAATAAGAGGGTAGAATAAAATAAAACTGTGGCCTCCGCAACCGCAACGGTTTGTTACCAAACCGGGCAGCGCGGGGCAGCAACTTCCCGTTGAGCTCCCACAGGTATTTATATTTTACTACAAACACCTATGAGAACCAGGGTCGGTCAACTTCGTTCTACGAATATCATGTATTGGGGTATAAAAAAAAGACAGAGACACAATATCTGAGTAAAAGAGATGAATATATACATATAAATAATGTTGCCACTAAAAATACAAATTCATATTCTCCTTATTAATTGGTTTTGTGAAGTCACTCGCCCTTGAAAATACTTTTTACTATTATTCTGACGCCAAACACATATTTTTTAGTAAGAAATTGATCATATTTGATTGATAAAAATATATAAATATGTGGGATTTTGTGTGGCAACACTAACGTCGGCATGACATAATGATTTGACGTTGACGTTACAAGAAAAATTCTGCCGCCGCTGGTGCATATTTTATCTTGTATTACGTAATAAATAAACTAGTTCCATTTAATTCTACCTACATTCAGTAACTTTGAGTCGAGCTTGGCTTTGTTTTGGTGAAATTAAGTGTGTATTTGTGAGATAACGGACTCGGTGTTGTGGTGTGAGTTAGCGACTCTTGTTTGATTTTGTGTTTAATTTCGCGATGAGTTCGCAGAAAGAAAACACTAGAACCTGTTGCATGTGCGGATCTTCACCTTCCTTTACCTATTTATTATTTTAACGCCTTGTTTTACTAACGGATGATATTTTGCATGGCGCCTTAGTCAGAAACAGAAAACAGAAATGTCAGGTTTGTCTGCCTTCAACCAAAATAATAAGTGAATTATTTTAGTTGAAGGCAGACAAACGGTATGTCCATTTCTATATTTATTTCATTAAACTGAAATCAGTCATAATATATGTTGTCTAAATGAATATTTGGTTTTTATAAATAATACTAAATATAAGTGTCAAAGTACTAATCTTGGTTTTATTAGACTACTCTTTAAGAGGGTACTCTATAGGGCCTTTCTCCATACAAAAACATTCCGCTGTTTTCTTCGTAGATAATGCCTCCAGAGCAATGATTTTTTCCCATAAAATCAAGGTCTAGTTAATACGTGCCCCTATCATTTCCTTTTTTCGAAAACATAATCACTAAAAGAAATATGACAATCCAAAATCCCGAAAAAAATGCCCGTTTTTACCGCCAAGTTCAGACGACTTTCAGACAAAATTGATGAGTTTTTAACAAAAAAGAAAATGATAGAAGCATAGATATACTTTTCCTCTAAATTTTGATATAAGATTGTTTAAGATCAGGCCAGTTTTGAAGAAGAAAACAGCGGAATACGAAACGCCTTTTGGTCAAGGTTTTTGTAGGTAAAATCAGCCTGAGCTGCAGTTGTCCCTTTCGCACTTTACGGGGGGCGGTTGGAGGTGAGGGAGGGTAAGGCTTACACGTACACTAATAGGGAAGTGGCAGCTGTCGATATTTTTATCGATACTCTAGTGATATACACCGATGTCGATATTTACACTATGCAATGATTTTATTTAATAAATCGTGTGATTGTGAGTATTACTTATTATTGTTGAAGGCACTTGTCGAATGATTAACTTAGGCATGCATAAGATCTGGGAAGTGCAGTTGCAAATACACGATCAAAAGTTGTTAAGAAAATTAAGCCAGGATCCAGAATAATGCTCGATACAGACCAACCGAACGAACTAACAAATGTTGTTGAAAAGAAATCGCTGATTTTTGTTATTATAGATAGGCTCGCTCTTGGCCACTATCTCACCTGATGGTAAGCGCTGATGTGGTCTACGGTGCAGCAAAATTGCCCAGAAGTAACTTCACTCTTGACTTAAATACCCCGAGGTTGTAGCTATCGGGCAACACAGACGCAAAGAATTCCACTCCTTGCTGTACGCAAAATTAAAATATTTCCAAAATTGTTCCTTGTACCGATGTCACATCGCCGTACGTCTTGTAGTCCGATGATGAAACGGGCTATGGATGTAATTAGATCATGCAATTCCATCGCAAAATCCCCGAAATGCAACCGACAAAAAACCGACAAGCTGGCAACTCTGCGACGATGTTCAAGGCTCTGGAGCTTTGACTCGACCCCATCGCCGATGAGCCTCCTGACCCGTTTTTCGATCAAATCTAGTGCATGAAGCTGGTATTTGGCAGATCCGTCCCAGAGATAAGAACAGTACTCCATGCAAGATCAAACTTGCGCTTGAGATCGAACTTAAGCACCTGTACTGGCGTGAAGTACCGTCTCAACTTCTTAGCAGCATGTTGAGGTATTCCTCAATATAATGGTCAAAAATTGAGTGTCGATGTCAACGTTACGCCAAGAAGCTCAATATGGTCCGTTATCGGCACGGTTTCACCTCGGAAAGATGGAGCCGGATAAAATTGGCTCTTTTTAGTGAACAAAAGACGCTCGCTGTATAATATAAATGTAATAAATTTATTTTTTCCAAAGGTTCCCTTCTAGAAATGGTATTTGACCTTTTTCGGTGCAATAACTTGCAAATAAAATGTTACTTTAAAATTGCAATATAAATTTACAAATTCATAATACGAATGGTATATTGCATCTTATTTTTTAAAGTGGCTGAATACGTGCTCGCTGCCCTCTGCGACCTTTCTCCCGATACATCCATAACAGCGTGAGTCTGGCCGGCCTGCCATCAGTGGAACAGCTATCTCGACCCAACTCCGCTAATAGCTGCACCGGACATCGTAACCGGATCACGGCTAGGCCACTTGGCGGTTTGTTTTTGCCCGCTATGTGGTCACAAGCCCTTCAGTCGAAACCTACCACCAGTATGTCACCTGATTAGCACAAGTAGGGATTCAAAATGCTTATGCGGACGCGGGTGACTCGGCCCTCAAAATGATGGCTCTGATGTACTGAATCGTTCGCTCACCTTACGTCCTGTCTGCTGATTTGCATTCTTTCGGTTGGTCTTACACCCAGTATCATGCAAACTAAATTTTGATTTCTTATAAAGCAGATACTTATAAAAATGGTTTATGAATTTCGGAGAAGTGGGGTTTGTGGGTATTTAAATTAAAACAAAGAATTTTAAATTAAAATAATAAAAAAATAATTAAAAACACGCCTATTAATTAAAAGCACTTTTTGACAAGGCAGCTTGTCGAAAAGTGAATGAAAAAATTTAACAAAAAAATTAAAAACAAGCGAAATTATTTTTCTGTTGAATGGGTCTCAACTGAAAACCAATCTTTTCAACGAAGTCGGTGGACCTGTAAAAAACTGATCCACGGAACCGTCCCCCGACTGCAAGGCAGGCGTGTTTTTAATTATTTTTAATGATTTATTTTTTATATCATACCTCTTTTGGTAATAAAACGATATTTTTGCAAAAACAATTTATTTTATAAGTTTTCTATGGGATATTGAATAGTACCCACTGTTGTATAGGTTAATTTCCTTTGGTATGTTATTAGGGAACGAATGATTATTTAATACTACTGTTATATATTATTATTTATATACTAAGTAAGCTCTAGACTAGCTAGACGATGATAGAATAGGTAGTAATTTTATTTATGTTTTTTTTTTCCTGTATTATATTTTTAATTTTTAATAACGTACGCTTCTAAAGATATCACATAAATTGATACCGTTTAGAAGTTATGGTGGAATAAAGAAACTCACAAACATACATGAGCCCTATAAACATAACACTCTTCTTTTGAGCAGTCGTGTGAAAATGTGCATTTATCTATCGTAATTTCAATCCTTTCACTTGCAGGTAAATTTCGTGGTATACGACCATCAATTATTTCTGGTGGAAGGAATTTTAAAAAAAACTTCATTTCTCCAAAATTCATCGTCTCTTTAATTTTTTTCGTAAAGTGTAAAGCGGCTCGGTACTCGCGGCGAGGGCGCGTGCACCGGCGGAGTCGGTCGGCGCTCGGCGCGCTCTTACACACCCAAATACACTACTCGTTCACACATTGATAGCTCGCTTGGTCGGGCGCAGCGCGACGGCAATAGTTTCTTCAAATACCTATTTTTCAAATTCTTGTTGACTAGAGTCCGCTCTTAAATATCAATTTTAGCATTTATGCACAAGTACACTGCACAAGTTTATTGATAGTGATTCTGTTTACATCTTAAAAAATGTTGAGAACTATCGATAACCGCACTATACTTTAGCATAAAATGCAATACAAAGTAATTATACAATCATTGAATTTTGAAATGCCCGCCATTGCCTCTAATCTCTTGTTTCCGTGGGCGGAATACAGAGGGCGCCGGTCGGTAAGGAAATATTTTCTCGTAAAATTTGTATGAAGTCGTTATTCTTCTCGCTAGAGTAAAAATTTTCTTTGATGAGAACACAACAGGTAGCTTCTAGAACGGCTCGGGCGGATATGTGACGTCACTCCGGAGGCAGCTGGCACTCAACAACAATGACGACACTCGACGACCACAGGGCGAATCCCATACTACATACCAATTTTTTCTTCTAGGGTCATTCTTTCGCGTAAAATCTTAACACCGCGATTCAGAAAATGACTTTAAATGCACAACGCCATCTATCGAATAGCGAGTTCAACTGTCCGAGTAACTGAATTGCGTGAGCTGTGATAATTTTACTTCTTGAACACTTTAAATTCATCTAACTTTTGATAGAGTGAACCAATTGCGATGAAACAAAAACTAAGTAATTCTTCAAGATACGCACAATTTTTATGTATAAAAGTTATCTACATTGGTTTCGTACATTTCACGTGATGCGTGCACAAATAAACAGACAAAAATTCCAAAAATGCTAGAAATGGTCTCTGTTGGTTATCCTTTAACAACCAGGCAATTATTTTTGGAATTTTTTTCGATGTAAAAAAAATATTTTTCTACAAATTTATTTTATTATATAAATATAAATATATATTTTTTTTTGATTGATTAATTTATGGTTATAACTGTAGCCTAATTTAGACATTGTTTTGCAGATAACGATTATTAGCTACATAGTAAAAGCACAGATAATATAATACTAGCATACAGATGCCTCATCCCATACAAAGAAACCGTGCCGACGTAACTAGCGTTTTTCATCTGATTAATCTTGTTATTTTTTTGTACAGTGAACGCGTTCGGTTCTGTTTCACGGTGATAGATAGATGGTGTTAGCAGCGACTTGAAAGTAAAAGGATTTATTAGGTTCGTGAATATTTTTTCTTTAAATACAGTGAAGGTTCGTTTCATAGTATTTTTTTGCACGTTTTCACAGATTTTTTGCACCAAAATGTGTTACAATGCAAATTTTAACAATCTAGTGTAATGCCTCAGAAATTTAAAAATGAGCCATCTATTGGCATCAATTTAAAGTGATCCGTTGAAATAATCTTTGAAATGTGAATTAAGAGCTCAATATTCCATAATTTTGTACTTAGGAGAGTTGATTAAACAAGAACATACCTACAATTTTTATGTTGTAATTCCAGAAAATGTTAATTTTACACACATTCAATAACAGACAGGTGCATATTGCGCCATCTAGTGAGATTTATTTGAACCACATTTTCTTTGTTAGCAATGAGACCCCGTAGTAAAAGTGAGTTGTATAATTGTACTTACGCATCGCATAATATTGACAACATAAATGATCATACTAAGAGCGCAGATGACGTAGTAGCTAGCTAGTATGATACCGTTGAAAAATATGTATTGTGACGATTAGGGATTCAAGAAAAAAGGTTCTTGTCGCAGTTATAGATGATAAGTAAAAGAATGGATTTCTTGTCAATGCTTCGTGCTATCGTGTTATCAACTATGAGATTGCAGTACTTATACACCGTGAAATTTAAGTGGTTGTTTTCCCGCGGCAGAACGACTTGCCTTTAGGAGTACTTTCGAAGCATAGAGTTAAAGTAAAAAAATAACGATGTTTTTATTTTAAAATAATTTAAAAAATATTCATCAACTCGAAAAAGTGAGTAACAATAGTAACTTGTAGGTACTAGGTACTACTCGCGTCACCACCGTATTATTCACCGTAGTACCTAGTACCTACAAGTTACTATTGTTACTCACTTTTTCGAGTTTATGTTTTTTTTTTTAATTATTTTAAAACAAAAACATCGTTATTTTTTTACTCCTTAAGGCAAGTCGTTCTGCCGCGGGAAAACAACCACTTAAATTTCACGGTGTATACTTTTTGATATGGTTTTTAAACACCAGATTGTTGTGGTCGGTGTACACAATTAATAAGACTTTTGTAATTAGACAAATTGGTATGGTTTATTAGATAATAATATTATATATAATAGGACTCAACACACCAGAGACAACCAACGCCATCATCTTCGACCATATAGTAATCATATATCAACTAGTGATGCGCCATAGCACTAGTGACGTACTCATAACACAGATGAATTCTAGTAGGTAGCTCATATGAAAGTAAATCTATCCAGCAAGTTCCAAATTTATTGTTTTGACAGCCGAAAACGTATGAGCCGGCACAAACTTGCTTTTGGCTTACTGTTAATCGCCGACGGAAAAGAGGGGTGTCATAACTTTAAGTGTATCTGTGTGTTTTGTATTTTTGTATCTGAATTTTATAACTTTTATTTGTTCCTAAAGAAAGAAAGAAAGAAAGATGTGTTTATTGGCATTCAAAACAAAAACACCTTAAAATTAAAAAAATAAGTAATTAAAACTATTAATGCCAAAAGGGCCTCAGCTCAGCATAATGCCAAATGGTAATACAGAGCCTGACGCAAAAGCACCTGACGCTGATTTTCAGCTGCAGCCCACGAGTGGCATACGCTCGAAAACACCAACACACGTTTATAATATACAGATTTCTTTTCGTAAAAAAAAACCAACTAAAATAAAATTAAAAAAAATGCGACTTATAACACAACAAAAATAAAAGTTCTATGTGCCCATTAACAAAAGACAACAAATAAAATAAGTATCTATTGTATTACACCCTTAAAACGACGTCTTTCCTAGTAGGTTAGGTACCTACTAGTAACTAATAAAAGTTAAAAATTACTTAGGTACCTATTTCCCATTTTGTACTATATAATCGGCGTTCACTGATGTAATGCCTACGATAACAATGTGCTTCGTTGTTTTAAAGTAAAAAATAAATAAATAATATGCATTTTGAGCAGATCTTTGAGCTAGTAAATAGCTCCTTCCGCCGCGTAGAAAGTGTTTTATCGTCCCATGGGAACACACTATTGGGTTAAAAACTACCCTATGTCCTTCCCAAAATCTCAAACTATCTCCAAAACGAATTTCACCTAAATCGGTTCAGCCGTTTAGTCGTGAAAAGGTAACAGACAGATAGACAGACAGAGTTTCTTTCGTATTTATAATATTAAGTTTGGATTGTACACATAGAAATCGCATATACCTTTATTAGAATCGGAACCAGCGTACCCAAATTCACACATATACAGATTAATTGTATTTCATAACACTAAGAAATCTTTGGTGTGATTGGTAGTTTAATTTTTAGATGAAAGTAGAAAATATGTCAGTCGTCGCTTATTTGAAAATTAACCACAGCTTTATGACGATAGAGTTGGTTTATTGTCTCCTCTTTTTGAGTATTTATTACTTTTTTCGTTTAAAGCACACACGGAATAGTTTAATGAGCAAGTTACGCTACTCGCCGCTAGATGTCACTATAGTAAATTCATTTAATTTAAAGCCGTATTTCGTTACCGATAAGATTTATATTTGCGAAATGAGGTCATTACTACTCGTCCTCCTGTAGTGATGTACCACGATCGTTGACTTATATATCGACATTCCGTTTTATTTTCAAACAAAATACAGTTTAGTTTAAAAAAAAACGTTGCCCCACACTAGGCATTTTTCCTGTATCGTGGGTGCGTTTACAAACATGTAATTTCACATACACAAACACCCAGAGCCGGAACAACTATTTGTAGATCATACAAATATTTGCTCCGTGCAGGAATCGAACCCGCGACACGCAGCGCAGCAGTCAATCGCTCATTCACTGCGTCAACCGTGCGCCCAATAACTAAGAGTCGATAAATATTATTATGTTTGTTATCAAGTTTTATGTAAATTTATTCCAATACTTACAATTTATAGAAAGTATAATTAAGATATTTTATGGTAAACTACTGATCCGATTTTGAAAATGATTCTATTGATACAAAGATGGGCGTATCTTTGTATGTGGTGTTTTTGTTCTATCAATAGAATTATAAAATACAATACTCTTTATTATGTACACCATATAAGTTACAGAAAGTATAGAGGAAGAAAACATTACACTGAGTGACACAATGGGCGGCCTTATCGCTAAAAGCGATCTTTTCAAGACAACCTTTGCATGGATTTAAAAAAATGAAAGGAAAGGCAGTACTGTAGGTAGTCTTTGGTGTACTATTATTCATTACTAGCTGTGCCCGCGGCTTCGCTCCCGTTATCTGTTTGCCAACCCTACCCTACTTACCTACCGACCATATTTGTTTCTATAGTCATCAATCTTTCGCGGAGAATCTTAACACCGTGATTCAGAAAATTACTTCAAATTCAAAACGCTATCTATCGAATATCGAGTTCAACTCTCCGAGTATCTGAATTGCGTGTGTTGTGATAATTTTACTTCTTGAACACTTTAAATTCATCTAACTTTTGATAGAGTGAACCGATTGCGATGACACAAAAACTTAGTAATTCTTCAAGTTACGCACAATGTTTATGTATAAAAGTTATTTACATTGGTTTCGTACATTTAACGTGATGCGTGCACAAATAAACAGACAAACAGACAAAAATTCCAAAAATGCCAGCAATAGGTTCTGTTGGTTATCCTTTAACACACTGGCTATTTTTTTGGGAATTTTTTTTGATGTACAAAAAATACTTTTCTACAGATTTATTTTATGTTTTGATTGATGATAATGATGCGATAGACTATACTACAAATGCAATACGCCCTACTGATATGGGAAGCTTACGCTTTCGCCTGCGGCTACACTCTTATTATGATTAGCTTGACTAACACCTTAATGAACTGATGAAATTTAGGTCTATACACCAGTTAGTAGATCTTAAATTTCAGACTAACACATAAGCCACTTTTTAACTGACTTAAAAAAAGAAGGAGGTTCTATGTTCATGTGTTATTATTATTACACTTTGTTGATTTTGAAGGCTCTTGTCTTTTTAACCGACTTCAAAAAAAGGAGGACGTTCTCAATTCGTCGTAATCGTTATTTTTACACGGCTGCAAGGAAAGGGTTATGTTTTTCGCGCGTAGGAAGATTTTTCGAATATTGTAGTTGAAGTTTAAAGTATCGATAACTCATTATCGATATTGGTAATCTCTAATTGAGTAGCTGAATGTGACATGTGCATAGTTGGAATCTTCGAGAACAATGTTTGAGTTTTAAAGAAAGTAGACCTTAAATTTAACATCATAAAATCAACTTTTATTTGTCTTGTTTAATAAAATATTGTTTTTACATTTTTATCGAAATAAAATAAATTAAGACTTGCTGATGGTAAGATATACCTACATTTGATATATTTTTGGTTCTGCTATCGTGTTTACATTCTAAAACAGCACAATAAGGCATTTTTGTATTTTTGTTTCAAGTTTTTGACACCGTGACGGTTGAACCAAGACTGATGTGCGTAGTGTGTGCGCGGAAGGAAACATATGTGGAACTGTGCAAAACTCGGGGTACGCGGGCCCCGCCCACTTGCGACTTCTATTGTAGTAGGCGTTTTTTTTTGTTCTGTGATTGTACACCATAAAGTACATTAAAAAGGAAACTAAAAACTTCTTTTGTTGTCTATTCTACTACTATCATAAACGTGAAAGTTTGTGTGGATGGATAGATGGATCTTTGTTACTCTGCCACGAAAAAAACTACGAAACGGATTTTGATGAAACTTTGCAGTAATATAGCTAATACATCAGAATAACACATAAGATAATTTTTCTTATAATAACCAATACCCACACGGGCGGATCCGCGGGCAGAAGCTAGTAATTTATAAAGATATTGGGCGAAATACTAAAACCAGCTGGAAGCATGCTGGAAGAGATTTCGTTAGATATACGCATACCTTTGTACCTATTTTCTGTTTCTCCTTCTGATCTATTTAGTATATGTGTGTACATTAATGGTTAAATAAATTAAATAAATACAAGGCGGGCGGCGCCGCGGGAGGCAGATAGTGGGCCATAATCCACCACGCGGGCGTGCAGGTTGGTGAATGTCACATGTCTTCGAATTTTTGGTTCTATGACATGTCGGTTTCCTACTGTTTTCCTGGACCGTTTTAAGAGCAGTGGTGATGTAATAATTTACACAATTTATGTCGGGGCCGTTACCACTGGGCCAGTAGGTACTACTTAGTTTCTAAATTAAATTAGCATACATTTTTACCTAACTCTTAATATCAGATCTAACGATTGGTTTTTGTATTTCAAATTATTTTATTTTAGAACCAGATACCGTATGACATTTATAAAAAACCTGTTCAGATGAAATAATAAAACGAAAACTTAGTATGCTTCGATCAAATTATCAATAGTGGCCACAATAGAACAGAAAAGTTGAAGGCAAACAATAATAAATAAATAACTTTTTTGTAAAAAAATACTACCGACTTCCAAATAAAAACTACAAAGTGAAAAATAATTATATTTTTGGAAGTCGGTGTCTTTCGTAGGTATCATTTTTTTTGCGTTATGGACACCGACTTCCAAAAATAAAATTATTTTTCACTTTGTAGTTTTTATTTGGAAGTCGGTAGTATTTTTTTACAAAAAAGTTTTTTTTATTTTTCACTTTTTAGTTGTACTTACCTAATAGGCAAGTTGTTTAGTAACCTATAACGCCAGAATAGATTACCCAAATACCAAAAAACTTGAACATAAACGGTGAAATTAGAGATCTGCGTACCCCTTAAGAGCATACTGGCGTGATGTTATGTTATGAAATGGTATAAACCATCAACAGACATGCGATTGCAGCAATCCCGAAAGATTTTCCGAAATTTATTGAAGAGTTCTGTTGTATATCTCCGAAGTTCTTCATCAGATCTTCACCAAATTAAAATGGGACCAATTTCGAAACATCCTCTTTCAAACAAAAAAAGAATTTTCAAAATCGATCCACAATTGACGGAGATATCGGTGAACATACACAAAAAAAAACATACATAATGTCGAACATAGAACCTCCTCCTTTTTGGTAAGTCGGTTAAAAATGCACACTGATCATATGATGTCATTATAATATTTTTTCCTAAATCGTGTTTTGATAAAATGAATTTAAATTTTAGCTATTAACTCCAAGGAGAAAAATAAAAAAACTTTTTTGCAAAAAAATACTACCGACTTCCAAATAAAAAACTACAAAGTGAAAAATAACTTAATTTTTGGAAGTCGGTGTCTTTTGTAGGTATCAATTCATTGCGATATTGACACCGACTTCCAAAAATTAAGTTATTTTTCACTTTGTAGTTTTTTATTTGGAAGTCGGTAGTATTTTTTTGCAAAAAAGTTTTTTTATTTTACCCTTTTTAGTTGTACCTATAGTTGTGTTGTAAGTACCTGTAACGCCAGAATAGATTACCCGAATAACATGAAACTCAAAAGATAATCTGTGAAATGAGAGATCTGCATACCACTTAATAGCGTACTGGCGTGATGTTATGTTATGAAATGGTATAAACAACAAACAGACATGCGATTGCAGCAGTCCCGAGAGATTTGCCGTTATTTATTGAAGAGTTCTGTTGTATATCTTCGAAGTTCTTCATCAGATCTTCACTTAATTAAAATGGGACCAATTTCGGAACATACTCTTTCAAACAAAAAAAGAATTTTCAAAATCGGTCCACAATTAACGGAGATATCAGTGAACATACATAAAAAAAAAAAAAAAAAAAAAAAAAAAAAACATACAAGAAGTCGAACATAGAACCTCCTCCTTTTTCGAAAGTCGGTTAAAAATATACACACATCAACACGGTCTAGGGATATTTTTAAAAAAGCGAATTACTATCAATGTGTTAATTATTTATAAGACATGTTTATATTTAAAAGATACGTTATTTAATGTTCTACCATTTTTTAATAATGGTTAAGGTACTTCGATTAAAATTTCAGGATTTTATGGAAAAAAAATGAAGCATAGACGGAAACCGTATATGAATTAACTTTTAATTTATGAGTAAAAACTGAAAAAAATAGAAAAATCTTTTAATTTGTGTTTATAAACTTGAAGTTAGTAGTCTGAGAAAGCGCCCATGATGTTCATAACAAATCGGCAACGATTCGGCATGCTCAGAACAAGGTTGTCAATGTCTTGCTGCGGAACATTGTCCCATGTCCTTCTGAGGTGCGCAAAAAGTTGATCTTCTGTAGCCAGATTTTCAGGAACTTCCTTCAGAGCTCTTCTTTGCAGCATATCCCACGCATGCTCAATGGGATTTAGATCTGGCGATTGAGCAGGCCAGTCTAAGGCCCTAACATTGTGTGTATGTAACCAAGCTGATACCGTTCTCGCCGTGTGTGCCTGGGCATTGTCGTGCATGAGCAGGAAATCTTGCCCCATTTGTGTTCTGTGGGGCAAGATTACGGGCCTCAGCACCTGTTGGACGTATCGTTCTGCAGTCATATTGCCCCGCACCCAAACGAGATCCGTCCGTCCTCCAAGACGAATTCCTGCCCAAACCATAATTGTTCCTCCTTGGTATGGGTGAACTTCCTGAGGGTTCTGAAGACGGCTCCATCGTCCAGGAACTCGCCAAACACGCGTCCTTCGTGAATCTGGATGGAAGCCGAACCTGGATTCATCCGTGAACAGGACATTGGACCATTGCTCACGGCCCCAGTCCACGTGGTTCCAAACCCATTCTAATCGTCGTCCACGATTGCCCCTCCGTAAAGGTGAGTGGTCTACGAGAGCGTAGATTGCTTTCATGCAGTCGCCTTCTTACAGTTTGGTCACTCACAAGCACTTGGTGTTCCACTCGCAGCCTTTGGACCAACTGAGTCGCCGTTGCATTTGGTTGAGCTCGCGCAGTAATTTGCAAAAATCGGTCCTGTCTGGGGGTAGTGATGCGACTTGGCCCCCGGTGCCTCTCCGCTACTTAACCTGTGGCACGATAGCGTGTCCACAATCTTGAAATTACATTTTGGTGGGTCCCTATGGCCTCAGCAACATTACGCTAAACAGACCCAGCTTCCAGCATTCCCACAGCTCGTAACATCTCCGCCCTCGTCAAATGTTGGCGTTGCATGACTACAATACCTCAATTTTAACTTTATCTTTCGTTTAAAAATGAAAAAAAAACTGTAACTAAACGTTATTCGAATTGTTTTCTAAATTTCGCACAAATGAAAATTCCCTCTCCTACACATCAAGACATTTTTATGCCACCGAAACAAAATAATTTTCAAAAATTCGAATTTGGAATTAGTCTGAGATAAATTACAAACAAATCGGTGTATAAAAGATTCCAATGCGGCCAGTACTTTTCGAGTTATTTAATTGAGTATGAAATATCCCTAGACCGTGTTGATGTGTTTATATCACCGTAAAAATCTGTTGCTCCAAAATCTGTTGCTCCAAAATCTGTTGCTCCGTTGCGACTACTGCGAATTATGACGCACCTACATAAAATTAAATGAGTTGTTCATCTGTTTTACGAATCTAGCACTTGGAGTAGTAATTTGATTATTTAGTAGCGAAAACATGTAAAATTAAAATTGCCAGAACCTCCATATTTTTTATATATTGCATGTTTTTTAAACTACATAATTTATTTAGTAGTAGACATGCTTCGATCAACAATCTATTGAACTGGTAATTACGACATGATATCTGGCGTACAATTCCCCCGATTGGAACAGTAAAACGCCCATAACTTAAGAACGGCTGAACTGATTTTCATCATACATAGCTAAGAACACTCTCGATATAACCTTTCAAACAAAAATAACACAATTAAAAATCGGTTCATCCATTAAAAGCTATGATTCCACAGACAGATACACAAATACACAAACGTTGTTGATGTGACTGGTGCACTAATTTTATTATTAATATTATTACTTTGAATTTACTTTGACATTTATTCACAAATATATCTTGACATTCTCATTTAATACCTGACATTTAATTATTAATTAATCTAATGACATTGTTATTTGCTTCATGATTGTTGTGTTTTGTTATTATTGCCGTGTTGAAATTACCAAACTAATGCACGAATTTAATTATTACATTATCTTGACATTCTCATTTAATACATGACATTTTAAATTTAATTTTTCTAGTGACATTAGTGATAGCTTTATTTGTTGTTTTATTGTTTATTTGCCACGCGGTGAAATTAATAAATTGTAGTTCTAAAAACTAAAAAACACGCTTTAATGGTAAATTGAACTAAAAAGTCGCTAATCCTGAAGATCTTGGTAAAGCTAATGGGACAAACAATTTAAACGCGCACGGTAGAATCAACTTTTAATACTTGCAAATTTTAATTTTTGTTTGACTTTAAAAAGTACTTTGACTTTGACTAAATTATTGCATTGTCATCGGTCCTTGATAGGTGTGCAAAGTTTCAAATCAATCCGACGTTTTGAATTGGGTGAAAATCACGTTCAAAGATTCCGTTACATTGATACATAGATACATACCAAGCTAATAAAAGCGTGTTAAAAAGGCAAAATAGATTGTTTTGTTAATTATAAATTATATTTGCAAGTAAATGTGTGTTATCAAGCTTGTGATTTGCATGCCTTAAGGTTACACTAGTCGAATTTTTTTCCATACAAACGTAGTCTAGGGATTATTCCACTGTTTGACGATGTACGTTCAAAATAAAAAGTGATATCAATTTTGTCTCATCATTATCTAGCCCTAGATGGAAGCGAAAAAGTAAAAAAAGAATATATTTAAAAGTTATGAGCGTCGAAAGTGCCGCATTTCGACACTAATTTTAACGCATTTTTGGGCGCAAATAAATACCATAAGAAGACGGAAAATTGCAAAACGGCTTCCATACAGGGATGGATAGTAGTTCAAAAATACATATAATTTTATTTTGAATAGATAGATTTAGTCGTTTTTTCATGATATCTAGACTGCCAAAGGTCTGTTTATAAAATTTCGCACGCTCGGTTTCGTCCTAAATCATTATCCATTTCGCTACAAATTTGCAAAAGTGTGTATTCGTACGCGAACTAGCTTCCTACTGCTCATCACAGCATCTATCTCTTCCGCACGTGTTGTCGGTTGATATAAAATGCATTTTAACCCCGCGCACAAAATAGTTCGTGCCGTCGACTAGTGTACCTTTAAGAGCATGTTTTTGCCGGCTCATACGTGTTAGGCTATCAAAATGGCGTCGGTAAAACAATAAACTTGGAACATGCTGGATAGATTTACTTTCATATGAGCCATCTACTAGTGGTCATCTGGCGTTTAAAAACATTATTTAATACTAGCTGTGCCTAGAGATGTGCAACTCGAGTTGTGCCTGACTCGAGTTATCTTCCGAACTCGAGTTAATATCACTAAAATAAAAAAAAACATGAGAAAAAGTTTATTTTCTTTCTAGTAAAAGTCAGTATTATCTGCAACCAAAATGATTTGTTGTGATTGTGATAATTTGTGAAAGCTGCTACTAGTTTTGTTGTTGATTTATATTATATAATTATAATTGTTTAAAATAAGTCAGACTAAAATCAAAAATACAGATAATTATGTAATTTGTACTAAAAATAACCTCTATTATTTTAATCATACCTACTTAATCTTATTTTATTTGCTTAGCCTGTATTATCCCACTCCTGGCCAAAGGCTTTCCCCATTCCTTTCATCTCCTTCGATGTTTTGCCTCATCTCGCCAATTCTCAAGGAAGTCATCCAATTATCTGTCAAATATGTAAAAAAGTGATTTGTAACTAATAAATAATTAATTCTAACCGAACTTCCTTCGTTCTGCTAACTCGAGTTCAACTCGAGTTATGTGAATTTCAACTCGAGTTAACTCGAGTCGTACTTATCCCGAGTTGGCCCATCACTAGCTGTGCCCGCGGTTTCGCTCCCGTCATCTGTCTGCCAACTCTCCCCTATATACACATATATATACATACTACATACCAATTTTTTTTCTAGTGTCATTCTGTCGCGTAAAATCTTAACACCGCGATTCAGAAAATGACTTTAAATGCACAACGCCATCTATCGAATAGCGAGTTCAATTGTCCGGATAACTGAATTGCGTGAGCTGTGATAATTTTACTTCTTGAACACTTTAAATTCATCTAACTTTTGACAGAGTGAACCGATTGCGATGAAACAATAACTAAGTAATTCTTCAAGTTACGCACAATTTTGATGAATAAAAGTTATCTACATTGGTTTCGTACATTTCACGTGCACAAATAAACAGACAAACAGACAAAAATGCCAAAAATGCTGGAAATGTGTTCTGTTGGTTATCCTTTAACACCCTGGCTATTTTTTTATGGAAATTTTTTCGATATACAAAAAATATTTTTCTACAGATTTATTATATGTATTGATTGATGATGATTATAGAAGTACTGCAATCTCATAGTTAATAACATTATAGCCCGAAGCATCAAAAAACCCTTCATTTTACTTATCATCAATAAATGCGTGAATAATCGTCACTTCTGGAATTCTTACTCGTCACAATAAATATCTTTCATCGGTATAAAAAAAAAAAAAGATGGGTCAGGTAAATTACCATCCATTCCTTCACAAATATGAAGCCGATGTCAAACGGACAACTGTTTCGCTAAAATGCAATAAGGCTGGACACATCAGCCGCATGGCAGACGATCAATGGGCCAAACGAGAAGTGGCAGGGGTGTAGGGTGACCCTTGCCCTGCACTGAGAAATACTTGGCTAATAATTATTATAATGTGTGTAAGTTATTGAAAATATTGGGTTGAGGTTGAGGTTGGTAATAAATTGCTCCCTGTCGTTTCGGGTAACGCAGGTGCTCTCGGCGCATGGTTGCTTCGGGAAGTACCTGTGTCGCATAAACAGGGAGCCGGACGCCCGGTGTCACCACTGCGTCGACTGCCGGGAGGGAACGGCGTGGTATACGCTGGCAGAGTGTGCCGCTTGGGAGGAGCCACGCCGTGCCCTCATCTCTGAAGTAGGCAGTGACCTGTCGCTGCCGGCCGTAGTCGAGTCTATGGTCGGCAGCGAGGAGTTCTGGGACGCGGTGGTCCAAGGGCGACGGACTCGGGGACGTTCGTCACCCACCATACATCAGGACCCGAGGTGGTGGCGCGTAGTGTTCCACGCGCACCCCTCTTAGACGTCGCGGGGGGAGTCCTCAACCTCACTCCCCCCCAACCCGAGGTCGTAACCGGCAGAGGCGGGCCGGCACTAGCCGGGGTTTGCGGAAGTTTCGTTGTTCCCGCGACCCATAGCTTAGGTGTGAGATGGAACACCGGGGTGGTTTTTAGTCAGTACGAGACTGACAGACCCCACCGCCTTCCCCAGGGCGGAGGACATCCTATGAGCATTTTCCAACCTTTTTTAATTCTCTCAAACTTTCAAAATTATTATTTCACAGGATGGCAAACTCTACGTGGACATCCCGTCCGGCAAACCCCCCAATATAATGATCTATGAACCAGACAAGTACTGCATCGACATGTTTGTCTCGGACAACGAGAATCCCCACCTGAACGCCCTCATATGCTACATTCAGGAACCTGAAAATAATCACTATGTACTGAGCAGCACTTGTAAGTATACTATACTCATTAGTTAATAATAGATTTTATTTGCCTTATAACTCGAGAACTAATGACCATGTATCTTAATTTTACATTTATGCACAATTTATTAAGGTATAAACTTGTCCTATCATGAATTGCAAAACGTTACGAGAATTAAGCGTTTCGGTAGCTTTGACAGCCAATATTATTTATTCGCGTTTGGGATCTTTACGGACTTTTCACACATCATAGTTTCAATCATAATAAAAATACTAAAAAGTTAAAAAAAAACCGGTGCAAGAACTTATCTATATATTTTTGCAGCAAATGTCTTATCTTTAGAGCTGTTACATAAGTATATAGGTAAAATTTAAATCAGGACGAGGCTACTAAGTGAATCTGCTGAACCGAAAATGTCAACGTATTCAGAAAGACGTACGTTCGTTGAATAATATTATCCTCAGCTTAAAAATACTCATAAATATTTTTCAACTCACTCGCCTTCTACCCCACCGCCACGTGCTTTGAGACACGGAAGTATATTTTGCACTAGGGGGGTATGGTGGCGGGCAGAATCTATCTATTCAAATTATTTACTGTTATCAGGAGGAGGAGCTCGTGGCTAAATAATAACATCCGCACGGGTCGATCATCAAGGTTAAGCAATGCTTGACGAGGTCGGTCCGTGATGGGTGACCATTTCAACATACCGAGTTTCCTCCGTGCCTCGGAAAGCACGTTAAGCCGTTGGTCCCGGCTGTCATTTGAAGATGTTTGATAGTCGTTACGGGTAGTCAGAAGCTTGAGATCTGACACCAGTCTTGCCAAGGGGTACCGTGTTACCCAGTTACTGGATTGTGGAGGTCAGATAGGCAGTCGCTCCATGTAAAACACTGGTACTTAGCTGAATCCAGTAAGACTGGAAGCCGACCCCAATATAGTTGGGAAAAAGGCTAGGCAGATGATGAATAAATAAAAAAATACATTTCGTTATTATATTTTTGAGAGAGCAGTGGTGGCGTAGTGGAATCGGCCGCGACTTACAAGTTGTAGGTCGTGGGTTCAAGCCCAGGCAGGCGCTTTACTTTGTGTAAATTATTACATCACCACTGCTCTCAACGACAAAATGACTCGCAATGACAAAATTTGCCAAATGCGTTAAGTGTACTATTTGCAGGCATGTTGGTCTCCTGTTTCTTCATCTTGCTGACTGTGCTGGTATACGCGGTGCTGCCGGAGCTGCGCAACCTTCCCGGCATGGTGCTCATGGCGTACCTCATCTGCTTCTTCGTGGGCTTCTTGTTCTTAGCCACACTGCAGATCCTTGCCCTGAAGGAAAATATCACTCAAGATATTTGCATTATTCTAAGTAAGTTCTTATGAAGAGTTTTTTTCTCTGAGAAGAGGGGTATACACTATGTATGTGCACCAAACTGTTCTCCACCTCTTCTTTGTGTTAGCATGGTACGCTTGAAATATAGTTGGTGAACAATTTGAATAGCTCATGCTGGGGGCTCTCGATTCCGTTAAAGTTTAGATTTACATGGAAGACATAATAGGTGTGAATCATTATCAATATAGGTACAAAAAAAAAGCTACAAAGTAAAAGTGTTCATGCTATGCAAACGATCATTCTCGATGGCAGGTTATTAATTATTATTTATTTATTAAATATGCATGCTTGTTTTTGCAGTTTTTGTTTTTATACTAATTCTAAATTAGTGTGTTTGTGTCACATATTTTTGATTACTGTCGTAAATATTTATTTTCTCTATATATTTTGCTCTTTTAATATTCGATAAATTAAAATAAACATCTTTTTGTAATCGTCAGCGCATCATAAGGAAGAGCATCTAATAATCTTGTATTAGACGGTTGTTTATAACAAGATATTCGAGGTTTTTCTGCGTTTTAATATTCTATCTTGATATAAAAGATTTTTAAATTTGATGAGCTATCACTTTACTAGTATTTATTTAGTGAATAGGTTTCTTCAAGGTGAGCGTGCTACTTCGTCGACCACATCATCGCTTACCATCAGGTGAGATAGTGGTCAAGCGCGAGCCTATCAATAATAATAAAAACAAAGTTGGGTTTAAACCACCGACGGAAAAAGCGGGGTGTTATAAATTTGACGTGTGTGCCTTTGTGTGGCATCATAGTTCTTAGATGGATGAAACGATTCTGATATCGATTTTTTGTTTGAAAGGTGATGTTGGAAGAGTTCTTGAGCGAATAAAAAGCAGGGGTGCCGAGTGAAGACACCCTGAGCGAGTTTCTTTCCGTTGTCCCCGTTACGGACGGACAAGATTACGGGGACAACGGGAATACACCACTTTATCGAGAGTGCTATGTTTGATGAAAATCGGTTCAGCCTTTCAAAAGTTATGGGCGTTTTACTGAATCGGGGTATTTTCGTAAGATATCGTGTCATAATTACATATTGTTTAATAGATTGTCGATCGAAGCGCGACTTCTACTGGATAAATTATGTAGCATGCAATAAATTGTGTCGGTAGTTTTTTAAATTTTCAAATTTAACTTGTTTGGATACTTTTTTTAAGACGCGATCGTGGGTGCGTTTAGAAACATTTAAACTCACATAAATTCAGTCAAAAAAGTTTCGGTAATGGATGATTTGTTTATGGTTCCAAATTCAATTATTGTTTTCTTTTTTGTTGTTGTTAGATTGGCACAACTGTTTTCCATTTTGGCGCGGAGTTTAAGTTACATCTGTTATTTACATTAAATTCAGTGCTATTTGTAGTTATATCATATCTAGAGCGAATTGCGAATTTCGGTGAATTGATTTTTTGGGTTCCGTACCCAAAGGGTAAAAACGGGACCCTATTACTAAGACTCCACGATCCGTCTGTCTGTCTGTCTGTCACCAGGCTGTATCTCATGAACCGTGATAGCTAGACTTATAAAATTTTCACAGGTGATGTATTTCTGTTGCTGCTATAACAACAAATACTAAAAACAGAATAACATACATATTTAAGTGGGGCTCCCATACAACAAACGTGATTGCTTTGCTTGCGTACGGTTGGCGCAGTGGTTGAGCGATTGACTGCTGCGCTACGTGTCGCGGGGTCGATTCCCGCACGGAACAAATATTTGTATGACCTACAGATAGTTGTTCCGGCTCTGGGTGTTTGTGTATGTGAGTTTATATGTCTGTAAACGCACCCACGATATAGGAAGAAATTGCTAGTGTGGGGCAACGTTTTTTTAAAAAAATATACATATTTTTTTACTTTTTTGTTTCGGTACAGGGCTAGATAATGATGAGACAAATTGATATAATTTTTTATTTTGAACATCGTCAAACAGTAAAGTAATCGCCAGACTACGTTTGTATGGAATAATGATCAACTAGAGAGCAAATTAGAGAAAAAAGGTTAAATATGTGGAAAGAAATTTATTGGATTTTGCACCACGATATTGCTCCTTCGCACAAGGCCATCATTCTGAACGTATTGTTTACCAAAAACTCAACAAATACCATCGAGCCACCACCTTATTCACTAGATATGGCTCCAGCCGACTTCTTTATTTTTCCTAAACTCTAATTACCACTTCGTGGCACCCGTTTTCATTTGGTAGAAGAGATAAAGAAGCATTCGTCGATTCGGCGAGAACTGGGGGGTAACCATAAGCTCTTAGAGCGGTATCAATTTGATATCGAGTAAGTGACAGATGTATACAAGTCAGATACATCTGTCCCTTATTCGATATCAAATTGATACCGCTCTAAGAGCTTATGGTTACCCCCCTGAACTCGATGTCGGAATAAGCGTTTAAAAATGTTTTGATCTCGTGGTGCAAAATCCAATAAATTTCTTTCCACATATTTAACCTTTTTTCTCTAATTTGCTCTCTAGTTCTTTGACGTAAGTGTATCGTTTCTGAAGGAGCATACTTCGAAGGTAATAAAAAAAAAATTGGATGAAAAAACTAACATTTTGTGTATTATTGATCTTTTCCCTGTACTTTCTTGACAGAGTAGTACACAAGACACACAGATCCGGGACAACTATCTCCCATACATCTATTATTCGACATCTCCTGCCACTCATACATATATTATTATATCCGTTGAGTGATTTAGGCAATAGAAACAAGTTATGAATATTACTCGGAAGTACAGAATTGCAGACAATGTAGAATTTAACCAATTATGAAACTCTACATGTAATAACTGTGACCAAACACTATTTCGCAATTGAAAGTCACTGTTAGTTTTTTTTACATATGTAATGATTAATAATCATCATTACCTACAAGACTCTTGTCTCATGCCGCGTAATCTTGGCTCTGATTGTATTACTTTGCTGCTTTAATAATTTAGTAAGCGCTTTACGCTAATGGTGATTCATCAAATTTTTCAAATTTCATGGAACTATCTATATAAGGTCAAATTGAAGTAACTAGCAATACTTACTATCGCTCTGCAGCAAAAGAACAGATAATCGATACCCAATGATGATTAGACAGGATAGTAGTTTATGCAATGGTCATATAATAGGGGTTATTAAAACACGAGCGTGGGTTTATCACATGAGGTGAAGCCGAATGTGATAATAATAACACGCGAGTGTTTTAATACCTAATTATATATCGTTGCATACACTATTTTATCTTCACTCATTCAGTTGAAAGAAAACGAAAAAAAAAGAAACGGAAAATATATGTGGTATGGCAATATATCTGGTTGTATGCTCCGTGCAATATACTCGTATAAGCCCTTAAGCGTCAATAAATTAAAAAGTAAAAGTGTACCATAAAAATTAAATAGTATATTATGCAACTAGTGAATAAAGGACGGTTTTAAAGCGAGGGCCATAGATGAATCACGAACAAGTAAAGGATTCTATCAGCTGAATCACGACCGTAGGGAGTGATTCATGATGATTGAATCACGAGCATAGCGAGTGATTCAAGTGTTAGAATCCTGAGCGACGCGAGTGATTCATGGCCCTCGATATAAATCCGTTTTATTCAAGAGTTGCATACTATATTTTATACCATGACTACGAGAAAAAGAAAGATTTAAGCGAAAAGCACAAGGAATAATAATAAATAAATATTTTATCACCTTCAAAATTTACAAAAAAAATTAAAACTCAGAGTTTCACATTTTTGTAAATTTAAGCTGAGCTAGGTAACAGCATCTGTGTTCCAGGGGCCAGTGACCACCTCCGTTACGTTACATAATTATAATTAATTTAACACCAATGCAAATAATATTAGAATGACAATCCAAATAAGTAATCACTAAACATCCCAGAATAAAATCAAAATCATGAAAATCATTATTGAAATCCTAAATATTAACAAACTGAAAATTAAATCGATGAAGAAGTTTGAAAGTCGAATATTCTTTGCACAAGGAGTTTGTATCGAGTATTTTATGCGCAAGGAGGTTGTATAGCATTGAGATGGACGTCGCATATGTATTGGTGTGTTCTAAATTCAAACACCAAAACAGTGAGTAAAAGTGCTTTTTATTCACTGTTTTCAGTGAATAAAATAAGCTTTTTAGAGCGGGAATGGTATAAAAGTTATTTTACAATGCATGTCCTCGAAAAGAGCGTTTTCCAAGCAGCCAAACTGTGCGGAAAGTGTCACTTTTTTTTACTAGTGCTTTTTACTTTCCTGTACTTTTTTTAATTTTTAACTCCAACGTCAGCCCGCCGCATAGAGTTTTTATTATTTGAGAAAAGTTTTAAAAATTAGTTAAGAACATATTATCATTCATATTAAAGGTAAAACAAAACTAATACTTCATTTAAGGCGTTTTTATTACTCTAGATTTTGATTTTGATCAATAAATTAATTTTAAATAAGTATTCTTTAAATATGTTTGGCAGAATGAATATTTTGCTCGTGCCTTTTTGCGTTACGACGTGACAGCTTTTATTAGTTAATCTGTGGATATGCTGAGCGCCTTTGAATAAGCGCCATTTTATTAATTTCTTGCTTGGTTCAGATATATTTTTTTATTTCCTCGCACAATGCATAGTAAAATGTTGTATGATACACGTGCGTAAGATGATTTCCGACTCGTCTCGATTTATCCACTCACTCGCTTCGCTCGCTCGTGAATAAAAATAGCACTCATCGGAAATCACATACTTCCCGCACTTGTAGCATAAATAACTATTATGATGCAGTTGTTTGAAAATGCTGTAATATTTTTTTTTGTAATTCAACCACCACGAATATAAAGTACGTGTTTATACAGTATTTTTTAAATTCATATTTGGAACATTACGTTGTGAGTGTAGGTAAAACATCATTATCTTATTTTTGTCATTCGAATTATGACTGAAATTTGTTACAGCATTCATCATCTACTTCTTTCTGCTGGCTGCTTTCTTCTGGTTGAACGTCATGTCCTACGACATCTGGTGGACGCTCAGGTAACTTAACCCTTATTTTTATTAATTAAACCTACTTACAATCTAAACTATTGCTCATTTGCAAAAAGGACGTCACAACACTGAAGATCAGTAACTTGGAAAAGAGTGTTTTACGTTTCTAATTCAAAAACAGATTCATAATTTGAAAATGTTGTTAAAAGCCCAATACCTAACGCGTGAGCGTTTTACACATGGCAGCAGAAACAAAAAGTTCGACACAATATAAACACATCAACACGGTCTAGGGATATTTCATACTCAATTAAATAACTCGAAAAGTACTGGCCGCATTGGAATCTTTTATACTCCGATTCGTTTGTAATTTATCTCAGACTAATTCCAAATTCAAATTTTTGAAAATTCTTTTGTTTCGGTGGCATAAAAATGTCTTGATGTGTAGGAGAGGGAATTTTCATTTGTGCGAAATTTAGAAAACAATACGAATTACGTTTAGTTACAGTTTTTATTCATTTTTAAACGAAAGATAAAGTTAAAATTGAGGTATTGTAGCCATGCAACGCCAACATTTGACGAGGGCGGAGATGTTACGAGCTGTGGGAATGCTGGAAGCTGGGTCTGTTCAGCGTAATGTTGCTGAGGCCATAGGGACCCACCAAAATGTAATTTCAAGATTGTGGACACGCTATCGTGCCACAGGTGAAGTAGCGGAGAGGCACCGGGGGCCAAGTCGCATCACTACCCCCAGACAAGACCGATTTTTGCAAATTACTGCGCGAGCTCAACCAAATGCAACGGCGACTCAATTGGTCCAAAGGCTGCGAGTGGAACACCAAGTGCTTGTGAGTGACCAAACTGTAAGAAGGCGACTGCATGAAAGCAATCTACGCTCTCGTGGACCACTCCGGGTCCCACCTTTACGGTGAGGCAATCGTGGACGACGATTAGAATGGGTTCGGAACCACGTGGACTGGGGCCGTGAGCAACGGTCCAATGTGCTGTTCACGGATGAATCCAGGTTTGGCTTCCATCCAGATTCACGAAGGACGCGTGTTTGGCGAGTTCCTGGACGATGGAGCCATCTTCAGAACCCTCAGGAAGTTCACCCATACCAAGGAGTAACAATTATGGTTTGGGCAGGAATTCGTCTTGGAGGACGGACGGATCTCGTTTGGGTGCGGGGCAATATGGCGGCAGAACGATACGTCCAACAGGTGCTGGGGCCCGTAATCTTGCCCCACAGAACACAAATGGGGCAAGATTTCCTGCTCATGCACGACAATGCCCGGGCACACACGGCGAGAACGGTAGCAGCTTGGTTATATACACACAATGTTAGGGCCTTAGACTGGCCTGCTCAATCGCCAGATCTAAATCCCATTGAGCATGCGTGGGATATGATGCAAAGAAGAGCTCTGAAGGAAGTTCCTGAAAATCTGGCTACAGAAGATCAACTTTTTGCGCAGCTCAGAAGGACATGGGACAATATTCCGCAGCAAGACATTGACAACCTTGTTCTGAGCATGCCGAATCGTTGCCGATTTGTTATGAACATCATGGGCGCTTTCTCAGACTACTAACTTCAAATTTATAAACACAAATTAAAAGATTTTTCTATTTTTTTCAGTTTTTACTCATAAATTAAAAGTTAATTCATACACGGTTTCCGTCTATGCTTCATTTTTTTTCCATTAAATCCTGAAATTTTAATCGAAGTACCTTAACCATTATTAAAAAATGGTAGAATATTAAATAACGTATCTTTTAAATATATACATGTCATATAAATAATAAACACATTGATAGTAATTCGCTTTTTTAAAAATATCCCTAGACCATGTTGATGTGTGTATATTCATTCTACATAATTTATCTAATATACAGTAGACTAGTATCTCGTATAGAGGGAGATAAAAAAAAAAGGTAGTTATTGAGAAATTTGCCCTGAAAAAGCAGCTGTTTTCTGTTTTTAGCTCGTGAAACTTGTAGGGACTCTTAAAAAATACGAATTCGCAGCAGTTGACAATTACGAGTAACTATATAACACCCCTCTTTTTTCGTGGGGGTTATAATGGGAGGAAAGCAGCAAAAGTCGCTGGCAAGACAGATAATTTTAAAAGTATACTTGTATTTTTTACAAAAAAAGCCGATGGATTCAAGAAGGGAAGCGATGATTATTTAAAAAAAAGATCAAAAACGTGTTTCTGAATCTTGTGGTGTTCCAGTCGGAACTTTGAAGAATATTGTTTAAGTATAAATTTTTTGTTTATATTTTTTAATTTCGGTGTTATACTATACATAATATTGAATAGGAGTAAATGTTGATATAAAAACAGAACCTCACTTTCTGAAGTCGGTTAATAAAATATAGTTTTAACAGCTCTATATAGTTTACACCACGGGTTCACATGGAAATCAAAAGCAATATACTTTATTGCTGTTTTGATAGTTCTGAATTCAAATTAATATACACGATAAATCTAATAATTGATGGACTTGGAAATGAGCATTCGTTTGTATTCGGAAATGCGATGATTGCCGAGGGACATTAGAAAATATACTGATTTGACTTGTTCCAGAGTCGAACTCCTAGAGAATAAAATAAATGTAGAGTCCCTTATTTTATGCCCTAAACACTAAGTTAAAAAGCCTCTTTGTCAAAAGTTGTCACCTGATTTTAGTTGTGTCGTCCTTCTTGCAATGTCGTCAAAAAGAAATAAGGTCAAACCCCGTAACCCTACTTTACGACCTCATTTTTACTACCTTACACTTTCGGGCTTGACTGGACATGATAGAAACTATGAATTCCAATATTTAGACGCTATTGATTACTTTCATTTTAGTTTACATTTTTTTGTGATATTTAGAGACGACTAAAGGTCATCTTACGAAGAATCTCGCCTAAGCGAACCGGTCAGACTAGTTATTAGATCTAACTATTATTTTTTTGTTAGAGGTGCATATAGTTCAATAGATAGATAACTTCTTAAGATTACACTAGTCAAAGGCAATTCATGTTAAAAGTTCCACATTTCGACACTAATTTTAACGCATTTTTGGGTGCGAATAAATACCATAAGAAGACGGAAAATTGCAAAACGGCAACCATACGGGGATATATTAGTAATTCAACAATGCAAATAATTTTATTTTGAACAGATACGTTTAGTCGTTTTTTCATGATATCCAGACTCCCAAAGGTCTGTTTATAAAATTTCGCGCGCTCGGTTTCGTCCTAAATCATTATCCATTTCGCTACAAATTTGCAAAAGTGTGTATTCATAGGCGAACTAGCTTCCTACTACTCATCACAGCATCTATCTCTTCCGCACGTGTTGTCGGTTGATATAAAATGCATTTTAACCCCATGCTTAAAATAGTTGATATACATATATATATTAATCACACCGACAAAGTGGTAAAATAAAATAATGATTTTTTTGGGTATCTTTTGAACACGTAAGTAAAGTGGGTATTTTTTTTTTCGGTATTTTTTTTCTCGTCTATCCCTTGGTGTGGAGTATCGTTGGATAGGTCATTCAAAAATATTATGGGTCGTTGAAAACCATTTTTCGATCCGTTTGCATAAAATTAAGCTTTAAATTGCAAAATTTTGTTAGAGTCAAATGGTTGCTTTTGGATATGTGAAAAAAAATCACGTCAGTTGTAGGTATGACGAAATAAGTAGGCTTTACAAGTTTACGAGTAATAGTCGAACAACTTATAAAATGTACTTGGAAAAGTAGAAATGCTGTACATTGATGTATCACCAGTTTTCGATCTGCAAAATAATTTTGTCCCTTCGTTAGAGTTAAAGTTCGGTGCTTTCATTGTTTATGAAAGTAAGTAATGTTACCTATTTATTTTGGTGAATGTAGCTGTTTATACGGCACCCTCTGTGCGCGAGTCAGGCTCGCACCTGGCCAGTTTTCGCATAATTTATCAAATTAACGCGCGCCTATACGCTTTAGGTGCCTTGACAATTGTTGACATTCAGTTTATTCTCTAAAATATCGTTTAGCCATAAGTGCCACCCTTTTTTTTTTGGGTTGGAAATCATCCAATGACTTCTCCCGCTCTGGGTGAGGCGAGAGGGCGTGTCAGACTTTTACTGACTAAAACCCACCCGTGTTCCTTCAGTTGCTTGAGCCAGGGCAGCGGTAACTCTTTTTCAAATTTATCCGCGACCCAGACAGGCATCGGTCCTCGCGGACCCCGTCAGTTCTGCTGACATCTCTTTGAGGCGCGCGTGGAACACAACGCACCGTCGACTCGAGCCTGGTCCTTATCGGACGGCGAGCTACCCATTACTCGCCGTCCGCAAGCCCGCGCCTACGGTGGCCGGGAATCTGCTCGCGACTCCCGACGCCCAGGATGTCTCCTGCGGTAGCTAGGGGCGTGAGAGCGTCTCCCTCACGCGTTCCGCCTCCTCCATCGCGAGCATTACTGTTTCGCAGAAGGAGGAGACAGATTCCCATACCTTCTCGCTCCGTAACATGGCCTGAACCAGGGCCGGACGCGAGAGGTTGCCACCGCCGATCACCTCTACGAGGACACGGCGGTGCCCAGCCCAAGTGGGGCAGATCTCCACCGTGTGCTCCACCGTGTCCTCCGGGAGATCCACACAATGGTGACACCCGGGCGTTTCCTCCCGCCTAATCCTGAACAGGAACCTCCCGAAACAGCCGTGTCTGGTGAGGACCTGCGTCAGGCGGAAGGTGAGGACGCCGTGGCGCCTCTCTTGCCACTCCTCAAGGAGGGGCCTTATCGCCGCAATTGTGGCGTGCCCAGCGCTGGGTTGCGACAGTCGCTCTCTCCATGTCGCCATGAGATCCTGCCGGAGCTCTGTCCGCCGAGCCGCGATTTGTCGCGGCCACGGCGTTTCGCCCCGGCGTTTCGCCTCCTCGCGCCATTCCCAAATGTGCGCGAGATCTTTTGCCTCCAGATCTCATGGCGGCAATCCGGCAAGGAGGCTCGCCACCCCACCAGAGACCGTGCGGTACCCCTGTACTAGCCGGATGGCCATGACCTTTTGGGACGCGTTCAACCGGCGGACTGGTCGCCGTCTCAGGGAACGCGCCCACACCGGTGCCCTATGAAGGGCCATGGACCGCACGATCCCCGCGTAGAGCCTCCGGCAGGAGGCGTTTGGACCCCCTAGATTAGGCAGGAGCCGCTTGAGGGCAGCTCCGGCCCGCTCCAGTCTGGGAGCCAAACGTCGAAAGTGCTCCACGAAATTCCACCGGCTGTCGAGGACGAGTCCCAGGTACTTCATCGTCGACCCGATGTGAACCCCTCCTACTGTTATTTGGGAATCCGGCGGTGGCGCGTTCCGAGGACCATGACTTGTGCAAGGTCACCTCGAGTCCCAATTGCCGTATCCTCTCAACGACTGTCGCAACCCCGCGTGTCGCTAATTGAGCTGCCGCCTGGTGCGACCTCCCCTGCGCCAGGACTAGCGTGTCGTCAGCGTAGCAAATTACGCTGACGCCACTAGGGAGGTCGACGCGCAGCACCCAATCGTACCCGATGTCCCACAGATGCGGCCCAAAGACCGATCCCTGTGGGACACCGCACGACATCTCTCGCCGGTTCCACTCTCCCTGGTGACCGGGGTAGATGACGGCCCTGTCCGTCAAATAGGCCTCGATCACGCGACAGTGGTAGGGCGGCATCCGGTGATACCGGAGTGCTTCCCTGATGCAAATCTAGGGCAGGGTGTTGAAGGCATTGGCGATGTCTAGAGACACCGCCAAGACGACCCCACCCCGGGCCACTGCATCTCCCGTCGTGAGGGCTCGTACGCGCATGATGGCGTCCACCGTAGAACGCCCCCTGCGGAAGCCAAACTGGCTCTCCGCTAGATCCGGCCCCCACCCGCACCAGCTGCCCAACGAGGCGGTCTGCAATAACTCTTTAAAAGAGCTTGCCCACCTCATCGAGCAACACAATAGGCCGGTAAGCGGACGGGGAGTCCGCTGGGCGCCCCGGCTTCTTAATAAGGACCAGTTTCCCCGTCTTCCAGCGAAGCGGGAACTGGCCCCTCTCCAAGCATGTGCTAAGGAGCCCTCTTAGTCGAGGCCCGAGAGCCTCCAAGGCCAGGACCCAGGCTTTTCCAAGTAAGCCGTCGGGTCCTGGGGCGGTATTTTTGGCATTAAGCCTACGTACCGCCACTCTTAATTCTACCTTAGTAACCTCCGGAGCATCGTCGTCGTCGTCGTCGGTTGTGTGGTCCGCATCGGGCACCGCAAGAGGTGTAGCCATGGGCGGGAGAGTATGTTCCCCTTGCGAAGGGAACGGAGTGCTCACCACGCCCTTCACGAGCTGCGGCCTCTGCGTCTGCGGGGGCGCCCATGGGCGGAGTTTATCTCGCACCATTTTGTAGGGGCGCCCCCACGGATCCCTGTTCAGAGTCCTCAGCGACTCCTCGCGAGCCAAGCCCTTGGCCCGCTTGATCTCCGCTCGGAGGGCAGTCCTCGCCGCTCTGTACCCCTCGTACAGCTCCACCTCAATAGCTTCCGTATCCGGAGGACGGTTACGGAGCCTGCGGTGTCTGGTGTACCGGCGTCGCGCAGCAACGCACGCCTGGCGCAGAGCCGTAAGCTCCGGCGACCACCAGTACACCTGGCGTCGGGTGCGTCCTGGCTGGACCCGAGGCATTGCCACGTCACATATCTCGGACATGGCCTCCTGGAACCACTCCGCCTCGTCGTTGATGTCAGCAGGCCTATCCGGTGATGACACCCAGGCCTGCACGATTGAGGCTTCCAGGAGGAGCTCCCGGTCCAGCTGTTTCAGCGCCCACCGCGGACAGGGTCTGTCGGACCGATGCGCTCGAGATCTGGGTGGAGACGTCGAACTGGATATACCGGTGGTCGGAATATGTCTCCACCTCCTCCATGACGCGCTAGTCGACGACACGCGGTGACAGAGCGGGGCTGGCGAACGAGATATCCACCACCGATTCAGCCTGCATCCGCACACACTTGGGGACAGAACCCCGGTTGAGGATGACCAAGCCTTCCTCCTGAGCCCAGTCCTCAACCATACTGCCCCGTGTGTCCGTTTACCGGGAACCCCAAGCCACATTATTGGCATTGAAGTCCCCGAGGACAAGCACAGGGATGGATCGATACCCGACGACGAAGACTTTTAACTCCGCGAGGGAGATGTGGAACTCGGTGAGAGTTCGGTTCGAGGAGAAGTTTACCCCTACCACGGCAATCTCCCCGAACCGTGCTGCCACGCAACCTGTCCTCTTTTGACACCCTCGAGGGACGGGGTACCGGCGGCGGCCGACGAAATTAAGGGCACTGAGCCGCTCAGGTCCTCCACCCAGTCTTCCCTGGGCGGGACAAAGTACGGCTCAGCGACCACGGCGATGTTAATCGACCACTGCGCCATGCTCTGGAGCAATAGATCCTGAGCAGCGGCGCAATGGTTGATGTTCGCCTGGAGGAGACGTAATGGGGCCATTATTGGCATTTCATATCAGCCTCCTCCTGAGCCCCCTGTAAGAGCGCTGCCACGGTAGTTTTCGCGGCGATGATGGCTGTGGCGGCACCAGTGGCGGCGGCTGCGGTGGTGACGGTGGTGGTTGAGGGCTTGCTCTTGTCCCTGGCCTTGACGGGTGGAGCGCAGGCCTTGCTGCCAGCCCAGTGATCGGCTGGCTTGCCCGCTGCTGCATGTCCGTCTGGGTTCCAAAAGTTTCACCTGCGCGGAAACCCAGCCCACCAAGAGCCTTCGGCCCTCCCCAGCTATTTTTAGGGCTGCCGAGACGGGGCAACTCGCCGTAACGGCTCGCATTCCCGTGACGTCAGGAAGTTTGGTGCCTGCCTTCACCTGCTCGACAGAGCATCCCCCGGTCCTGGCGACGGCGGCCACCACGTCCCCTTCCGTCACAGAGTCGTCCAGGCCCAGAATGCGCATGTCAGCGCACTTGTTCGGCCTGGACACTCGAGCTACGTCCGCATTTAGGGTCGCCCTGAGCCTTTCGGCCAGAGCGTCAGCGGTCGGGCCAATGGCCGTACCGGGGACTTCCAGCATCCGGGCCCCAGTCGCGGTGACTCTCACCCGGATGCCCTCGGTGACGCCAAGCTCTTGTAGGTTCACCGCCGCCCTCGCTTTGACGAGTACCTCGCGATAGGACATCCGCATCCGGCTGTAGCGTAATCATTACAGCTGCGGACTTCGGGGCGCGGAGCCTATCTGCGACGCTTCGCTCCTTGCGCCGCTTCCGCCTCTCCTTCCTTTTGGCCGCCCTCGCTGCCTTGCCCGCCTTTCTCTTCTGCCCGGCCACCTGCCATTCGGCGTCGGCCGCAGGTGATTCAGGAAGCAGAAGCAATTGGGGCGGCTGACTCACCGCCTGGACAGGGGCCCTCGTCGCCTGTCCAGACGCTCCGCCCTTTTTGGGGGCAGAATTGCCCAGTCTCACCGCGGCCGACCTCGAAGGTTCCAGCATAGCCCCGCGGTTGACCTGTCCCAACGAGCCCGTGGCAGCCGCGGCGGCAGCAAACGAAGCCGCCTTCCGCTGGCCCAAGGCTGCCTGGCTCGCCGCTAGCGGGGCCGCAGGACGATGGCCTCCAGTGCAGAAAACCGACTTTGAAAGACAACCAGCTCCTGCCGCACCAGGTTCAGAACCCGGTCCTCTGCAGGCACGGGCCGGCCTTGCCCATGCGGCGCTCCCCCGTCATCTCTCCGCCAGGCATCTCTTGGGGGCAAGCCCCTTGGAGCCCAGCCAGGTCTACTCGGAGCTTCTCATTTTCCTTTTGGAGAAGCTCCATTTCGGCTTTCAAGTGGGCGACTTCCGCCCGCATCTCGGACATTCCTTCCGACGGAGGCCCGGCGTGATTGGCATCCGCTGCCGCCATAAGTGCCCCCCTACCAGATACAAATAAAATAATGTTTTTACCCACTTGGTAGTTCCCTGCCGCAGCCTGTTGATGAAAAAATCTGAATTTAAATTATGTTTTCTGTGTTTCAGCGGTAAACGCTCTTACGGACGCACTCCCGAATCGCAAAACAAGCGCTTCATATACTACGCCATGTACGCGTTTGGTGTTCCGAGCGCGCTGACCGTCACACTCGGCGCCCTAGAGTTCTCCAACCTGCCCTTCCACCCACTGCTACCTAAGATCAGACTGCAAGGCTGTTTCTTGTATGGTTAGTATTACTTTTCCTTAGAATAATAGTTTTGACTTCCTATTTGACGTGTCCGTCAAAGTACCGCTGTGTAATGGTATAGAAGATTTCTAGAACAGAGACCGCATATAACTGAAGCATGGTACATCCCGCTAGAGTCTGGCAAAAGTGGCAAACGAAAGTAGACACTCGAATTATTTTTTTATATGGCAATGCTGTACTAATGTCAACATAAATTTTTGGTGATTTGTTGTGGTCTTGATAACAGCATTTATTAAGTAAAAAAAAAAAAAAAAAAAAGGTATTACGGGAGATGTCGTTTCACATGATGTCTAAATGTCAAGAAAAACATCAGGAGAAAGACGTCGAATTCAAACAAAAACAAGAATGTTTACGTGTGGTGTTAGATTTCTTAAGTTAGAATGACGCTAATAAGTTGAATAAACCAAAATTATTATAGAATACTGTTGTGTTTTTATTGAGATTGATACATAATATCTAAAATATTACCTACCTCAATTACCTATGGTATTTATATTCAGACGAAATAAAATAAATTATTCTAAAGTATCAAATTAGGTTATTCCAGGTATGTCATACTGGTTTTGGGGTTGCTATGCTGATATTTTTTAAATTTTCCGCGCTTTTTCAGTCTCTACTTTCGTTTGCCAGACTCTACCCGCTTTTAGTTAACAGGCTAGCTAGGATGGACTGGATGTGGAAGTTGGAGGACTAGGTGTTGTGTAGCTTAGGAGTGGCCTGTATCCAGCAGCGGTACGTCCGATTCCTTATTTATATGTCTTGCAGCTTGGTCTCGTAAAAATTAAGAATTGTTAAGAGTATGCCTATTTTGCCTTTGTTTTGTGAGCTAAAGTCTGGCAAACGAAAGAAGAGACTGAAAAAGCGCGGCAAATAGGTACTTTAGGTAGGTAATACTTTAGATATATCAAACTGAATAAAAAAAAGCAACAGTATTCTATAATAATTTTGGTTTATTCACTATCAATCAAAATCTGAATCTAAGACTTCCATATGAAAAGATTAATAAGAGTCACAGGTATCATTGTTTTATACATTAATAATGAAACTTTTTTAATTATTTTCTGTAATTCTGTCCCTTTTTTAATTTTTTTTTTAACTTGTATGACATGATTAGTCGTTTTATTCCTTTTTCCTTGCCTTTTTCTACTAGCTATTTCATCCAAGTACTGGTTCTGGTTCTTATCCTATATTTCTATTCTAAATCTGTAAGTTTTTACAAAAAGATAAATAGTGATTACGAATTATTACAAAGTATCAACTTGCGTCATACGAAAAATTTGATTTGACATTAGTATAGCATTGCCATATAAAAAGTTTGCAAATTATTCGAGTGTCTACTTTCGTTTGCCAGACTCTAGTACTACATAATTACGAATGGAATACCAATTCATGAGTTGTACTAATAACGCGATGCCGACAAATTTAATAATTGTATCAGAAGAACCCTAAACAGATTCCAAAGGAGATTCTATAGTATCTACTACTTTCTGAAGTCATGTTCTAATCATTTTTCAGGAAACACCAAGTTACTTTACCTTTATGGCCCAATTGTGATTCTCTGTGTGGCAAACATGACATTCTTCGGCCTGACAGCATTCCAAATATGGAAGATCAAGAAAGAGACGAGGATGCTGCGTGGCAAGGATAGTGGTACAAATGACCAGGATAGGAAGGAGACTCGGAGGTGGGTACCTGAGCCTACTTTGAACATGACAGTACTTAAAAAACAAAGCTTAGCGAGAAAGCAAAGCATTGATTTGAATAATAGTAGATACTACTTTACGCTAGCGACAATAAAAGTGGTGAAGAGAGAAAGCTCATATTATAGTACATTCCACTAGAAATACAAAATGCAATTTGTGATTCTAACATCAATTTATTTAACAATAATAATTGCCTTGATTCTGCATGTTAAAAAGTAAACCTAATATACAAAAAGGCGGCATAACATAAAGTAAATAGTATCTACTAGATATTAAGCTTACTAAAAACATTTCCTTTGTGACCAGAAGTTTGACTTTGAAATGTTTCAGGTTCACTCTATACGTCAAGTTATTCACCATCATGGGCATCAGCTGGATCATGGAGGTCGTCAGCTCCTTCTACCCTGACGCTGACTTCTTCTGGCAATTCTCTGACGCCTACAACGTGCTCGTCGGCCTTATCATCTTCGTTATCTTCGTATGCAAAAAGAAAACTTGGGAAATGATTAAGAATAGGTTCGGTTTTGTCTCTGACAAGACGGTCAAAGCAGTAGCTTGAATCGTCATAAAAACTAGATCTTAAGTTTACGTAGTGTTCTTGACGGAAGCGTCACAACCATAGATTTAGTTTTTTTTTTGCTATGGTCACAACAGTCTTTGAAGCATTGTAGTGTCCGTTTTGGTAGTAATAAAACATTAAGGCCGTTAAATGCACTTGATTTATCGACGAAAACATCCCACATAAAAAAGTTGTGAGATATCACAACATGTAGGTATTCTGAGGTACATAAATTGATTAAAATTTGGAGTCTAAAGACGAAATGTTGCAATTACACGTCGCGCGAAGCAATGCATTTCACATACTCGTAACGACGCAATATTTATAACACAACCGTTGACGTACTCCTTTCATTTTTTTTAAACTTGAATATTAAGTGCAAAAAGTTTTACAGTTTATTAAATGTGTTTCACTTACATATTTATTCATGCATCTGATGGCGCTCCAACACTGCTGTTAAAAATGTTGACAAAAAAATTCTAACACTAATACATTTACTAATTAATCTTAGGGATTGTTACATTCTGTTAGGAATAGTAACATTTTTTGAGTGCTCCTACGCTGATGGAAAATGTTTACAAAAGAAAAGGCGTTCTACGATTTTTGAGTAAAACTTTTTCACAAGGTACCATGAAATTCTTCTTTTAAAAAATGTGCAACATTCGATTATCGACTTTCAGCTATTTTTTTTATTCAGCTTAGACAAGAAAGACGGATACTTCGATAATTCGAGTGATTTTTGAATACGAGTTCCGTCGCGGAACTAACGCGGCAGAAACAGCTCGCAATATCAATGTTGCGTTTGGAGAGGGGACTGCTAATGAACGCACCGTGCGATTTTGGTTTAAACGCTTTCGTGATGGAAACTTTGATTTGAAGAACGAACCACGTGGAAGACCGCCCACACGTGTGAATAATAATGATTTGAAAGAGATGGTGGAAGCCGATCCGAGCCAAACTACCCAGGAATTAGCGGCATGGTTTAACGTTACCTTACCAAAATTATTGACTCATTTGCGCAAAAACACGAAAAATGGGTGCCTCATGATTTGACTGATCTGCAGAAAGAAACGCGTGTTGAAACTTATGTTGCCTTGTTGAATCGATACAGAAATGAAGGAATATTGGATCGAATTGTGACATATGATAAAAGTGGATTCTTTACGATACCCATAAGCGAAAAATGCAATGGGTGACCCCAGGTCAAACGCCGCAACAGTGTCCTAAAGCAAAAGGTAATGGTAACTGTTTGGTGGTCTCAGCATGGTGTTATTCACTATAGCTTTCTTCGATCTGGTCAAGCAATAACGGCAGATGTCTACTGTGCCGAACTCCGAACAATGATAGCAAAATCAGCAGTGAAACTGCCCCGACTCATGAATCGATCTTCACCATTATTGCGCCATCATAACGTGAGACCTCATACAGCATGAGAAACCGTTTTAACTCTACAGGAACTGCAATTAGAAACCATTCATCACCCTCCGTATTCGCCAGACCTTGCTCCAACGGACTTGGACAATTTTCTACATGATAAAAAGTTTTCTTCTCAGGAGGCAGTACAAAATGCTTTCACACAGTTTGTCGAATCTAAATCACCAGAGTTCTACCGCAAAGGCATAAATGACCTTCCTATTAGATGGCAGCAATGGTAATTATTTTGATTAAATAAAAAATTTAAATAAAAAAAAACTAATTTTAATTTTTGAGTACAAGTCGGCAATTTCATACTTTAACCCCTAATGTTTATTGAAGAAAGATAACCAAAGAATTGGGCTCCCTCTGATTTTTTTTTGATTTCGTATCGAGTCTTATATCAGTGGTTATACTGATAGCGCTACTTAATAGTAGTTTATGATACTGTTGCATAATAAGGGGTATTAAAACATGAGTGTGTGTTTAAAAACCTCGCCTATGGCTCGGTTTTTAATAGTATTCACACGAATGTTTTAATACCTAGATAAGTGCAGTTTCATACACTACTTCATCTACACTCATACATTTTGGGATTGAACCTACTAAATACCTTTTTTTTTCATAAATGCATCAAATATTAATCTCGATTTTGCTGGTAAGAGATTATGAGTAATATCCTTTGCCGCATATAAAATATTTGGCAGAGTCAAATTTTCTTCACATTCACTAATATCAGACATTTTAAGCAAGAATTAAAAAAACTCAAGAAATTCAGTACAGCGAAACCTGCAAAACAAAACATATGAATGGCGCCAAAACCCATCACATCACCGCATTATCCACGCATGCGCTAAGGCAAACACACGCACTGCGATATTTATTCGCGAGATTCTTTGCCGCCCATTCTGCGACCTACGGAATTGTATGAAGCTGCTCGCATTGCGGTAAAAAAATCGTGCGGCAATAATACCGCATGAAAGCCATGTTTTGCAACAGAATCCACCGCATCGCGGCGCAAATTTAATTCGCGCGAATATTTTGAGCTCTTTGAACAGGTAGAAAGAGTCAAAATTCGCGCGAATAAAAATCGCAGTGCGTGCATTGGCATTGTCACAGACAATTTAAAATTGGAATCAAATCTTTTTATAATAGTTACTAAAATGGCATTACAAAAAAAATATTGATGGAAACTCCTTAGTAATTAACTTCTTGGATTTGCCCTGTATCGCAATAGAAAAAATAGTATATTATGCAACTAGTGAATAAAAGACGGTTTTAAAGCGAGGGCCATAGATGAACCACGAGCAAGTGAAGGATTCTAACAACTGAATCACGACCGTAGGGAGTGTTTCATGATGATTGAATCACGAGCATAGCGAGTGATTCAAGTGTTAGAATCCTGAGCGACGCGAGTGATTCATGGCCCTCGATATAAATCCGTTTTATTCAAGAGTTGCATACTATATTTTATACCATGACTACGAGAAAAAGAAAGATTTAAGCGAAAATCACAAGGAAAAATACTAAATAAAAGTTTTATTACCTTCAAAACTTTAAAAAAATGTGAAAACTCAGGGTTTCACATATTTTGTAAATTAAAGCAGAGCTAGGTAACAGCAACTGTGTTTCAGGGGCCAGTGACCACCTCCGTTACGTTACATAATTATAATTAATTTACACCAATACAATTAATTTTAAAATTACAATCCGAATAAGTATTCACTAAACATCCCAGACTAAAATCAAAATCATTATTAAAATCCTTAACATTAACAAACTGAAAATCAAATCGATAAAGGAGTTTGAAAGTCGAATATTCTTTGCACAAGGAGTTCTTATAGAGTATTTTATGCGCATGGAGGTTGTACAGCATTGAGATGGACGTCGAATATATATTGGTGTTCTAAATTGTGTTGTGTTCTAAATTCAAACACCAAAACAGTGAGAAAAAGTACTTTTTATTCACTGTTTTCAGTGAATAAAATAAGCTTTTTAGAGGGGGAATGGTATAAAATTGTTTTACAATGCATGTCCTCGAAAAGAGCGTTTTCCAAGCAACCAAACTGTGCGGAAAGTGCCACTTTTTTTTACTAGTGCTTTTTACTTTCCTGTACTTTTTTAATTTTTAACTCCAACGTCAGCCCGCCGCATAGAGTTTTTATTATTTGAGAAAAGTTTTAAAATTAGTTAAGTACAGATTATCATTCATATAAAAAGTAAAACAAAACTAATACGTCATTTAAGGCGTTTTTAATTACTCTAGATTTAGATTTTGATCAATAAATTAATTTTAATTATTCATTAAATATGTTTGGCAGAATTAATATTTTGCTCGTGCCTTTTTGCGTTATGACGTGACAGCTATTGCACATGCGCAGTAGAACTATGAACTATTAGTTAATCTGTGGATATGCTGAGCGCCCTTGAATAAGCGCCATTTTATTAATTTCTTGCTTGGTTCAGATATATTTTTTTATTTCCTCGCACAATGCATAGTAAAATGTTGTATGATACACGTGCGTAAGATGATTTCCGACTCGTGTCGATTTATCCACTCACTCGCTTCGCTCGCTCGTGAATAAAAATGCCACTCATCGGAAATCACTTACTTCCCGCACTTGTAGCATAAATAACTATTATAGCATTATTTTGTTAGAGAAATAGTGTTATAATGAGATTCTATTTTTAAATTTTGGTAAGGTGTTTATAAAGTATGTCAATATAAATTCGTTTTGAAGTTTATAATTCGAATATTACGATATGAGAGTAGATAAAGAGAAATTTAATACATCCCGTCGTCTGGTTTTACTTTTTACTCGTCTGCGCGACGCAAAGAAGGGTGATGTGTTTATCAGCCTACGTATATTTGTTCCAGTGTGGCGTTCTAGAGACCAAACGTGTTAACCGATTTTGATGATTTTGACGTTAATCGATTCGTCTTAACCTTGCAACTGACTACATAAAAATTTAAAAATGAATGCGTTTTTAGGCGCCTTAACGTGGGGGTCCCAATTTTGTTTTCTGGCAACGCCATCGTGTGGGGTATCAAAATGAAAGGTTTCAAGAGGAGATTACAATAATCACAAGTAAAATTTAAAAAAAAATAATTATCCCGAAATATTTCTTTTTCATATTACATAATCTATCCGGTAGTAGACACGCTCCGATCGACAATCTATTGAACACGTAATTATGACACGATATCTTGCGGAAGCACCCCGATTCAATCAGGAAAACGGCCATAACTTTTGAACGGCTGAACCGATTTTCATCAAACATAGCTAAGAAAAATCCCGATAAAATCACCTTTTAAACAAAATCGGTTTATCCGTTTAGGAGCTATGATGTCACAGACAGATACACAAATACATAAAAATACAAATAAACAAACACACAGGTACACACATAAAACTTATAACAGCCCTCTTTTTTCGTAGGGGGTTTAAACTGTGCAGTCGGTGGATACATAATCGCGAGCTGACTGACCAGAACTATAATATGTATCCTCCGACTGCTAAGCATGACTTTCTTCTTGTTTAGTCATTTTAGTTCTTCTAATTTTATTTCTTCTTGTTTTCTCTTAGGGTCAAGCGGCTGAATTCTCATCACAACTTGGATGCCACACAAAGACAGACAATAAGTCTGTCGACATTCAAGAAAACTAAGCGAGAGATGTAAAGTACCGGCAATTCACAAGCCGGCTACCGGGCACAGGATGCTGACTTTATAGATTCTTAGTGTGTGATGAACACATAAAATTCAGTAGACAGTTTTTAGTTTTTATGTAAAATATCTGTTTAGTTCTTACCAGAAAATTACAATGGTTAAAAATAAATTGTAATTGACTTCTGTCAGAAATAAATCAACAGCATATTTGTCAAAGATTTTTCAAGTGTTTACGTAAGTTATGTACAAACAATTATTATTTAGTATTGTTGAACTCATTTAGGTCCTGGCTGAATAGAATATGTCATGTTTGTTCTTTATTTTCAATCAAGTGCACTTGTCAAATTTAAAGTTGTTGACTGGTCATGTCATGTTTTTCGTATCAATCAAGTTTTTACCTGCATAGCGTAAAGTTGTTTTTTTATAAGTATTTTGTGAGATTTCCATGCAGAGTCTTGTGACATAAATATATGTCTGCCATAGCCAACCCTGAATTTCCATAACAGGTTATGGGCCTTCCAGGAAATAAAGGAAAATGATTTTTATCATAGCAAGTTTTCAGTCGCCAAACAAATCTACCATATATGTATCTATCTACACTGAAAAAAAAGGTTTGTTGGATTTACCAAATTAGCAAAGGTTGGCTGAATTACAAGGAAACTACGATAAATATAACAAAACCTCGCTATTGAATTTACAAAACTAAAAAGGTTGAAGTTGGTACCAGAGTTATGATGTAAATCAACAAAGAATATTGTACATTTTACCAAACAAATCTCAACAATTTAGTCTGGTTGATTTTATTTAAAAAATATGATAAATATAACAAGACCTCGCGGTGGAACTTACAAAACTACATAGGTTGCGATCAAAATATAGTCCCTACCAGAGTTTACGGTGTATATTAACAAAGAGTATTGTACATTTTACCAAACAAATGTCAACAATTTAGTCTGGTTGATTTTATCATAAAAATATGATAAATATAACAAGACCTCGCGGTTGAACTTACAAAACTACATAGGTTGCGATCAAAATATAGTCCCTACCAGAGTTTACGGTGTAAATTACCAAAGAGTATTGTACATTTTACCAAATAAATGTCAACAATTTAGTCTGGTTGATTTTATCATAAAAATATGATAAATATAACAAGACCTCGCGGTGGAACTTACAAAACTACATAGGTTGCTATCAAAATATAGTCCCTACCAGAGTTTACGGTGTATATTAACAAAGAATATTGTACATTTTACCAAACAAATCTCAACAAATTAGTCTAATTGATTTTATCATAAAAATATGATAAATATAACAAGACCTCGCGATGGAACTTACAAAACTACATAGGTTGCGATCAAAATATAGTCCCTACCAGATTTTACGGTGTATATTAACAAAGAGTATTGTACATTTTACCAAACAAATGTCAACAATTTAGTCTGGTTGATTTTATCATAAAAATATGATAAATATAACTAAACTTCGCGGTTGAACTTACAAAACTACATAGGTTGCGATCAAAATATAGTCCCTACCAGAGTTTACGGTGTAAATTACCAAAGAGTATTGTACATTTTACCAAACAAATGTCAACAATTTAGTCTGGTTGATTTTATCATTATAATATGATAAATATAACAAGACTTCGCGGGTGAACTTACAAAACTACATAGATTAACAAAGAACATTGTACATTATGTAGAACAAGTCACAACCATTCGGTTGATTGTATCATTGTTACTATGTTAGTTTCAAAGCAATTTATAGTTACCTATATTTACCGGGACAGTTGGTAATGAATGAGTAGCAGACTCATTTGATAAAAAATATTCGGTTAAGTGCGAGTCAAACTCGCGCACCGAGGGTTCCGTACCAACAATTTATAATTTTTACATGTTTATTTAAAAATAAGTAAGTATTACGCTTGACTAGTTTTTATTATTTGTTGAATTATGCCCTATAAAAGGGGGGGTCTTCCTCTAGAGTAGATACCTACTCTAGAGGAAGACCCCCCCTTATTTTTTTAATTATTTATATTTTTAGAGTTCCGTACCTTAAAAGGAAAGAACGGAACCCTTATAGGATCACTCGTGTGTCTGCCTGTCCATCCATCTGTCACAGCCAATTTCCTCCGAAACCACTGAACCAATTGGGATGAAATTTGGTAAGTACTCATAATTATGTAAGTCGGGGACCCAAAGACGGACGTGTTACGTAAATGAATGAATTCTAATTATAGGGTCATACGGACGGAACCCTCTCCATGCGAGTTTAAATCGCACTTGTCCGGTTTTTTATTATTTAACGATTTGTCCGCCATAACGGTTCTTAGTACTCATGTGAAAATTTCAACTAGCTAAGAATGGTCTCACTGTAAAATTGTATACTTGAAAATAATTAATTGTTTATGATTATGGTTCCGTTTGACACCTGTTGCGGTGGCGGTTTGGTGTCTGGGTGTTGTAAGTACCCACGCCCCCTGGGAAAGTATCCCACCTATGTTTGACGTGCGTTTCCTGAGCCTTGCGACTCCGCTGGTGGCACACGTCACCACGCACCCCTGAATGCGTAGGGTTGTACTAGGACTACCCAAGGACCCACGTTTATGACAGATAAAGAAATAAAAGGCGGATTTTCTTGAAAATCGTTCCGCAGATTTCGGCTGTTCTTCTAGTTGTTGCCTCTTCGGTGGATGAGCTGCGACTGACTTCACTGGGCCGGTAGCCCGTCTTATAAATGGCCCGTTGTTCCCAAATTGACGCCCGCGCGTTTTGAGACCATTTTTACTTTAATTTTCACTTAGCCGAAATCTTTGGAGCAGTGTAATTTATTCAAATTTCAACAAAACTAATACATATTTAGGCTTAAAAGATAGGTTTTGACCACGTACTACTTTTAAAACAATAATATTAACACATTTTACAATAGCAAAAAAGTTTCTAGAACAAAAACATAAAAATATTTGGTTTGTTTACATTTTGATTTCAAAGAAATGCGAATATCTTGCAAACGCATAGACCGATTCTCATGAAACAAGCAGATTAATTAGTTTTAGAGCAAGACCTTTCATTTGACACCCACCTTACACAAATATCTTCATAAACAAAAAATCATGTTTTCAAATTCCTCGCGTAATTATCCGCGTGTATGATATCTCTTATCACTTCGTCAAAAAACTATGTTTTACAACTTTTAACGTTCAGATTAGGAGTACGTGCTCTTGCACATGCTAATTAGACATAAAACAAAACAATTACTACTCTCTAATTAGTATCTAACAAGAATTAATCATTCATTACTGAGTACTTGTCATTTGCTTACAACTTGTTTCGATATTCTTGCTTGTTGATTGAAATCTTATTAGATCTACTTAACTAACACTTTATATACAGTTCTTATATACTTTACTTATGTACTTAAGGTTTTTTGCACAAGTAGGTAATACCTAAATTTCGTCATTTTACCTACTTTAGCTTACAAATGGTGTCTCGTCGCCGACAACACCCTTCAAGGACGGAACCCTAAAAATCTACTGCTGATGCAAAGTGGCGCTGCAATCGCTATCATCAGACTTATGGTTTAAACGACTGACTAGTATTGTACATTTAACTAAAACAAATCACATCAATATAGGTAGTTTGGTTGATTTTATCATTGTTACTGTGTTTTGTGAATCATTTCGGTCCACTTTTGACCCCCCAATAACTTAAGATCTATTTGACCTTTATCCTTGCAATTTTGCAAGCCTGTAAGACGTCTTTACCTGTATTTTATATTTCTATGGGGCCACCACACTCTCATTTCATTTGTTCATTAATATACGAAGTAGTTATGTAGGTACTGTAGGTAGGTACTTAAGTTGTACCAAAACAGACCGTTTGAATAGCACGTTTATTGTAAACTTTATAAGATTCAAAATCCATTAGAAGTTTATAAACATGCGACCGAGCGAAGAATTTCAACTGTACCTAACAATAATAAAGTTAGTAGTAGGTATTAGAAGTAGTAAAGTAAAGGCGCTATAAATTATCTATTCTGTGGTAAAGGCTGTCTGGAAGAGATCACTTTCTATCAGCTGGTTTTTTATACTTTCGAAGTGTAATTTGTAAGTCCAAATTGACACTACATACCTACCTACCTATTTATGATAAATATAAACCTTACTCTTGAATCACTTATCTATTATAAAAAAAAACCGGCCAAGTGCGAGCCGGACTCGCGCACGAAGGGTTCCGTACCATTATAGCAAAAAACGGCAAAAAAATCACGTTTGTTGTATGGGAGCCCCACTTAAATATTTATTTTATTGTTTTTAGTATTTGTTGTTATAGCGGCAACAGAAATACATCATCTGTGAAAATTTCAACTGTCTAGCTATAACCGTTCATGAGGTACACCTCATGAACGGTGATAGCTAGACAGTTCTAGACAGGCTGTAGCCTGGTGACAGATGGAAAGACAGACAGACAGACAGACGGATCGCGGATCTTAGTAATAGGGTCCCGTTTTTACCCATTGGGTACGGAACCCTAAAAACCACATCAAAATCCGTTGCGTTTTTTTAAAGATCTAAGCAGGTACCTACCTAATTACCTACATAGACAGCGGGCAGCGATTTTGTTTTAATGAACTATGTAGTGATTAATGAATCGTTTTGTCTTTACTTGTCGGTGATTAAGTTTCTGTCAAAAAATATATTTTTGTGACAAGCTTTTATAGCCAACTGTAGGTACTTTTCTTTAAACATCCAGCAATTGCTCACCAAGAGATTCTGAAGAGCCCAAATTCGGTACGATTGTTTTATTTATTACAGAGTTCCTAAGGCCAACTTCCGGCTCCATCATCAGACCAGCCCCATGGTACCAACCATATTATTGTATTGCCAAATTTCAGCTCAATCGGTTGAGGATATCTACCTACTTCAAAATTGCGTTGCAAGATTCCACCCGAAGAAACATACATAGGTACATATATAGGTACATTGCAAATTAAATTAATAAAATGCTTGTACCTAATAACATTATATCTTGCTTTGGTTATTACAACTTTCACCTTTCACGCCGCACAAAGTCATATTATTTTCTCCAACAACCATATTAATACGAAACATTAAACAGTATCTATAAGCCTCCTAGGTACTTGTCGCTATGGTTAAAAAATGTTAAAATTACTAAACAGTATCGTAGAATTTACAAAACCATACGCAATATAGGTAGTTCCATTTCCATCCTACCTACTCGTCCTGTACTTCTGTCACCTTTGTTTGCGACCTCTGCCGTAGGGTTGCCACCTTTTTCTTTGACGGATAAAATATTCTGATCTGGAAGTGAAGTTGTTAATTTCGAAAATTCTTGATTGGTGCGGTTGTAGTTTTTGTAGTTATTTATTTCCTCGCAAATATGATGAAAAATTCGTTAAACAATGTACTATATTTGTTTTATACAAATTTATGTTTTATTTTTCAGCTAATAACAATTTCGTATCTGCTTTAAATATATTTATGGCATCTAAACATGGTACGCGGAACGCAAAAATTTAAATAATTGCGTATAAGCTTAATAGAAGCTTTAGTTCTGTCGTCACGCCACTTCGTATTAAATACAGAAAACACCTTTTCTGTAAATTCTGAAGTGGCGGGAACGCACAGTAATCGTGACACTACTTTAAGTATGTTTGGAAAAGTATTTCCTCGGAAAAAAAAACCGGCCAAGTGCGAGTCTGACTCGCGCACCTAGGGTTCCCCGTACAAACTTTCACTTATTCCATCTTAAATGTATGACGCCGCATAAAAACGAGGTGCTTAACGCAACTGAGTTCTCCAAATATAATGTTTAAAAAGGACTAAATTTATTATGATGTAATTACTAATGTAGTTTTCAGATTTTTCTAAGTACTAAGTTCTAAGTACTTGTAGTATGTGACGATATTACTTGCCAAATTTCATATTTCTAGGTCAACGGGTCTATCATTTTGATTCCCTCGAGAATGTCGAAATGTATGTGTTTTGCGACATAAACGGCTTTTTTACATTAACGTAGAAGTATGATTTTTTTCACAGCTTCAAGTGACCGTAGACTTGAGTATAATTTGAACTCGATACTAGCGTTCTCGAGATAAAGGGTGCCGTTTTTTCCGATTGAGGTACGGAACCCTAAAAATGGATTACCATTCCTTCACTGCACAAGAATCTTTAATAGTACTACATACTATAGATTTTCTCCCTAATTTCATTTATAAAGATTATTTCATTGTTTAAGCTATCCAGCACTTTTGATCCAGGGGTATTCCGCTTCCCACAGCGGCTTATAGTTTTGCATTCGTTTTCTTTTCCTATTACCACTGCTACTACTGCTAGTGCTAGCATTATCGTCAAATACGTCATCTCTAATGAAATTATTTTCACTTTATAATAAAGTACGGTTGGCAACCCTAGCCCTCGCGTCGCCGCCACCGCGGCTGCGCACTTGCTCAGACTAGAGCGCGCGTGCGCGTGGCGACTTGGCGAGCGTCTCAGCGTCTGCGTTGCGTTCATTTATTAATTTTAGGCCGCCGGGCTAGTGAGTAGTCGCTAAAGTCGCTTCCCTCGCAATGGAAGAAGAAGACTTAAACTTGGGGGTCGCCGAATATTTAACAGAATGGGGACTATCTGAAGACACTATAACAAACTTTGAAGGTGAGTGCCTATTTTGATCGATATTATATACCTATATTGTTAATAATATATTGTATTGTTCATTAAACTAATTTTGGTTGTTCAATGTGTAATATTGATAGCTTATTGTGCAGTGAACTAACGATTGAGTGGATGGCTAATGCAGAATTCAACTTGAAACGGATAATAATAGCCCCTCATTGTCAAGGCCCGATAATCCACGTGCTTTTTTGTAAATAGCTAATCACTACAAAGAAAAAAAGTTATCGAGTACTATAATGTGACTAATTAATTCTACATTTATTTGTGTTCCGGTTTTGCCGCTAATGGGTCAGAGTATAGGAATTATTAGGCCTATACCATAGGCCCTAGATATTGAGCTAGAAATAGTGGTTAGGTACCTATCTAATTAATATTTTACTTTGATAGATTTACAAAACGAACTTTAGTAAATTTTACAGATTATTCAATTAAGTTTATCTCTTGTTTTTTAGTAAATCAGATTTCATTCAAATTGCTTGACGATATACAAGAAACGGAACTGAAAGAATTAATTCAGAGTTTAAAGGAAAGAATATTATTCAAGCGAGGACTGAAAAATCTCCAAAACATTATTCAGGTAAGTGTTCATATTATTTTTTTCAAAACTTTTTGGTGTCACGGCTCTCTCACTGGCCCGCGCGTACCGTTTTCGGAACAACTCGTACCAGCAAATTCAAACCTTATTTTTACTTTACCTATGGCTCTAAGTCGTTAATATCGTCGATAATTGCTTGTTACAGGCGACAGAATCTGATGAAACTCTAAGCATTGCTAGCGATTTTTCTGTGCCCAGTTCCACGGCCAGCACAAGCAGTGGAGAGTTGCCGACCACGAGGAGAGAGAAATCTTCTGTAAGTTTTGCCTTTATATTTTGAGTGAGCCAGTGACAAAATCGGGTATTTCAGGAATCAATCAAAGTATGAAAGCTAGATTAATGAAATTTAGTGCATTTCATTTCCCGACCACTACCTGTGAATTTGGGCTCTCATTTGTTAACTGGGAAGAAGCTATAAGGGTTGGTGTTAATGTATGGTATTTTCTCTTTGTTTAGAATGATGATTTAACGATTATTTTAAAAAGCAATAATACTGGAGAAATGTGTCTTGCTTCTTTAAAAAAAAATGGTAAATTAGACACTGCGGCACGCAACTACTTGGTTAAATCAGTAGTAGAATACCATGTGAAAAAATATGGCGAAATGAAAAAACAACAATTTCAAGATATTTCCGCCCAAATTGTTTCGTTAGTCCCAACTGAAGTGAAGGTATTGAAATGCAAATTCAGTTTTTAAATTGTAATGAAATGAGATACCTATGTAGTTACGGTAGTTAGTTAATTATGATCACTTATTTACTCCCTGTAGTGTAAGGCATGTAGTGTAGTGCTTTTTTTTTCAAATTTTATGCACAGTAGTTTCGGAGATAGAGGGGGGGCGGTGGTAAAAAAAACTGTCTAACTATCACGGTTCATGAGATACAGGATGGTAACAGACGGACGGACGGACTGCAGTCTTAGTAATAGGATCCCGTTTTATCCTTTGGGTACGGAACCCTAAAAACTTTCAAATCCATGTTGTTAAGTTGATATTTATGACAAATACACTTAATGGTTATTTTGATTTCCTTGATTTTCATGCTTAGTTCTTTATAATTTGTTTTGATTTCCATAGGAGACATACTACATTCCGAGCCAAAAGTTTGGAAAAAATAAATATATTCCAGCAAGGGGAAAACTGCCTGATAAATATAACAATCACAAACGTTTGCTGCGGAAGAGTGGGGTAATAATAAATGAAAGGAGAGTCCACACAAGCACCAACGATGTTACGGCTGACACAGCTGCAGCAGTTGAAAATCAAAGTGGTATACATTTAATTTTCAATAGTTATATCTAATTAGGCTGAAGCTCGACTAAACTTGATCTATTGTTTACCAGTATCTAATGAAGAATTTGAAGAGTTAAAAGTTTGGCTGAAATACAACAAGGAGCCAGTGCCTGAAGTAATCGAAAATTGGAGGAAAACAACCACATTGCGCCTGAAGGAACTACAATCCGAAAAATATGCAAACTTACATGACATAGTAAACGATTGGCCCTCTTATAAATTGAGTTTCGGATATAAGTTGGTAAGTTGTGACCCTTTTTACATGCTTTTTATTAGCTTGACCCCATATATTTGTTTCAATCTTGTGAGAAATATTTAAAAATATATATATGTATATGTTACAGTCAAAACTCTTAATCGGTCAAAACTACTTTTGACTGGTTTCAGTCAAAACCCTTATTGCGTTAAAACGCGTTTATTCTAATGAAATAAATGTTAGCTATCGTACAAGGTTATATAAAGGGTCAAAAAAAAAACCTAACAACCTAATAAGTTTCCTAACGACCTTTAGGTTATTATAATTTAGTAGAGAAATAAAACAGAAACCACCTAATAATTTGTTATAATAGTTTTGACTGGTCAAAAGTAATTTTGACTGGTTAACAGTTTTGACTGTGACATATATATATATAATTGTTTTTTTTTTCAGATTGAACTGGATTTCGAGTCAAAGTTTAAAGGATCAGAGCTCCGACTGTTAAAAAAATGGCCCATATTTTTAGAGAAAGCGCTTAGTCTTTTGAAAACAATTAAAGTTGCTTCTATCTACATTAAATTGATTGAAGAAAACCCAAGTGAAGGTTGGTTATTATATACTTGTATCGATCAAAACTTTCACGAATTTCACACTAAAACTGAACTCGGAAGTTTCGGTTTGTGAAATTAGTGAGTTTTGATAATAAAACCATTTATATTTGTTATGTATATTTAAAGTGTGTTTTTATAATAGCAAAAATAGTTTCGGAGGTTTAGCAAAAAAATCTCTGATAACCAGCTATCTTCTTAGTAAAACTTAAACTAATTAAGTCAACGAATATGCATCATAACTTATTCCATTTTAATTTTTCAGATGTTAGAGACTTCTGTTATTGCGCGGCAATTGGATATAAAATAGTTCCAACTGTGAGAATACAGTGTCAAGATACAGCTGGCAAAAAAAAACCATAAAGCCAAGCACTCAAGAAGCTATGAACAGTTTCATTCTTCATGCAAAGGTATGTATAATTTCACTTTAAGACTATTGTGAGATGATGACTTTCCATACTAACAACTACAACCCTCTAAGCGTTAACCGATTTTGACACAATTTTGATATACCATCAGTCGGACCACAATCTATGTTACATACATTATCTAGTATTAAATATTTATTAAATATCAATAAACAATAAAACACTAAAACAGGAATATAGTTAAATCTTATGATGATATTGAAAAAAAGCGGAACAACGAATTTCATGACCTTCCTTTTATTTAAGATGCTATGTTACGTGGAAAAAAATAAAGCTTCCGATTGAGCCTTTTGATCGGTTTTGCAGAATTACGGTTTGTTTTTACAATTTGGCGGGTTCGATTCCCGGTTTAGATAGGAGATTATTCAAAAATGTTTGAATGCTGTTCAAATTGTCTTTATAATCAAAACAATGTCTTCTTTCAGTAAAACTGTCTATTTAAAATACATAAGATACTTTCCCTGTATAAGTACACTTCTTGCTTGAGAGCTTCGCACAGACTAATCATAAGGGTGACATTACGTTCCGAACCCCTTTAAATAAATAAAAATGCAATACCTAAGCAATAAAAAATAAAAGACTAGGAATTATAAAAAATATGGTTAAAAGTAAACAATTCATTCTAATTTCCAGAACCAAAGCGAAGTCCCCACCCAGCTGGACTATCGGCGAAAAGCCCAAACTGCTAAGGGTCTATGGTGCCAACCCATCATTATTGCTGTCGGACCAACCATCGATGCCCTAAAGGATTTCTAGCCAAAACCTAGCAGCCTTGTGTCCTTTATAATAAGAAAGGTTTTGTATCATATACGGATATAATTTTAAGATGAGTGATCTAGTGATTATTTAATTGTATTTATGATTGCTAAAATAAATTTTATGATATGTACCAAAAATCTGTTTATTTTTCTTTAATACACCGTTTTTATTAAGCCCATATTAAATAAGGTTACTGGTAATTCGACGTATTCTAGAAACTGCTGATTTACTTGCTGAAAAGGAATATGTTGAATAACCAATAATCCTGTATATTTTTGAAGTGTTTGTCAAACAGTCTTAAAACCTTTTTTTTTCAGATCCTGCATTTCTTGCAAGGTTTTTTCTTCTACTATATTTTTAGGGTGTGTGGTATCATTGAAAATTAGATACTTACTAGCTAATCTCCAATATTGCTGATATGGTACACACGTACTTTCGTGGCCACTGCTGGCCACGAAAGTAGTACGTTGTTTGAAAATCTTAACTGCAATATGATTTTGCTCTCATACCATGTCAGCAATATTGGAGATTAGCTACTAATTTTCAATGATACCACACCCTATTAATATTCTGGAAATCAATGTTTAGTAATATAAACCAAAAAGTCGTGTACATTTTACTAGTGTTAGTTTGATAAATTAACCAAACTAACACCAGTAAAATGTACACTATTTATTTGGTATGTTTTACTAAACTAAGACCGGTACGTACAATCAGACAAGCACTGATAAAATATTGGTAGATATTACCATTTAAAGTTTGGTAATAACTACAGCATAAATCTGTTAGATATTACCAAACAAATGTTAGGAAAAAATACGAAACAAACATGATAGACAATACTTAATTGTATCTGATAAAATCTACGATACACTTCTGGTAGATAATACAATATTATCTCTGATTAAAAGCACGATACACATCTGATAGATGATAATAAGCTAACCTTGATAAGAACTACATTACACATCTGGTAGATATTACCAAACAACCTTTGGTAGTAACTAAAATTAAATCTGGTACTTATTACCAAACTAACGCTGATAAAATACACCGAACGTCATTAGTAATTGCTGCAAAATTTTGTTTGTTAGAGTTTACCAGATAAAATAGATTATACTTACGAGTTAAGTTTAGTTTTCTCTATCAAACTGATTTAATTCATTCTACCATATAATTAGTGCTATCTACCAAATTTTTGTTGTAGATTTTACCAAATACCTTTGCATTTTCTATTAAACTACCTTCGGTCATTTGTACCAAAAAAAGTAACAGTAGAACATACAAAATGTATTTGGTAAAAATAACAAGTATTTTGGGTAAAATATACAATATCTCTTTGGTAGATTGCAGCAAACTACATCGTACTTTTTACTAAAATACTTTGATGAAAACGTTACAAAAGTACTTTGGTAAAATATGTTACTAAAGTACTTTGGTGAAAAATGTTACTAAAGTACTTTGGTAAAAATAATACTAAAGTACTTTGGTGAGAAATGTTACTAAATTACTTTGGTAAAAAATGTTACTAAAGTACTTTGGTATAAAATGTTACTAAAGTACTTTGGTAAAAAATGTTACTAAAGTACTTTGGTGAAAAATGTTACTAAAGTATTTTGGTAAAACATTATACTAAAGTACTTTGGTGAGAAATGTTACTAAATTACTTTGGTAATGAACGTACAAAATATAGGTGTAATCTACCAAATAAATTTGGTACAACATCAACTTAATGTGTTTGGTAAAATCAACCAAAATTCGTGATAGGACCGAAATCAACCGCAAACTTTGGTTACATTTACGCAAAATCTGTTAAATCCAACCTAACATTTTTTTCAGTGTAGATGCCTAGTAACAAAGAGATGCTGATTTCATAACCCTAGTAACGGACAAATGTTTGTCAAATATAGACGACTGATTAGTATTTTTTTTTTTTATTAGATAGGTATTATAAAGAGGTGGAGTTTTGAGAGCAGTGGTGGCCCAGTAGTATCGGCCGCGACTTACAAGTTGTAGATCGTGGGTTCGAGCCCAGGCAGGCGCTTTACTTTGTGTAAATAATTTCATCACCACTACTCTTAAAACGGTGAAGGAAAACATCGTGAGGAAACCGGCATGTCCTAGAACCTAAAATTCGCAGACATTTGACATCCACCAACCCGCACTGAGCCCGCGTGGTGGATAATGGTCCATTCCCTCTCACAGAGAGGAGGCCTGTGTCCCAGCAGTGGGAACATTAATAGGCTGATGATGTGATGTGTGGAGTCTTTAAATAAACTGAGGAAAAATTCTAACTACAAATAGACAGATTACAAAATTATTACTGGAAGCAAAAGGCCACGAAGGAAAAGTATTAAATGAAGCAAAATCCAAATATATAGTACTACATGCTATAGACGAACAGTTATTACATTATGTAATTAATTGTAAAACTACAAAAGTTATATTTGACAGATTGGATTTAATTTTCAGATACAATTTCAAAGAAGACCTTCAAATCATAAAGTTTTATAGCTATAGCCATACTGGATACAGTTTCGAAGATATAAGCTTTTTACAAAATTTGTGTGCAGAAATAAATTGCACAGAAAATAAAATATCAGAAGAAAATTTGATGCAGAAGATAATTACAATATTGCCTCAAAGCATGAAATTACTTAAACATATCTGGGAAATTACACCGAAGAGAATAAAAATATTTACACACTAATTCAGACACTTCAAAATTTAGATGAGCCGGGAACTTCGATTTGTAATAATGAAGTTTTGAAATCAACAGAAAAAATATGTTTTAATTGTGGTAAACCGGGCCACATTTTCAGGTTCTGTAGGAATAAAGTATGCAGTCATTTTAAAAAACAGGTCATGAGTTTAAAAATTGTTTTAGTACAAAAATTTGTAGAAATTGCAATAAAAAAGGCCAGCAATATTAAAATCCAGCGGTAAATCCAGCAATATTGCTGGAACTACAGTCCGGTAGGTAATAAGTTAAACATGGAGATTCCAATAAAAGTTCGCTCCTCTTCTCTGGAGACAAGGTCAAGATCAATAGAAATAATCAAACAATTTTAAGAGGACATACAACTAAAAATGGTCTTTATGAGATAGATTGTTCGGCTAATTTTACTTGCGAAGCTTTACTTACTGAGAGCGACAATATCTGACATCGTAGACTAGGTCATGTGTCCGACGTACTGCGTCTAGCAAAGCTTGTCAATGGAATTGAAATTGGGAGGGAACATATGGATACAATTTATGAAATTGGCATCAAATCAAAAATGACTAGAAAGCCTTTTAGAAATAATAGAGTTAAAGCTAAATGTTCTCTTGAAATTATTCATACAGATATTTCTACATGTTATAAACACATGAGGAAAGGTTTCGAAGTGAGAATTTGTGAAGAAGTGTCCAACTACGTCGGCTTGGATATAAAACAAGTAGAAAATGGAGTGATTTTTTTTCAGAAAACGTTATGTTGAGAAGATGTGAAGAAATTTAATATGAATGAAGCTAGAGAGTGTAAAAGTCCAACTATTTTAATAGAACAATATCCACCAATTAAAATTGTAACTTCTAACAAAAGAGTCCTTGGACCCCATAGACTTCATAAACTCTTCAACACAGTACTAACTCTTAAAGACGAGGTCAAGTACTTGGAGGTGATTCGAATCTGGATACCAAACTGCTCTGGAACAAGCATCTTGACTACAAACTTAACAGCACAATCGCAATTTACCAATGTATAAAATTTTAGGTAAAAAATGGGGGCTCTCTCCGAAGATCACACAGCGGTGATCAGTCCAATGATAGCTTATGGCGCTCTGGTTTAGTGGACAAGGACGGAACTCCACCATTGCCAGACTCCAAAGGTTCCAGAGACTGGCCTGTTCAGCTATCACCGGATGCATGAGGACCACCCTAACAACAGTCATGGAGATAGCTCTACAATTAACTCCTCTTGACCTATACATATAGCAGGAGGCAGCGCCAGCTGCCATCAGGCTGTTGCATCTGGGCATATGGGGAAAGAATCTCACCAGCCCACACGCTGCAATCCTGATGATTCGGTAAAAACCCCTCATCGCTGCCCCGTGTGATAGAAAACCAAATCAAACTATGTTTAACAAAAACTATAGCATAAAAACTGTAAAGGAAGACAGAGATCAGTCTGGAGCCAATGAAGTACGCATTTACACAGATGGCTCAAAAACAGACAACGGTTCAGGTGCTGGCGTACATTCCCTTGACCTCAACATTAACTTTGACACAGTCTCCATCCCACACCTCCTTTGAAAGTTGGATCGGCTTGGTGTGAGAGGGGTTCCTCTTAAATTATTGGAGAATAACCTTACAGGGAGAAAACAAAAAGTCGAAATCAACAATAGATTGAGTGATGAACTATCAGTAAATTTCGGCTTACCACAAGGTAGTATAATCGGACCAACGATCTTCCTGGAGTACATCAACGACCTCTGTCACCTTTCCCTCTCAAAAGAAAAAATCGTCACTTTTGCAGAAATGATACAGCCCTGTTTTTAGTGGTGATTGCTGGGATGAGGTCTTTGATGTTGCTCAACTGGGCGTGGACATGATTAGCGATTGGTTGCAACACAATCTATTGACACTAAAAGTATCGAAAACCAAATATGTCAGCTTTGCACACATATCAAACCTTCCTCCATCGTCCCCTCAATAGACCCCGGGTGAACGTGTCCCACCCTCGAGAGGACCGATAGTTTGAAATACCTGGGTATCATTATTGACTGTCCTGACATCTTTCCGTCAAGACTCATTTTGATGCACTTGTACTTCGGTTGCGGAAACTAATCTATATATTTTAAAACTTAAGACACACTGCAGACTGTAGGACCATTAACATGATATACTTTGCCCTATGCCAGTCATTAATTGAGTATTGCATCACCTTCATGGGGCGGTGCCGCCAAAACTCACCTTATTGAGGTTGAAAGGGCGCAACGCGCTATACTTAAGTTTGGTGCTAGTCTCCCTTTTCGTTTTCCAACCGCTGACTTATATAAGAATTGGGACATTCTTACAATCAGACAATCTTTCATTGCTTACTATAGGAAAGAAACACTCCCAGCTACAGGTTGACTCCAAGCTAACAAAAAAAACAAGCGGCGTAAGGGAAGAAACTGCCCCTCGACACATTTCAAATCAGCACTCCCTCAGAAATTCTTCTGCTTCCTTGGACAGTTTTTCTATAATAAATTAAATCTCACCCTTAATCTGTTTCTTAAAACGAAATCTAATTATATCAAAACAGTTTAAACGTTTCTTAAAACTCTTGATTGCCAAAAATCTGAGAATCTGTTAACTGTTCTCAAATAATTTTCTTTACTACCCCCTGCCTCAAAGGCCGATCTACACTTTATACTCGCTCTCACACATTTTAACATTCCTATACACGACACTTCACAACATAACAAATAACACAATTCGCATTAACCGTCACTACTGCAATTTATATATATAGTGTTTAACTCATTTTTATTTTCGTATTCATCGTTCACCAGAACTACTTTTTTTTTGTGGGGCCTGGTGACCTAACACAGTTTTTTTTTGAAAAACCTACTTCAGGCACCAGTCTCTTGCAATGGTGTATTATAGTTTAAGCATTGATTATAATGTTAATTTTAAGGCAACCATTGTAAAGAGAAAATAAATGAAATATTGATTGATTGAACTTTCACTTACTGCTAGGCACACACAGTTTAATCTTCCAATGTGAATGTGTCGCCCTAACACAAGCCGCTACTGCTGTAAAGCGCTTAGCTATCCATAACTATGGAATAAGATTCCTATCCGATAGTCTGGCAGTGCTCATAGCCCTAGAAAACAAACAAACCAACAGTAAACTAATCTTTGAATGCCACCTTGCCCTAGAGAGTATATCGACATCCAATCGAATCACCATACAGTGGATCAAGGGACATAGTGGGTTAAACAAGGCTCCTGGTTTTTGCTTAGTACGAGTAATACCTGAAATTCTACGACAACTACCTAAACAAGGAAATCTTCATAATTAGGATTGGACATGTCCCAATGATATGGAAATTATCAGAGATAATAATGATCCAAAAACCTGGAAAACCTCCGCATCATGTGTCTTCATATAGACCAATTAGTCTGTTACCAACCTTATCGAAACCGTTTGAGAAGATCATCTTGCGAAGGCTAACAAGAATACTTAAAGAAACTGACTCCATTCCTCAGCATCAGTTTGGTTTTAGAGTTGGTCATTCGACTGTGGAATAGGTTCACAGAGTGGCCAGCAAATTAAGGGAAGCCCTCGAGAAAAGCAGTACTGCTGTGCTGTCTTTCTCGATGTACAGCAAGCATTCGATAAGGTTTGGCTCTTAGGCCTAATGAAAAACCAACTTCCTTACTTACTTAAATTTTATTTTATCCGGTGTCTTTTTTTTTTTTTTTTTTTTTTACTTTGACGTCGGTAGTATTTTTTTGTAAAAAAGTTTTTTTGTTTCATTTTTTAGTTGTACCTGTTTGTTGTTGTAATAGGCAAATTCTTTAGTAAGGTACCCGAATATCATGAAACTTGAACATAACCGGTGAACTGCACAACTTCTGCGTACCCCTTTAGAGCGTACTGGCGTGATTTTATGTTATGAAATGCTATAAACAATAAACAAACATGGTATTGCAGGAATCCCGAGAGATTTGCCATTAATTGAAGAGTTCTGTTCTTCTTCAGATCTTCACCAAATTAAAATGGGACCAGAAAATATTGATAAATATTCTACAAAAATTCAAATTGTTTCCAAAAGGTGCTGTTATTTACGGGGGAAAAGCTATCCGTATTGCCCGAACGTACGTTTTAATATTAATTCCACCCGACAACAATCCCAAAATCCTGACATTTTCAAATTTTGTCCAGATATTTTAGTCTTCCGTTCATCATTTCGGTTTATCTGGCAATAGGTAGGTAGGTAGGGTAGGTAAGTTGGTAGGTAAGGCAGTGGGTAGGTAAGTAGGGTAGGGAAGGTTGGTAGGTAGGATAGGATAGGGCAGCTAGGTAGGTAGCCAGTTGATGGGAGCGAAGCCGCGGCGGACAGCTTGTATTTTATAAAGTTATTAAATACTAAGTGCACGCGAGCGGAGCCACGGGCGACAGCTAGTTTAATAATATAAAATAGACTACCTACATCATATATTTAGTTGACAAAATAAAATACAATGTTTTATATCACAGTTATCGCGCACTTTCTACCACTTACGAATTCGTTCTTTCCATCGGAAATTTTCCTGCGAGGTTCGGGGAAATTAGCTTCCTGCTCAAATCATTACGCTGCCTAAAAATATGGTGTCCAAACTTTCTTCGAAGCGCTTAAAATGTTAGGGGAAGTAGAGATTTGCCATCCACGCATCCGTCTTTGTTAAACAAGATTAAGCTGACGATGCTCTAACACCCGCGACATCAAGAAACAATCACAAAGTGACTTTGTATCATCGATAGCGATTGTAAACATGTGAAAATGTGGATTGACCACTTAACATTACGCGCTGAAAGAATATCATTTTATCTAGAGCACATTCGCGATAGTCACCAACGTACAACGTCTGAGCAAGTTGTACTCGGTGGAACGCAGAGCCAAGAGACTAATTGACGACGTCAAACTGGTGGATGCCAAGCTTCACAGCTTAGCTCATCGCCGTAAGGTTGCCTGCTTGTCGGTCTTCTACAGACTGTATTTTGGCGAGTGTGCTCATGAACTCCACGACCTCATTCCACCGGCCCTCTTGTACCATCGGACATCTAGACGCACTGCAAGTTACCATCCTCACCTAGTAGCTATTCCACCAATTCGCACCAAGCGCTTCCAAACATCCTTCATAATGCGCACAGCAAAAGAGTGGAACTCACTGCCTGCGTCTGTGTTTCCGAACGCATACAACCCGAATCTCTTCAAAGTTAGAGTGAACAGGCTTCTTCTGGGTAAGGTCACTCCATCGTCGACTTTGTCTCTGTCACCTCTGACCTAGACTAGAGTCAAGAGCATACCCAACAAGAATTAAAAAAAAAAAAGGCAGCTCACCTGGCTTGCAATCGGTTTACAGATGTTCAGCTGTTAGCAGTTAGCAGGGTTACATGCTGGAGTCTCTGCAGCTCTACTGTAGACTCAATAGCTAGCTCGAGGAAGTTAGAGAAGCCACAGTTTACATCAATCTAGTAGCACTACAAGGGATATTACAAAACCGGCCAAGTTCGAGTCGGACTCGCGCACGAAGGGTTCCGTACCATTATCGCAAAAAACGGCAAAAAAATCACGTTTGTTGTATGGGAGCCCCCCTTAAATATGTATTTCCTTCTGTTTTTAGTATTGTTGTTATAGCGGCAACAGAAATACATCATCTTTGAAAATGTCAACTGTCTGGCTATCACGGTTCACGAGATACAGCCTGGTGACAGACGGACAAACAGACAGACAGATGGATCGCGGAGTCTTAGTAATAGGGTCCCGTTTTTACCCTTTGGGTACGGAACCCTAAAAAAGCAAATCTGGACGTTAGTCGCCTGAATAGATTTTTATGATATTTATCACACGGATAGATTGAGTGGTGCATTTCTTTCTGGTTACTTATTATATTTTTTTTGTCACGGGTATACTTTTTTTTGGGAGAACCCGCTATTACGTACATTATAATTATGACTGAAAAGAAAAAAACGTTATCCAGAAAACAAATGCAATTTATTTCTTTGTCAAATTTACATCAGCTGGTTTCATCACTCCAATTATTTCAGCATATGCAGATTCTTCATCACGTCTAGGTGGTTGACTGTCTCCGTGCACCAAACTGAGATCCGCATAGACAACTTCATTTGTGGTGACCTAGAAACAGAGAACATTTAAACGATTCTCGTTTATATAGAATATTTCTTCCGTCATTACTGCTTGAAAATTAAGTCAGATATGGTTTTTGTGTTTGTTTGTCTATTTACTTGAACGATTTAATCTTCGTATAAACTGAATTGTTTTGAATGTGACTTTCACAGGTAGGTTTTATAACTACGAAGTCAAATGCCCGTGCGTAGCTAAGACGGATCAGTCATAAATAGTCCACGGGTACTTGACTTCGCTTTTGTTTAGTACAGGCCTTCGTATCACAAAGCCTAGAGGCAAACACTGGGGCCCATAGCAGCGCTGCGACTCGTGGATCCTATCAAGTCCGGTATCCACAAAACTGCAGTACGCAGCAGTGGAGGCTAGGGGTCTGCTTTTATTGGGAAAGATACTGGTGGAATCCTTACAACTATGCACTTACCCTTGTTCTTCGTGGTGGTCTTCTGGTCAATTCCGTGTATATGGTCGGAAGTTGGAGGGAAATATATATAATAAATGGAATAAGAATTTGGAAGGTACACAAACGCGATCCGGTGATAATCTCGCCTGTTCGCTGCGCGTAAAATATACACGAATACCAATTGCACAGACGCCGCACAGTACTTACATAACAAAACTTACATAAGTATCCAATTCCAATGTTTCTGGTGGCTGCAAATTTCGATGACAATATTTTTTAACACTTATATAAATCATCAATATAACTAAACACGTCACTATCACGGATGATATCACGTATATTAAAACAACGTTTTTAGACGATGTCACATTCGGCAAAACACCTTCTGAAAAAAAAACAACTCACTCAAAAACTTATTTCACTACAGGCTCAGAATGCAGTGTACTTCACACAGGTGTTTCTTAATTCGTATATATTTACAATTACTAGTATTTTGGCTACAGAGACAAATTAGGGCCAAAATCGAGCTAATGTGACGTGTGACAGAAAAGACAGCGTTGTCAGTCTGTCACACGAAAACAGTTATTCCAAACTTTTAAGTTTTCACTTCTAACCGTAGCAAAAAAAATTCTAAATCTATGCTTCTATCGGTATTCCCCATGACAACCTATTTTTTTGCAATGAAGCGATTGTCTTAAGGTTACACTAGTCGATCATTCTACCTTTCAAACGTAGTCTGACGATTACTCCACTGTTTGACGATGTACTTTCAAAATTAATAATGATATCAATTTGTCTCATCATTATCTGGGCTAGATAATGATGAGATAAATTGTATAGTAAATGTATGGAAACAAAAAAGTAAAAAAAATATATATTTGAAAGTTATGAGCGTCGAAAGTTCCATATTTCAACACAAATTTTAACGCATCTTTGGGCGGAAATAAATACCATAAGAAGAAGGAATATTGAAAATCGGCATCCATACAGGGATAGACTAGTAGTTCAACAATGCAAATCATTTTATTTTGTAAATATACATTTAGTCGTTTTTTCATGATATCTAGACTCCTAACGGTCTGTTTATAAAATTTCGCGCACTCGTTTTCGTCCTAAATCATCATCCATTTCGCTACAAACTTGCAAAAGTGCTAATTTGTACGCGAACTAGCTTCTTACTGCTCTTCAAAGCATCTATCTCTTTCGCACGTGTTGTCGGATGAGATAGTATGCATTTTAACCCTGCGCGCAAAATAGTTCGTGCCGTCGACTAGGGGAACCTTAATAGGCCTAATACTTTTATGAAAAGGTATAATGGAAATAGTAGATAGTATAAGGAATATTATAATAATTATAATTATAATAATATTATAATAATTTGAGGAGCTCGTGGCTAAATAATAACAGCCGCACGGGTCGATCATCAAGGTTAAGCAACGCTTGACGAGGTCGGTCCGTGGATGGGTGACCATTCCAACATACCGAGTTTCCTCCGTGCCTCGGAAAGCACGTTAAGCCGTTGGTCCCGGCTGTTATTTGAAGATCTTTGACAGTCGTTACGGGTAGTCAGAAGCTTGAGATCTGACACCAGTCTTGCCAAGGGGTATCGTGTTACCCAGTTACTGGGTTGTGGAGGTCAGATAGGCAGTCGCTCCATGTAAAACTCTGGCACTTAGCTGAATCCGGTAAGACTGGAAGCCGACCCCAATATAGTTGGGAAAAGGCTAGGCAGATGATGAGTAGATAGTATAAGGAATAGGTGTAGAAAAGCTTACCATATTTATCTTTTAAATTCACCACTAGCACACAAGCGTGACTGCATGCATCAATATCTGTAAAATAAATAACACGAATCAATAGTTCCCTTCCTTCAATAGCGTAAGTATGACATGTTCCCGATAACACATCACATCACACATCATCAGCCTATTAATGTTCCCACTTCTGGGACACAGGTCTCCTCTCTGTGAGAGGTCATGGGCCGTAATCCACCACGCGGGCCCAGTGCGGGTTAGTGGATGTCACATGTCTTCAAATTTTTAGTTCAAGGACATGCCGGTTTCCTCACGATGTTTTCCTTCACCGTTTTGAGAGCAGAGGTGGTGAAATAATTTACACAAAGTAAAGCGCCTGACTGGGCTCGAACCCACTACCTACAACTTGTAAGTCGCGGCCGATACCACTGGGCCTAAACTGCTCTCCCCGATAACATCTGATAAATAATGATCAGTTGACTGAGGACATTCACTAAACACTTTACTCAAAAGCGTAATGTACAATAATAACTTACATTCGAACTGCTTGTCCGTCGTCTCGTTCGTCATCTGCGGGATACGCTTGCCTTCTGCTACTAGTAGTGACGAACATACTCGTAAGTTATTTGATGTGTATAAGTTAAGCACTATTTTTATTTCTTTCGAGTTATCCATTAATGTTCTACGTACATAATAACGATAACCTGCTGTCCTGCCAGATTGTATTGTAAAATTAGGCGCCTCGAAATTTCTGACATCTGTAATGAAAAGGAAAGTTTTATATTGTTGCATTTTTGGACACAAGCCGATCATCTTTTTTGATGTTTCAGTAACTCAACTTTTTTCAAGTTTTTTATATATACAAATCTATAAAAAAGTCTGATAAACAAAATTAACTTTGTTTATAAATATATATATGTCGGGTTTAGTCAATAGTACGGACGTAAAGTCAAATCACAAGCACGCCCCTAGCGCCAAACAAGAGCAACTACGCATTGGCGCGCTTTTATAAGCACTAGCGTGGTGCAGAATAGAGCGGTTGAGGCAGTTTAGTACTGAGAGCCGTAGAGCTAAGACGTCGTAGAATCAGTGTCGATCCGTAATATTAGTAAGCAGGAATGTAACTTGTGTCTATTGGAATAAACCCAGTGTATCGAATAACTTATGTGATTTCATTTGCACGATTATACCCACCGACCTGCCCACACACGATGTCTTAACCTAAGGGAATCCTGAACTTCCCGATGGTTTACATCTATCGGCCAGCCTTAATGCGACATCAGAATTGGGATTCGATCGTGCTAATGAGACCACACGTAAAAATAATGCTAGTGAAAATGGTTACATTCTTGCAAAAAAAATGTCGCGGTGTCAGTTGCGACTACCCTCGGAAACTGGTATAATGAAAAAAAACCAGTCCGGAGCGGAGCATCAAGGAGGTTAGCAACAACCAAGGAGCTGGACAGGTCAAGGCAGAGCTTGTGGACGTGTGGAAAGATCCATACACACGGATCTTTATGCCAATCTGGTGAGTCGTTTTCATTTTGTTATGACTATGGAAAAGTTTGTTCATTATTCAAAATTCTGGTTTTGTTTACGGTATGGCCCATGTCAGGTCCATAATCTCATGTTAGTTATCGCTGGTCAAGTATTATTCTACTATCACTGGCCATAACCCTTGACTGGCCTTTTCCGACTATTATTGTTTGGAAGTTAGAACGATATGGTGACAGTGACGTACCTACCTTACATTTCAGTCTGGAAATTATAATAATTCCAAATGAAATATTTTGATTAGTTTTATAGTGTGATAGTTTTATGTAGTGAGAATTTACTAAGTTTGAGAAGAAGCATGGTATTCTTCTTTTCTGGTCGTCGGAGGGCCAGACTGTCTAAAAGGTGTCTAAAACCCTGCCAGGCCTAGAAATTGCGACTTAAAATGCTATGGCATTCATTGGATTCTCTAAAGCCCATATCTACCTGGACACTTGGGTTCTGTACTGTGTGGTCTGTGTGGTTCATGTCAACAATAACCCATTTTGCTGTGCCGGTTTAGTTTACTACACCGCTGCACCGGTTAATTTCCATCAAATCTGAGTATGGTTAAGATAACTGTGTGAACATATACTCTGTTAATGTTTTTCACGTTTCAGATACCATATTGCGTCGCAGTGGAGCCTCTGATCCAGGCTAGTGGTTCAGATGGTGTATGCGAAGGCTGATGTGTCAACATCCGAGAGGTTAAGAGGAACGTCAGGCTAGTAGTTCTCAGGTGGTAGCCGAACATTACGAACACAGCTGAGAAGTCGGGCGCTCGCAAGTTTCGAATGGAATATTCGGTGAGTCGCTTCTATTTTATTTCGATAGTGAGGTCAAATGTTCTCTAGTGAAGAGATGCTATTTCAAAATTTAAGAGTGTTCATGTTTGACCACTGAATTGGTCGTGATTACACCTAGCACTATCACTAGGTAATTAAGACACACTTGTAAGAAAGTTAATGAGTATCCTTTTGGCGGTAGTTTCAACTTTGGTTCAGTACGAACTTTAGGATTTAATATCCCATAAGAAGATGAGCTCGTGGCTAAATAATAACAGCCGCACGGGTCGTTCATCAAGGTTAAGCAACGCTTGACGAGGTCGGTCCGTGGATGGGTGACCATTTCAACATACCGAGTTTCCTCCGTGCCTCGGAAAGCACGTTAAGCCGTTGGTCCCGGCTGTCATTTGGGGATCTTTGACAGTCGTTGCGGGTGGTCGGAGGCTTGGGATCTGGCAGCGGTCTTGCCGGGGGGTGCCGTGTTGCCCAGTTGCTGGGTTGTGGAGGTCGGATGGGCGGTCGCTCCATGTAGGGCGCTGGCACTTAGCTGAATCCGGTAAGACTGGCAGTCGACCCCAATATAGTTGGGAAAGAAAAGGCTAGGCAGATGATGAAGAAGATGATCTATCGAAAGTGACTTAACAACTAGTCATTTTCAGTGGCAAAGCGAGTTAGTAAAGTCGTTGGGCGACGGCAATTGTATCGAGTTAGTAACGGTACTGGTCATTTGCGTGTATTCGGAACAGATCTTATGTTGCGTAACGATTTACAACCATCGTGTTCAGATCTGAATTCACTTGCTTACTTTCAAAGTAATATTATGATAGCAGTAGATCTCGCGATCATTTTCATTACATAAAGACTGAGTTAGAGAACTATAGTAAAGGGTTACTGTTAATGATGAGATTTTAAGAATATTGATCCGAATTAATTCGTAAAGCTCCTTCACACGAGCTATTAAGACGCAAATAATATCGGGCTTAATTGTTCCCCTGATATGAACGGTCGGTATATTCCGAGATCTTTGAGTAGAAAGCGTGAATCTTGTGAGAAGGATCCCGGATCACCAAGTTCCTCGGGAATTGGATGTCATAGTTGATGATATTGGTAGTGAGACCAAATATGATTGACATGTCTACTCATACTCGAAGCTCCGGACCGCACCTCATGAGTAACATGTGGCGATGGGTTTACGAAGAGGTTTGAGTTGAGTATGCATTGCAAGAATTATGGTAAAGAGTAACAGCATTGTTACAATTACTTTGTTTAGTTGTTGAACTTGTTGATCGTCGGACCTTTTTCTAATGAATAGTGTTTTGTGGGAGGTTCTAGTTCTAAAACTAAATAGGCCCTGTATTAGGTGCACGATAGGTGATTATGACAGGACGGTGATCGTTATACACCGAAAGCTTTAAATAGGTACGCTTAGAACCTTCAAGTATGCACAAGATAGGTTAGGGCAGATGCCAGCGGGTCATGTACCAATCGATGTTGATGTCAAAAGGATTTGATAATGATGAGCAAGCTTAAGGTGTCGAGTAATTCAGTCTATCGAACGTATTATGTTTGACCGTACCAGTGGATTCTGGTGGAGGTCGGGGTCTAGAGAGAGACCGAGAGACCGTTGTGAGAGCAATATAATTGCTGGTCGGCTAGAGAGCCATGGCGTTGGAGGTTTTACTCGAGGGTTTCTATAAGCTTGGCAGTTGTTGCTGCAGTAGAGTTTTAAAGTTTGTTTGGAGCGACTAGTGGTACATGGCCCAGGGTAATGATTTGGTTAAAGAGTAGAGTTCTCAAATTTCCCTATTTTCACGAATCCAATAATCTAGTTCGGTCAGGAGTAGCCGAGCGTTGTGTGGCAGCTGTGAGCCTAGGTGGCAACTGTAAGCCTAGGTGGCAACTTCGAGCCTAAGTGGCAACTGTTGGCCTGAGTGGCAACTGTTGGCCTGAGTGGCAACTATTGGCCTGTGTGGCAACTGTTGGCCTTTATGGCAACGGTAGGCCTGTATGGCACCTGTAAGTCTGTGTGACACTGTCTGGTGTGAAAATTCATGTTTGTGTTAGGAACCTTACAGAAAGTTCCTATTGAGTCATGAGGTTAAAGGAAAGTAAACTCGCAGTCACGCGTGTGGAGAGATCATGTTAATGTTGATGACGTTCGAATCGTCAAGCCCTCATTACGAAATTTGAAATAGTTTTGGTTTTCAAATTTTGAATACTATGCGTAGATCGTGTTGGTAAGACACACAGAGCTCAAGTACCAATTGAGATTGTAGATAAAGTAGTAAGTACTAAATCTCTGTGTGAACAAGTTCAGAGAGTCGAGTTGACCCGACATCAAGTGCGAGTAGAGCAATTGAGATAGCTAAGAGAGCTATGAGATAGCTAGTAGAGCTATGTGATGGCTAAAGATCGTGAATAGGAAACCTGGTGTATTGTTTCTTTTCTTTGATTTAATGTGAGAGTAATGACTATCAGTGGTACTTGAACTTTGTAATCACGAAGATTGGGTGCTTTTAGGTACCAAATCGATGATTAGGTTGCTATTTTCTTTAAATTGGAAATAGAATTACTTGTTCCTTGCAATGGTGAACTGAGAGATTTGAATGATCATGTTTGATTGTTTGAAAATGTTTCCTCACTCTAGTGTATGAGTCAGGATTGGACGAGCGAATACTGTTTTGGAAATTTTGTATGTTTCAGAAAAACATCCCTTGTATGATGGGCAATTGCCAGGATGGAGTGGACTAACACGACGTGTGGTGCAACACGAGGTGACCATGAGATGGCATGGAGCAAGGGCAAGAAGATGATGCCTGCGGGTGATAGATTTGGGGATCTGTCACCTGAGAGAGGCCCGAGAAGGCGACGTGTGTGTTCCACGTTCGCCTCTCAAGAGGAATTACGGCCTAGAGAACACCATGTGGTTTTAGTCAGTAGGAGTCTGACAGACCCCTCAGCTTTCCCCAAGGGCTGAGGACATCCATTGAGGATTTCCACATGATTCGATACACTGTTAGAACCTGACAATGAGAAACAGACGAGGACGCCTGTCTCGCAGGATGGCCGTGTCGGGTTTAGTCAATAGTACGGACGTAAAGTCAAATCACAAGCACGCCCCTAGCGCCAAACAAGAGCAATTACGTTGAGGCAGTTTAGTACTGAGAGCCGTAGAGCTAAGACGTCGTAGAATCAGTGTCGATCCGTAATATTAGTAAGCAGGAATGTAACTTGTGTCTATTTGAATAAACCCAGTGTATCGAATAACTTATGTGATTTCATTTGCACGATTATACCCACCGACCTGCCCACACACGATGTCTTAACCTAAGGGAATCCTGAACTTCCCGATGGTTTACATCTATCGGCCAGCCTTAATGCGACATATAATAAATAATTTTGTTTATTTGTTTGTCGTGCAACATGAAATAATTTTTAGAGTTTCGACATCAGCGAGTGACACTCTCATTCAATACAAGTATAGTTGTCGGCAGGTAACTTGGCAAAAGTCGTTAGATGCGCACAAGTTGTTTTAAGGTTTATTTGGTTACTAGACGGGACGCGGGAAACGTTTAGCACCGTCAAGAGCGCGCGATTGGTTGGTCAGTTGACACAAAGGTCGACTGACCAATCGCGTTGAGTTCTCGTTTCGTTCGCTCTCTATGGTGGTTTTGTTTTTAATGGTTTTGCAGGAGTGGAAAATCCTCTTAGGACGCCTCAGACTGACTCGCCCCCAGAGCGAGCTAGCCTGGGCAGTGCCGGACTCGCGGAAGGTGCATACCGACTAAAAAACCACTGCTGCCACCACAGAACAGGTTTTTTTTGTTCTGTGGCTGCCACTACTTTGCATAGCTGATTTCTCATTCAGCTCTTATGACTGTAATTATTTTTACTACAGTTTAGGGTCCCTTTGCAGGAAGGGCTCGCCTTGACTAGGCAAACACAAATAGACTCTTCAAACCGAGTCCCCCGTGCAAGTTGACCCGAAAAGGGTTAGTAGGTTTGTTAGTATTTTTTTTTTTTTTTTTTTTTATTAGTTTGTCGTACGGTCTGTTTCTGTGTCAATTTTTTTTTACACAACCTATTTTTACTTTTTACAATGTGACCATTGACCATACTAATTCTATGTTATATTAATTAATACCTAACCTAATTAACAAAACCAACCTACAACTAGTCCTTTCATTTAAGACGCACTAACAACTTTAAAATACTTATATTCTAATTACCACTAAAACAGGTATACTTACACTTAGCGGGCCTTTCCACTACCATCTCGGCAAAAGCCAAGAAGTGAACCCGGCATTCATCGTCGCCAATCAGGAACGTGAACGATTCCAGGCGGGTGACCATAAGCTCTTAGAGCGGTATCAATTTGATATCGAGTAAGTGACAGATGTATACAAGTCAGATACATCTGTCCCTTATTCGATCTCAAATTGATACCGCTCTAAGAGCTTATGGTCACCCCCCTGGGGTTTAGTTTTAAGTCGATCCGCGCTCTATATGGTGGTTGGCCATACCACATACCACACTACACCAAAACCTTGCTAAGTTATGTGCCGACAACTATAATATTAGATTATGCACCAAGGGGATAAAGCAGTGTCTTACGTCACGGGCGGCCAGAGAGGCCTACTCTACTTTGCACACCTTCTGCGATATAGTAAAAAGCTGCTGTATGTATTGATTTGAATATTATATTTGATGCTTATTGTAGATCCGAGCATTGAATAAATACATCATAGGCTGCTTGACTTTCGAGTTTCTGCTAAATGCTGGATATAAACTAAAAGTAGGGGTTGCGATAAAATCTTGACTCATAATTTTGTTGATCTCCTTTGAACAAAATCGTCATAGGCTTTTTCGTTTCTGTGTTTTGATTTTGCCGGTAGTAGATTTAATAATTATCTCTAAAGCACCTGTTTTGATAGAATCAATATCGCTCGACATTTTTTGTCAACACGAATCTATCTTAATAAATATAAGAGGCAATGTCGCGACTGACATATCAACGCCCAGTCTAAACTACTAAACATAGAAGTTTGAAATTTTTATTTTATACTGTAGGTGTCATTTAAAAAAGGATTTTTCCAAATTCATCCCTTAAATAAAGGATGAAAGTTTGTATGGTAATTTTTATATACTCAAGACCGTCTGGACGCTCAGTTTAGTTTTCCAGTACTGACCAGAAGACCAGAATCCTGAGGAAGAAAAATCGCGAAATGGCTGACTCCCTGTTTATTCGACTGCAAAATCCGCCATGTTTGTTTTTTTTAACTTCACCTGTCTACGAACATTTGGGCTGTCAATACGTAACTAACCGTCTAGCGGTCTGAAACACATGAGGTAATAAAGAATATTATATACATACAAACATACAAGATACGCGCGAAATCATAACCCTTTCCTTGCAGTCGGGTAAAAAGTACATCACAGGAATCATGTGTGGTAAAGACTCGTAATACCAGGCAATCAGAATCATGATGAAGTAGATCAAAAATGACAAAATCTATATCAACCCGAGCGAAGCTGGGGCAAGCAGCTAGTATTGCAATAAAATTCTCTGAAAATTACAACACCAAACATCGTATTTTGTTTCACATTCTTTGAAATTGCACCATTTTTCTGTTTTTTTTTAGCTCTGCTTATGGTGGCCAGTTCGATGTTCGAACAAACCTCTTAACAATGCTTTATGATTTTTTTACTTAGAGTTTTCCACGAGTTTCCACACGAATTTGACGTTACAGATTCAAATCATTTTATTCCCTTGGGAGTTCCATACAAGTTGACCTTCCTTGAGCGGTAATGTTTTACTTTACGTTGAGAATGCATGATATATGTAATTGGAAATTGTCGAGCAGGTGGTTTGTTTTTTTTTTTTAAAAACTCCATAAAATTTTTATTTCATGGTTTTAACCGACTGCCCAAAAAGGAGAAGGTTTTATGTTTGACAGTATGTATTTTTTATGAATGTTCACCGATTTCACCGTCAATTTTGGACCGATTTTGAAAATTCTTTTTGTATTTGTAAGTGTATACTCCTGAGGTGGTCCCATTGTCACTAAGTCAGAATCTGATGACGGGATCTCATGGAAATCGAGGGAACTCCACAAATATTATAGGCATACATATAGCGATTTTGGTATTTTCATCAACAAAGCAATCAGAAATTACCATTGGTGTAGTGGAACTGATAAAGGTGGCCACTGGAACTCTTTAATGAAAAGTTTATAAATGGTACTGATGAAAATGGTACCATTGAACTGATGCGATGATGAAGCCGGAAGGTAGGCACTGGAACTCCGTGATAAAACAATGGATCCTAGTCGTGTATGGGCTTATTGGTATCGTCATGAGATGTACTTTGGCTATGATTTTCATGGTAATTAGAGATACCAAAACTAAAAAAAGAAAATAAAAGTGGCAAAAAACGAAAAAAAATAAGTATAAAGAAAGAAAGAAAAATATTTATTTGTGACCCGCACAGGAGACACGAGATAAGAAAAACACAAACAATAATAAAATAGTACATTGTTATCCTAGGGGTGAAAGTAACTTATTTAGTCCCGAGACGGGGTTTGGCGCCCGGAACGAAGTGAGGGCGCCAATAGTTCGAGGGACTAAATAAGTCTTTAACCCGAGGTAAACACTGTGCTTTTCATTACAAATACAAGGAAATAAAAATAAAAACATGAATTAGCTAAAGAAAAAATGATTGCCGCTTTCCCGCATATTTTGTTTGTTTTTTTTTTCTGTGGCCGGCCTGCTATTCAGCCATTATTTTTATTTTCATCATTGAAAAAATGGTAAATATTTTGCCTAAATCTAAGTTATTTTAAAGAAATTGTTGAAACTAAATTATAATAAAGTTATTTAAAAATATATATTCTTTAATCAATACTTAACTTTAAGTTATTTCAATTTTACTTCGTGGTTGTATAGAAAGTTGGAACATGGTTCAATAGATATGTGAAAAGGAACTAGTTTTTTTTTTAAATAATTTGACAGCTGTCAGTTGAAAGCGATTCTCCCTAGGGCTAAAAAGTATTACTTTCAACCCCTCAGGCAACTTAAGACCTACTTTCAGAGTATGAGTAATGAAAAATAAAATAAATAACCCCGTGCGAGACCAAAAAGGCTCCTATCTCAGCATGTGCAACGATATTAAAAAGAAAATATCACTGCGCTGATATTCTGATAGGGCCCACTGTTGATGCCACAGACACATTCACGGAAACGGATCTTATTTAAGAAATAAAATAGAACAAGATATATAATAACAAAATAGTATAAATAAACACAGTAGGTGAGTCACAGTATAACGTATACAATCGAAATAAAACACAATAAATGTACGAACATAATCTCAACACAACTTTAATTAACAACACGACTTTGGAATAGAAAGTTATTTCTCGCTTTGTAGTGTTTTGTTTTGGAAGTCGGTTTTTTTTTTGTTAAATATTTTTGTACTTATTGTCAAAAGCTATTGCGACATTATCGTGGATAGAATGTGCTAAGTCCTTGAGTTTGCAAAGTGTGTTGGAGACAGTTAGAAGCTTAATGCTCACCTGTTTCATAAGTAACATTCATCACAGCCACACCGGGTGGTCTGTGATTAATATGTGTGTACATAAAGAAACAGTCGCTCGAGTTACACCGAAACTTCCACGGGAACGGAGACTTCACAAGTGGTTGTGGTTCAGTGCCAGGTGCTCCATTGTCTAAAAACAAAAATAGTCTTAGTAATTCGACAAGTGAAACTATGAATCATCATCTGCCTAGCCTTTTCCCAACTATATTGGGGTCGGCTTCCAGTCTTACCGGATTCAGCTGAGTATCAGTGTTTTACATGGAGCGACCGCCTATCTGACCTCCACAACCCAGTAACTGGGTAACACGGTACCCCTTGGCAAGACTGGTGTCAGATCTCAAGCTTCTGAGAGCTCGTAACGACTGTCAAAGATCTTCAAATAACTATGAATAATAAGAATTATGTTTTTTTTTTTATTTAAACAGGCTTTTTGAATTGAAAGGTATTAAATGCCAGCTTCACTTCACCAGCTACATAGTACCATATTATTTCAATGTTTTCCAAATTACATAAGTATGCCAAGTTTCATCTTATTGTTATGTCTGTGTTGCTTGAAAAAAGGATTACTAGTAAGTTGCCAGACACGCATACAAAAGCAAAGAAATATAAAGTGTTTAGTACAGGCCTTCGGATCACAAAGCCAAGAGGCAACGTCGGGGCCCATTAGCGACGTTACGACGCCTGGATCCTATCAAATCCTGTACCCACGAAACTGCTATCCGCAGCAGTGGAAAGCTAGTGGTCTGTTCCTTATTGGGGAGAGATACTGGTTCCTGTCTGACAGGTGGGAAGTGGTACAAGCACACTAATTAACACTAGTACTCACCTAGATTCAGGTCGGGAGATCAGGGATAGGAGAATATATATAATAACGGGTAAGGGGCGTGGTCTGGAGGCAAAGATTCCCTGCAGACACCTGGACACGCTCCCGCCAAAATTTCTTCGCTGTGCGCGAAATATACACAAAAACCAAAGCACAAAACGCCGCACAATACAAATCGCGAATCGCGGATGCAATTCCGATGCAGTTGGGGTTGATTATCGATTACAGATAATCACACGATACTCCGAATTTTCGCGTTGCACGCGATCCCACAAAATTTTCTAGACTAATGACACCTGTCAACCGTCAACTGTCACAACTGTCAAAAATCAATGACAGCAGGTTGACTCGGTGTTGCAACAAAACGTTTTGGAACCAAACATAAAGCTTTTGAAAACAAAGAGCTCAAATGGCACTGCAAGCATTCGAGATTTGGCATCAATCCCTTTCTCCGAGGCACAGAGGAATCTCACCATCTAAAAATTGTCAGCCATTCACGGACCGACCTAATATACCGCTGTTAAACCCGCGATGGTTTATGGTATGTAAATACATTCAACAAATATTTAAAAAAAAAAATGTTCTTACTCAATAAAAGGTAAAAGAAAAAACCTCGTCAAGCATTTCGATCGACCTTTATAATTAATTAGCTACTATTAATATAATTAATATTGTTGATATCAACATAATGTTCTGAATTCGAGTTATTTGTCACTGTGTCGTAGATTTTTCAATCGGATATTGATTTTATTTTAAACAATTCCTCAATCTAATCGAATAAGTAATTAAATGTTGAATCTTTTAAAACAAGCTTTTAAGGTTACACTAGTCGAAAATTTTTCCATACAAACGTAGTTTAGGGATTATTCCACTGTTTGACGATGTACGTTCAAAATAAAAAGTGATATCAATTTGTCTCATCATTATCTAGCCCTGTATGAAGCAAAAAAGATAATATTTGAAAGTTATGTGCGTCGAAAGTTCCACATTTCAACACAAATTGTAACGCATTTATGGGCGCGAATAAATACCATAAGAAGACGGAAAATTGCAAAATGGCCTCCATACAGGGATAGATTAGTAGTTCAACAATGCAAATAATTTTATTTTGAACAGATAGATTTAGTCCTTTTTTCATGATATCTAGACTGCCAAAGGTCTGTTTATAAAATTTCGCGCGCTCGGTTTCGTCCTAAATCATTATCCATTTCGCTACAAATATTCAAAAGTTTGTATTCGTACGCGAACTAGCTTCCTACTGCTCATCACAGCATCGATCTCTTCCGCAACTAGTGTACCCTTAATGTACTAATAAATCGAAACGTAATATCGCTTCATTATCATCAGCCTTTTAATGTTAACACTGCTGCGACACAGGTCTCCTCTCACCACGCGGGCTCACTGCGGGTTGGTGGATGTCACATGTCTTCGAATTTTTGGTTCTAAGACATGCAAATTTATGAATTCGCAATACATATTCAATGAGTCTGGTCGAGGAGTTGCAACGGCCTCCTTCCAGCTCCATTAAGATCCGTACAACCATAAAATATTATTTTAATGTTTCCAAAATTACATAAGTACCTACGTCAATTTATAACTTAATCGGATGCCAAGAAGGCTTGAGTCGGTGTATTTGGTACCTATTGTTTTCCGTTTTTCGACACCGACTTTGGAAAAGAAAGTTATTTTTCGCTTTGTAGTGTTTTGTTTTGGAAGTCGGTTTGATTTTCTTACGAAAAAAAAATTTTTGGTTGTAAAAATGTCGGTTTAATTTTTGTTTTTTATTTTTAGTTGTGCCTAGCAGCCAAGTTCTTAAGTAAAATAACTATAATGCCAGAATAGATTACCCGAATATCATGAAACTTGAACATAACCGGTGAAATGAGAATGTACCAAGGTGAATTGTACACATCTGCGTACCCCTTTAGAGCGTACTGGCGTGATGTTATGAAATGTGTATAAACAATAAACAGACATGCGATTGCAGTTATCCCGAGAGATATGCCGTAATTTATTGAAGAGTTCTGTCGTATTATATCTACGAATTTCTTTATCAGATCTTCACAAAATTTAAATGGGACCAATTTGGAAACATACTCTTAATAATAAAAAAATAATTTTCTAAATCGTTGAAAATACACAAAAAAAAAAACAAAAAAAACGAACATGAAACCGCCTCCTTTTTGGAAAGTCGGTAATAAGAGTAACTCAGTCTGAAAGACAGAACTTATAAAAAAGTATAAAGACAAATTGCTCTGAGCGTGACCATACCAAAAGGGTGACAATAGTATTTGCTGGGTGCAACATCATCGATCATTTACTTTAGAGATTTGAGCAAATCTCTGTTTCCATCATTTCTCTGCAACATATCCACTCTATGTAGTTACCTATACGGATACGCAAGTTGTCATATCATGACAGATGAAAGAAAGATAGAAAATTTACTTACAATAATCATCATATCTATAAACACTCACATCCGCAGCCAAACTAATAGCTAAAGTGATCAGTAGGCACATTAATCTGTACATATTTCGTAAATAATACCACACAAAAAAAAATGTAACACTTAACAAGAATAATCAAAACACAAGTGGAATATAAATGAATGTGAATCAACACTACTTTTATTACGTTATACGAGTACTATTGTGCAACTGTCAGTGCGAAGCAAACCGAAAACGGTGACAAAATCAGTCCGTTCATCGCTTTTGTTATTCCTGTCTGTCAGTAATTTCCTCTTAATAAAATAAATAGTATTATATATAGTAAATATATTGTAACTTCCTCGTTGGTTTTGTGGTTTCAAGTGCTAAGTTACTGCTGAACTTTAGATTCTGGTTTCGGAAATATTTTTATTGGGTTTTTCAATCTCAAATTTCTTAGTAGTAGCCTGGTGTCTGTACTTTGTGTCCAGTTAATTGCAATAGGGTCGTCCCTTATGTGACTGTTCCATAGGAGCACCTATGCATAAGCCTTCGGGGATACAGACGTGATTTTAAGTTCTGTTATTATATTATTTCTGTATTGTTAGTTGCTAATTATATTAGTTCGCACTCTATACACAATAGTTTTTACAATGGCACAAGGTACAATGAAGTTATTGAAGAGCACTTGGAGATTGACAATGTACTGCGACCCATGTCCCAATGAAAATGAAACATATGAATTATTTTACAACAAACGAAATTATTATGTGTTTTTCCTATTAGCAATAGGAATGTTCTAGTTTGTGATAACAATTATTTATTATGTTATGTCAATGTTGGAAAAAAAAACGGCCAAGTGCGAGTCGGACTCGCGCACGATGGGTTCCGTAGGTACATAAAAAAATACGTTTGTTGTATGGGAGCCCCACTTAAATTGTTTTTTCTTTTTTTAGTATTTTTTTTTATAACGGCATAGAAATACATCATCTATGAAAATTTCAACTGTCTAGCTATCATGGTTCATGATATACAGCCGTGACAGACAGACGGACAGTGGAGTCTTAGTAATAGGGTCCCGTTTTTACCCTTTGGGTACGAAACCCTAACAAGCTTTGGAGGTAATTGTCACGAAACAAAATTTAATTCGTACCGACTGGAAAAGTTTTAAACATATTATATCGACTTATTGTACGTGAAGTCACAGATGCGTGTCTCATCTGGGCCTCACCCCCAAACGTCGCCACATCGAGCAGCCTTTTGCGTCTCGCATCCAACGGCCGACCCTCACAAAGCCATTGGTCCCACCTTGTGGGAGGCCTTCCAACGCAGCGTCTTCCGGTACGCAGTCGCCACTACAGAACCTTTTGGACTTACCGACCATCCGTTCTGCAAGCAAAGTCACTTGGATTGTCAATTTTTCGAGCTATTTTAGTTTTTGGAGTCACTAACAACGAATATGGGGCCAAAATCAAAATCCAAGATGGGTCCGACGAATATTTGCCAACTTTTTGTTGTGGGTGTCATTTTCAGGGTTTTTGGAGTTACTAATAATGAAAATATGATCAAAGCCAAAGTCTCTTAGAAAATGATTTAGGTTTTGACCTCATATTTCAGTCATTAGAGACCCCGATAACCCTGAAAATGACACCCACGAAGACAAGTAATTGTTAAATTTTCATCAGTGCAATCTTGGATTTTGATTTGGACACCATATTCGTAAGTGTCATATCATCACATCATCAGCCTATTAATGTTCACCCTGCTGGGACACAGGCTTCCTCTCTGTGAGAGGGAATGGGCCGTAATCCACCACGCGGGCCCTGTGCGGGTTGGTGGATGTCACATGTCTTAAAAATTTTGGTTCTAGGACATGCCGGTTTCCTTACGATGTTTTCCTTCACCGTTTTGAGAGCAGTGGTGATGAAATAATTTACACAAAGTAAAGCGCCTGCCTGGGCTCAAACCCACGGCCTGCAACTTGTAAGTCGCGGCTGATACCACTGGGCCACCACTGCTCTCCTCGTAAGTGTAAGTGACTTGAAAACCATGAAAACGATACCCGTAACGGAAAGTTGGCCAATTTTCGTCGGTGCTATCTTGAATTTTCGTTTTGACCCCATAAATCAGTTATTAGTAACTCCAAAAACCATGAAAATAACACTCATGACAAAAGATAATTATGTAAAACTTGCGTTCTGAGCTAATTTTTTAGTTAATAAGCGTTTTCGATCTTTGACATACGCTATGATTTTGAAACACACGAAAAAATATATCTTGTTATTTCTAATTTATTTAAATATTAACAAAGCTTTACTATTCTAATTAATTGCCTAATAATGGTTTTCCTTATACGAGTAATCCTTTGGAGTCTCCATGAGGAAAAACATATTGTTTTTGTCTGTAAGTGCAACTGAATTCATTCGTTGATTAATAGTATAGTCTTTACTTCCATAATATACAAAGTATATTGTTATACTATAGACTAATACTTTAATATATACTTATACTATCCATACATAGAGCAGTGGTGGCCCAGTGGTATCGGCCGCGACTTACAAGTTGTAGTTCAAGAAAAACTTAAAGAAAAACTGCGATCACCAACCCGCCTGCCAAGCGTGGCGATTACGGCAAACGCCCCCAAACCAAAAAAATTGCACAAAAAAAAACGGCCCTGAGTGCCCAGCAGCCGCAGCAGCCCTACCCTCGACTATAGAAGCGGTCGAGGCGATGGCGTGGCAAGGGGTGCGAAGAATCCCCAGAGTGGACCTGGCTACCCCAATAAAAGCGACTACTGTACCTGGCAACATAAAACACGTGAACACCCCGGACCAACGAGTAGATAGCCGAACTCGGGGAAGAATTGAGCAGGTTACGATGTAGTATTATAGGGTTAACTGAAGTCCGAAGAGAGGGGCAGCACTCGGGGTCTTACAGGTCTACGCCCTGACCTCGGCGTACTCCCACCACGAGGTAGAAACCATGTATGAGGATATCTCTAGAGCCATGCATGGTCTCAAAACTCACTTCACCGTGGTTATGGGAGACTTCAACGCAATACTGGGCAAATGAAACGAGGATGAGCTGCAAGTGAGGCAATTTGGATTTGATCGTCAGAACCACCAGGGTCACCTACTGGCCAGTTTTATGGGGAATGAGGGCCTTTATATGATGAACTCCTTCTTCAGAAAGCGTGAGCAAAGGAAGTGGCAGAGCCCAGGTGGTGCAACTAAAAACGAGATCGACTTGTCAACCAAGAAGCAAATCTTAAATGATGTCTCTGTGATCAATTCGCTGAAAACCGGGCGCGATCACCACGTGGTAAGAGGCACATTGAACATTAATATCAAGCTTGAAAGGTCTTGACTGATGAAGTCTGCGCTCCCTCCAGCACAGATCCAGATCCAACCTACATAGTGGTCATGGCTGAGACCATGGAGGAACTCAGTAGAATGCTCGATGATATCACAATGTTGCTAATTTGTCTGGCTTAGGAGATGCTATGGCCACCTTCCAGCTCCATCATGAAACCAGCTTCATCCATACTTTAATATTATAAATGAGAAAGTAACTGTCTCTCTGTTTGTCTGTTACCTTTTCACGCTTATACCGCTGAACCAATTTAGATGAAGGTTGGTGGAGATAGTTTGAGACCCGGGCAAGGACAAAGGCTACTTTTTTTATAAAATTCGAAGGAGATATTTGGGGAGTGGGGTAGTTTTGTATGAAACTTCTTATTATAACTTAACTGAACCGATTTAGATGAAAATTGGTATGGATGGAGATAGTTTGAGACCTGGGAAAGGACATATACTTTTTTCATAAAACACGAAGTCATTAACTGATCTACAAAATTTAATCAGTGACAGACCAAAAATTTGCGCGAGAAAGTTCGAAGATCTTCAGTAGGTACTTAAAAAACACCTTACCTGAAGACTATCGCTCTAAGATTATAGCTAACCTCATGATTAAAACAGGAAAAAGTGATAATAATGAGTATTAAAGAAAAGAAAATAAGGAATAAGGAGTGGAATTCCCTGCCGGAGTCTGTGTTTCCAGATAGCTACAACCTCGGGGTCTTTAAGTCAAGAGTGAATAGGTTACTTCTAGGCAGGCGTGTAACACCGTCGACCACATCATCGCTTGCCATTGGGTGAGATAGTGGTCAAGCGCGAGCCTAACTATAATAAAAAAAAAAAAAAAAAAAAAAAAATATTTCGTTTTGTTAATTTGATTTTAATTTTATGAAAAGACGATTTCAGATATTTTAGTATTATTGTTCCATTTTTTGTTTTGCCAATAATTTTTGATTAAAAGACTGATAAACCTAAATGATATTACCCAAATTTGTAACTGTGATGATTACTAAGAGACTGATTAACGAAACAATTAAAGTTATTTTACCTATCCTTCAAATCTTTTGAAAAACCTGCTGTCTGCAAAATAAAACGTTTGCTACCAAAAAATCCAGCTAAGTCATAAAAACACTTATAAATTATTAACATCCAAATATTACTATTTCATTCGTTCCTAATAATTTGGAATATCCAAAAATACACCAACTGTATTTTTGGTTTTAACCTATAATTGCAAAATTCAAATTTATTCAGTTTTATTCATCTCCTGTTAATTTATACCCATTTTTTAACACGCTTTTATATTAGCTTGGTATGTATGTATCTATGTATCAATGTAACAATGTATCAATGTAACGGAATCTTTGAACGTGATTTTCACCCACTTCAAAACGTTGGATTGATTTGAAACTTTGCACACTTATCAAGGACCGATGACAATGCAATAATTTAAAGAGTTTGTCCCATTATCCTTACCATTAAAGCGTGTTTTTTAGTGTTTAGAACTACAGTTTATTTACTTGACATTTGTTTGATATTTTTACAAATTTTTGACCTAAATTACTGTTAATTGACATCTGAATGAAATTTTTTACAATTTACTAATTATTTTTAGTTACTTTTTATTATTTTATTGTTGACATTCTGTAATTATTTTGTTTAAATTCATTTTTATTGTAATTGTGCATGATATTAATTTCAAAATATTTTGCACGCCATTGAATGTGGCAAACATGTCCGAACCTTTTATTTTAAATGTTATCCTGTATGCACGTATTATTTATTCGTGCATTTATACCCGTGTTTGAGCAAATAAATATCTTTATCCATGATTAACGGCATAATTAAGGCATGCCAATTAACTGTAGCTAAAAATTATGATAGTATCTTCAATTCGCAGCAAAGCAGAACCTATGACTCTGTAGTGTATTTGTTTCCTTTTGTAACTATTTAACCTTTACCTGTATTGACAAACGTTTTTAATTAAATAAGTTAATCGTTTTTACGTTAATGTTTCCTGTACCTATACAGGCTGAATTTTCCAAGTGGGCGTGGATGGCCAAATCATCACTATGAAGAATAGCACAAAACAATCAAAGGAGTCACGGGGCCGATTTTGATTAAAACTAAAATTGCAACATTGGATATTTCTCAGCCTGTATAGTAATATACCGACATATATAATAATATATCGACAACCACAATTCATTGACAAAATCTGTATTAACGCGGGCGAAGCTGCGAGTAACAGCTAGGCCAAGTTTCACACCTCTAAATTATCGCTTTCTCTCGACAAATTGTCAAGCACGTGTTATCTGCTGTGATTGGTTAAATGAATTTTCAACAGCCAATCACAGCAGATAACGCGTTCTTGACAATTTGTCAAATTAATTCTGCGATAATTTAGAGGTGAGAAACTCGGCCCTAGTGTACTAATAAATCGAAATGTAATATCGCTTCGTCATCATCATCATCATCAGCATTTTAATGTTACCACTGCTGGGTCACAGGTCTCCTCTCTGTGACAGAGGGTATGGGCCGTAATCCACCACGCGGGCCCACTGCGGTTTGGTGGATGTCAGATGTCTTCGAAGTTTTGGTTCTAAGACATGCTTATATATGAATACGTTTGTTAATACATATTCAATGAGTCTGGTCGAGGAGTTGCCACGTTCCGGCTCCACCATGAGACCAGATCCGCACTACCGTAAAATATTTTTTTAATGTTTCCAAAATTATATAAGTACCTACGTAAATTTATAACTTAATCGGATGCCAAGAAGTGCTTGAGTCTTTGGTACCTATTGCTTTCCGTTTTTCGACACCGACTTTGGAAAAAAAATGTTATTTTACGCTTTGTAGTATTTTGTTTTGGAAGTCGGTTGGAAATTGTTTGTTGTAAAAAAGTGGGTTTAATTTTAATTTTATCATTTTAGTTGTAGTACCTAGCAACCAAGTTCTTAAGTAAGATACCTTTAATGACAGAATAGATTACCCGAATATCATGAAACTTTTACATAACCGGTAAAATGTGAGTGTACCAAGGTGAATTATACACATCTGAGTACACCTTTAGAGCGAACTGGCGTGATGTTATGTTATGAAATGTGTATAAACAATAAACAGACATGCGATTGCAGCTATCCCGAAATATATGCCGTCATTTATTGAAGAGTTCTGTCGTATATCTACGAATTTCTTCATCAGTTCACCACAAAATTTAAATGGGACCAATTTGGAAACATACTCTTTATAACAAAAAAATAATTTTCTAAATCGTTGAAAATACACAAAAAAAAAAAACAAAAAAAACGAACATGAATCCGCCTCCTTTTTGGAAAGTCGTTAATAAGAGTAACTCAGTCTGAAAGACAGAACTTATAAAAAAGTATAAAGACAAATTGCGCTCAGAGCAATTTGTCTTTATACTTTTTTATAAGTTCTGTCTGATGACCATACCAAAAGGGTGACAATAGTTTTGCTGGGTGCAACATCATCGATCATTTACTTTAGAGATTTGAGCAAATCTCTGTTTCCATCATTTCCCTGCAACATATCCACTCTATGTAGTTACCTATACCCACAATTTTCCGGTCAAGGGATACGCAAGTTGTCATATCATGACAGATGAAAGAAAGATAGAAAATTTACTTACAATAATCATCATATCTATAAACACTCACGTCCGCAGCCAAACTAATAGCTAAAGTGATCAGTAGGCACATTAATCTGTACATCTTTCGTAAATAATACCACACAAAAAAGAAATGTAACACTTAACAAGAATAATCAAAACACAAGTGGAATATAAATGAATGTGAATCAACACTACTTTTATTACGTTATACGAGTACTATTGTGCAACTGTCAGTGCGAAGCAAACCGAAAACGGTGACAAAATCAGTCCGTTCATCGCTTTTGTTATTCCTGTCTGTCAGTAATTTCCTCTTAATAAAATAAATTGTATTATATATAGTAAATATATTGTAACTTCCTCGTTGGTTTTGTGGTTTCAAGTGCTAAGTTACTGCTGAACTTGAGATTCTGGTTTCGGAAATATTTTTATTGGGTTTTTCAATCTCATATTTCTCAGTAGTAGCCTGGTGTCTGTACTTTGTGTCCTGTTAATTGCAATAGGGTCGTCCCTTATGTAAATGTTCTATAGGAGCACCTATGTATAAGCCTTCAGGGATACAGACGTGATTTTAAGTTCTGTACTTATAAAGGTTGTCTCAGTAAGAGTGAACTTTTTCATTTTAAAATAAAAACAAGTATTTTATGACAGAGTTGTGATATTTTTATTGTATTGTAAAGAAGACATGTGCCGATTAAGTATGGAATAAAATATCCGGCAAATGACCCCCACGGCTCCGATGACAGGCCATTAATCTTTTCATGAAATTTTCCATGACTTTTGCACAGAGATGTGGCTGTATCTCATCGATGACGCGTTGGATTTCCGATTTGAGCTCAGGAATTGTTTCGGGTTTATTCGCATAAACCCGAGATTTCACCAAACCCTAAAGAAAAAAATCGCACGGCGTTAAATCGCACGATCTTGGTGGCCAGTTGACATCAGAATTTCGTGAGATAATGTGTTCTGGAAATCGTTGCTGCAATAAGTTGATTGTTTCATGCGCGGTGTGGCAGGTTATTCTCCATAATTGACCCAGTTTCTTCAAATTTTTTGACCACTCTTCGAATGGTTGACACATTAGGTGCATTTTCTCGGCTGAAAATTTGGCGAAGTTTGCGAGCGGTTTCAGCGTGTGATGAGTTTTCACAATTATAACGCATTGTTTTTTCGAAAAGCGCTCAATTTTTAATAATCGGAATAAACAGAGGTGACAGCTGTCAAATTTTAGAGCTGCCACTTGCATGAAAAAAAAAATATTCCAATTTTAAAAAGTGCACTCTTATTGAGACACCCTATATTATTTCTGTATTGTTAGTTGATAATTATATTAGTTCGCACTCTATACACAATAGTTTTTACATTGGCACAAGGTACAATGAAGTTATTGAAGAGCACTTGGAGATTGACAATGTACTGCGACCCATGTCCCAATGAAATGTTATTTGACCGATATAAAAGTGAAAATGAAACATATGAATTATTTTACAACATACGAAATTATTATGTGTTTTTCCTATTAGCAATAGGAATGTTCTAGTTTGTGATAACAATTAATTATTATGTTATGTCAATGTTGGAAAAAAGAAACGGCCAAGTGCGAGTCGGACTCGCGCACGAAGGGTTCCGTAGGTACATAAAAAAACACGTTTGTTGTTAGGAGCCCCACTTAAATATTTATTTTATTTTCTTTTTCTTTATTTGTTTTTATAACGGCATAGAAATACATCATCTATGAAAATTTCAACTGTCTTGCTATCATGGTACATGATATACAGCCGTGACAGACAGACGGACAATGGAGTCTTAGTAATAGGGTCCCGTTTTTACCCTTTGGGTACGATACCCTAACAAGCTTTGGAGGTAATTGTCACGAAACAAAATTTAATTCGTACCGACTGGAAAAGTTTTAAACATATTATATCGACTAATTGTACGTGGAGTCACAGATGCGTGTCTCATCTGGGCCTCACCCCCAAACGTCGCCACATCGAACAGCCTTTTGCGTCTCGCATCCAACGGACGCACCGACCTTCACAAAGCCATTGGTCCCACGTTGTGGGAGGCCTTCCAACGCAGCGTCTTCCGGTACGCAGTCGCTTCTACAGAACATTTTGGTCTTACCGACCATCCGTTCTGCAAGCAAAGTCACTTGGATTGTCAATTATTCGAGCTATGTTAGTTTTTGGAGTCACTAACAACGAATATGGGGCCAAAATCAAAATCCAAGATGGGTCCGACGAATATTTGCCAACTTTTTGTTGTGGGTGTTATTTTCAGGGTTTTTGGAGTTACTAATAATGAAAATATGATATATGAAAGCCAAAGTCTCTTAGAAAATGATTTAGGTTTTGACCTCATATTTCAGTCATTAGAGACCCCGATAACCCTGAAAATGACACCCACGAAGACAAGTAATTGTTAAATTTTCATCAGTGCAATCTTGGATTTTGGTTTGGACACCATATTCGTAAGTGTCACATCATCACATCATCAGCCTATTAATGTTCACACTGCTGGGACACAGGCTTCCTCTCTGTGAGAGGGAATGGGCCGTAATCCACCACGCGGGCCCAGTGCGGGTTGGTGGATGTCACATGTCTTAAAATTTTTGGTTCTAGGACATGCCGGTTTCCTTACGATGTTTTCCTTCACCGTTTTGAGAGCAGTGGTGATGAAATAATTTACACAAAGTAAAGCGCCTGCCTGGGCTCAAACCCACGGCCTGCAACTTGTAAGTAGCGGCTGATACCACTGGGCCACCACTGCTCTCCTCGTAAGTGTAAGTGACTTGAAAACCATGAAAACGATACCCGTAACGGAAAGTTGGCCAATTTTCGTCGGTGCTATCTTGAATTTTCGTTTTGACCCCATAAATCAGTTATTAGTAACTCCAAAAACCATGAAAATAACACTCATGACAAAAGATAATTATGTAAAACTTGCGTTCTGAGCAAATTTTTTAGTTAATAAGCGTTTTCGATCTTTGACATACGCTATGATTTTGAAACACATGAAAAAATATATCTTGTTATTTCTAATTTATTTAAATATTTACAAAGCTTTACTATTCTAATTAATTGCCTAATAATGGTTTTCCTTATAATCCTTTGGAGTCTCCATGAGGAAAACCATATTGTTTTTGTCTGTAAGTGCAACTGAATTCATTCGTTGATTAATACAGTCTTTACTTCCATAATATACTAAGTATATTGTTATACTATAGACTAGTACTTTAATATATATTTATACTATCCATACATAGAGCAGTGGTGGCCCAGTTGTATCGGCCGCGACTTACAAGTTGTAGTTCAAGAAAAACTTAAAGAAAAACTGCGATCACCAACCCGCCTGCCAAGCGTGGCGATTACGGCAAACGCCCCCAAACCAAAATAATAAGCACAAACAAAACGGCCCTGAGTGCCCAGCAGCCGCAGCAGCCCTACCCTCGACTATAGAAGCGGTCGAGGCGATGGCGTGGCAAGGGGTGCGAAGAATCCCCGGAGTGGACCTGGCTACCCCAATAAAAGCGACTACTGTACCTGGCACCATAAAACACGTGAACACCCCGGACCAACGAGAAGATAGCCGAACTCGGGGAAGAATTGAGCAGGTTACGATGTAGTATTATAGGGTTAACTGAAGTCCGAAGAGAGGGGGAGCACTCGGGGTCTTACAGGTCTACGCCTTGACCTCGGCGCACTCCCACCACGAAGTAGAAACCATTTATGAGGATATCTCTAGAGCCATGCATGGTCTCAAAAGTCACTTCACCGTGGTCATGGGAGACTTTGAATACTGGGCAAATGAAACGAGGATGAGCTGCAAGTGAGGCAATTTGGATTTGTACGTCGGAAGCACCGGGGTCACCTACTGGCCAGTTTTATGGAGAATGTGGGCCTCTATATGATAAAATCCTTCTTCAGAAAGCGTGAGCAAAGGAAGTGGCAGAGCCCTGGTGGTGCAACTAAAAACGAGATCGACTTCATCATGTCAACCAAGAAGCAAATATTTAATGATGTCTCTGTGATCAATTCGCTGAAAACCGGGTGCGATCACCACATGGTAAGAGGCACATTGAACATTAATATCAAGCTTGAAAGGTCTCGACTGATGAAGTTTGCGCTCCGTCCAGCACATATCCAGATCCAAAACCCTGAGAGCTTTAAGCTCGAATGCCAGAATAATTTCGAGTACCTAGGGAGCTTCGTGGACAAATACAGCGATGGGTTCGTGGAAGCTGTCTATACGGTTGGGTCTAAGTTTTTCAAGACCCACCGTACAGACAGAAACAAAAAGCTCCCTAATCCTACTTTCAAGCTCATGAAGGAGAGCTGCGAGATGATCCTCAGTCTTTAGACGATGCGTTGAAATACCGGCAGCTAAATAAACAGATCTCAAAGTCCTTGAAAAGCAACCTCCACCGCTTTAATACCGAAAGTGTTAAAGACGCGGTTGAGCAAAATAAGGGCTCCAAGGTCTTTGCAAGAGATCTGACTATTGGGCAGAACCAGCTCACGAAACTGAAGACCAACAATGGCAGGATCGTATCCGCCAAACCTGAGCTTCTTATGGAGATCAAGAGATTCTATGGGCAGTTGCACACGTCAACCAGTATACCCGTCGCCAATCTAATAAATGACCCTAGAGCTAGTTTGACCCGTCAGTATACCGAAGACATTCCGGACGTCAGCCTGTACGAGATTAGGATGGTTCTTAAACAGCTTAAGAACAACAAGGCACCGGGTAATGACGGAATTACGGCCGAACTCCTGAAGGCGGGTGGAAAACCAATACTTAAGGCCCTTCAGAAACTGTTTAGTTTTGTCATACTCGAGGGGAAAACGCATGGCATGGTGCGGGGGTGTGGTGGTACTCTTTTTCAAGAAGGGTGACAATGAACTATTGAAGACCCATCTCACTTCTTAGCCATGTCTCCAAGCTATTTTTAAGAGTCATCACGAAAGACGTCTCGCGCGCATGTATGACGATTTCCAGACTTAAAGGCTTTAACACCGTAGATCACATACATACGCTGCGGCAGGTTATACAGAAGACGAAAATACAACCTGACTCTTTGATTAGCGTTTGTGGAATACGAGAAAGCCTTAGATTCGATCGAGACTTGGGCTGCAGTCTCTCGAACCGTGCCAAATCGACTACCGGTACATCGAGGTGTTGAAGTGTTTGTACAAAAACGCCACCATCTCAGTTCAACTTCAGGTTCGAACCTCGGCAGTTCGGAACACATCCTTCTGCAGCGAGGCGTGCGACAGGGAGACGTCATATCTCCGAAACTTTTCACCACTGCACTAGAGGATGTCTTCAAGGTTCTGGACTGGAAAGGACTAGGCATCAACGTCAATGGCGAGTACATCATGGCTGAGACCATAGAGAAACTCAGTAGAATGCTCGATGACCTCAGTAGAGCTTTTGAAAGAGCGAGTCTTAAGATGAACATGGAAAAAACCATGGTGATGTTATTCAGGCCATTGTGAATGCCCATGTTACACCCACTCCTATCAAGAGAGACTCTACACTCGAAGTTGTGGACGACTATGTCTACCTGGGATAAACGATCCAGTTAGGTAGGGCCAACTTCGAGAAAGAGGTCAGCCGTCGAATCCGACTCGGCTGGGCAGTTTTCGAGAAGTTGTAACAATTATAAATATGTTACTATGTATATTAGCGACATCTGGTGTCCTTGAGACAAACCCAATATTGATCAGATATATCACTGGTTGATTGTTTGTTCATTTAGTACTACTACTACTAGATGGCGTTGACATATGTATGGCATTGATGAACGTATCAATAAAATATATCCTATTTGTGTGAAATAATTTAATTCAATAAACACACAAATTCAACATACAAAATAATAAATTATTAAATTCTTTTCAAATTAGTTACATAAGGGATACTTTGGAAAATGCGTCTATGGTTTAAAAAATCAAACGTTCAAGGTCTATGGTTGAAATGACTGTATCTTTCAATTCTTTATTCTTTTACAAGAGGGCACTTGAGGTCACTGGCACCTGTGAACTTCATAACCTAAAATAAAACAGATAAATAAATATCTTTGATGTCGGTAAAGACAAAGCTGGCTAGCGTCAAAATGAAAGGACTAATTGTTCAGTAGGCGCTGTGAGTATTAGTTTAAATTTGTCTGAATTTCCATATTCGTGACACATGTGCGTTTGATTTTATCATGCAATTCTCTTTTCCTTGGCAGGGCTCCAAATGTCTCCTTAGGAGTATTTTACATTTAATTAGTATATCTAAGAATAAATAATGGTCAGCTAGCACAAATAGCTACAGCATGGTTTCGAACACTCCTGATGATATAATTTACCAAAGTTTGAAGACAGCTACACAGGATAACGGTACTGTTTGAGAAATCATATCTCCAGTATTGGGAATTGATGGTAAAATGTATTCCTTCTGAAAGTGAGCTGTTTATACCTATATTTTGGAACATCTACAAATTGTGATAACGGACTGTATGCTCGAAGAATTAAATTAGTTGACCAAACTGTGTGACTTTTACTTCAATCAACTTCATGTGAAATAATTCCTGCTATAGTCTCATGCAGAATACCTACCCTTGAGCACGCTGGTGAGTAAGGGTGAAAATACTACCTTAAAAAGTTGCGTGGTATCTTTTCGTCCAACTTACCACAGTGTCTCAAGACGAAAGTCTATGACCAGTGTGTGTTGCCAGTGATGACCTATGGCTCTGAGACGTGGTCGCTCACAATAGGCCTCATCAGAAAGGTTACAGTCTCCCAAAGGGCAATGGAGCGGGCTATGCTCGGAGTATCCTTGCGTGATCGAATCAGAAATGTAGAGATCCGCAAGAGAACCAGGGTTAACGACATAGCCCGAAGAATTGCGAAACTTAAGTGGCAGTGGGCAGGGCACATTGCTCGCAGAACGGATGGCCGATGGGGCAGACAAGTTCTGGAGTGGCGACCACGAACCGTAAGACGTTGCATTGGAAGGCCTCCCACCAGGTGGACTGGTGACCTGGTGAAGGTTGCGGGGATCTGCTGGATGCGGGACGCACGGGACCGGTCAATATGGTGACGCTTGGGGATGGAGGCCTATGCCCAACAGTGGACGTCTTTCAGCTGATGTGATGATGATGAGGTCTTTACCAATGAATTTTCAGTTCTGCAGTACTGGCCATTGAAATGTTTTTTGTTTGGCTAAGAAGTCTAATTTCAAATTAATTTCATTTATAAAACATGGAACAATTTTTCAAAATTATTCATTTATTTATTGATTGGCGTTATGTTTTCATCGCATTCGAAACTTTTTCGTCAACACGTTAACACGTAAAAATTTCGAGTATTTAAGAAATATGTGTACCGTCGTGGGAGCAAAGCGGCGCAAGGGCAGCGACAAGCAACATCAACCATGCTTTATTTAGCAAATACTACAAACGAATGCACCACTTGTTATTAATTTGCCCGCTTCCGGTCTGGAAATATCGATTTGAAACATGAACCGAAAACTTTGGTCGACAATGACGAATTAAAGGCGATTGTGGAAGCTGATGATACTCAATCTACGGCTACATTAGCAGCAGCTTTCGGCGTTAGCATCAAAACACATTTGCGTCAAATTGGCAAGGTAAAAAAGCTTGGCAAATGGGTGCCCCATGAACTCAATGATCGCCAGCGCGAAGTACGTGTTGAGATGTGCCCTACTCAAAAGGCACACAAACGAAGGAATTTTTAACAGAATTTTCACCTGCGACGAAAAATGGACTCTTTTTGACAATCGCAAGCACTCAGCAAGTTGGTTGGATCATGGTTCAGCACCTAAACATTGCCCTAAACGAAAAAAAACCCCTAGAAAAGTGATGGTCACTGTTTGGTGATCCAGGGCCGGTGTGATTTATCACAGCGTCTTACCAAACGGGATGAGCATTACTGTAGATGTGTACCAACTGTGAAGAACTGAACACAATGATGAAGAAGCTCGCGCGTCTCCAACCAGCTTTGGTCAATCGCTCGTCACCGCTGCTCCTGCACGACAACGCGTGACCTCATACAGAACAGCAGACAGTCTCCAAGTTACAAGAGCTGGGGTTGGAAGCTCTCTGTCATCCGCCATACTCACCAGAAATTGCGTCTACAGTCTTCTACTTTTTCCAGAATTTGGATAACTTCTTGTTGGGAAAAAAATTCAATACCCGAGAGGCAGTACAAAATGCCTTTGAAAAATTTGTTGCCGGCAGGCAATAAATTATTGGTTGGCAAAACGCTAGGCAGATTGAATGTTCTGGCGCAACCTCATCTACATGTGTTGCCAAGGTTAGAAGTAAACAGACAAGACAGAATTTGAAACACGACGCTGCATTCCAAAACAGGTAAACTGGACGTAGATGAGAAGGCTGCCAGGCTGGAATAGGATTGATCAAGTCAGTCGCATGTCCAGTGACTGCTGAGCTCAAAGGGAAAACGGCGCGAAGACCGGTCCAGTAAATTGTGGAAGCCTTTGTCCAACCGTGAGATAGAATTGGAGAAAATTAAAAACATAGTCCATTAAACAACCAAGTTTAATTTTTGTGCTCATTGTAATCCACTGGTTTCATCACACCAATTATTTCAGCGTATGGTGACTCTTCAACATGTCTTGGCGGTTGGCTGTCACCGTGCACCAAGCTGAGATCAGCATATACAACTTCTTTTGCGGTGGACTGAAATAATAAAAAATTAAATTAACAACTTCATAAAATACAACTTTCAAAAAAAGAATGAATATATTTATTCGACATAGACACAATACAGCAGCACAATTACAGTAAAAGGGAATAATATTAGAAAGTCAAATATACCTTCACAAAACTTTTTTACAAAAAAATACTAATAATAATCACTGACAGGACTATTGTTGCCAATAAGCCTGACATAGTGGTGATAGACCGACTAGAGCATCGCGCAATGATTGTTGATATAGCGGTCCCCCATGACGAGAACCTCGTGAAGGCTGAGAGAGATAAGAAAAGCAAGTATCTTTATCTGGCTCGCGTGGTTGTCGACATGTGGGATGTGAATACAGCAATCATTGTGCCGATAGTCGTTACGGCCAATGGCATAATAGCCAAGAGCCTCGACGAACATCTGAGGAGGCTCTCGTTAGGCAGCTGGATCAAGGGCTTGATCCAGAAAGAGGTACTCCTGGACACGGCGCGTATCGTTAGGAGGTTCTTCTCTCAGGAGCCCTGACCACCGGTAGCTTGGACCCTGTTCCCGATACCGGTGGGCTACTATTTTTTATATTTTTAAATGTTTTCTTTTTTGTATGTATTTTGTAAAAATAATTAAAAATGTAAGAAATAAGAAAGAAAATGAAATAAAGGACTTAATAATAGTATTTGTCTTTGGTAGGTAAAATTATTTTTGATTATGGACACCGACTTCCAAAAAGAAAGTTATTTTTCACTTTATAGTGTATTCATTTGGAAGTCAGTAGTATTTTTTTGTAACAAAAATTTACATTTTAAAATTTTTTGTTGTAATTAATAGGTAAGTTCTTTAGTAAGGTACCTATAATACCAGAATAGATTACCCGAATACCATGCAACTTAAACATAATCGGTGAAATGAGAGTGTACCAAGGTGAACTGTACACATCTGCGTATCCCTTTAGAGCATACTGGCGTGATGTTATGTTATAAAATGGTATAAACAACAAACAGACATGCGATCACAGCAACCCCTAGAGATCTGCCGTCATTGATTGAAGAGTTCTGTTGTATATCGCCGAAGTTCTTCACCAAATTAAATTGAAACCAATTTGCAAATATACCCTATCAAACAAAAAAATAATTTTCAAAATCGGTCCACAATTGACGGAGAAATTGGTGACACAAAAAAAAACAATCATAAAGTTGAACATAGAACCTCGTCCTTTTTGGTAAGTCGGTTAAAAACGCCGTAGAGCGTGTCCCTACCGAAAGGTTTACCAACTAAGTACACTCACTCAGATATTCACTCTTTGTATTTATGTTTGTAATATAAAACTCTCATCAAAAGAAGTTAGTTTACATCAATAGTGCAACCGAGACCCTAGACAAGTGACATTCTATCATCGAAAGCGTGACTATAGTGATTGTCAAAAATTAAAAAAGTAACATGGATTGACAAGCGAAATCGAAAAAAAAACACATGATCAATCCCTTACATATTGACACTTCGACTATCACCTTCGCTGACATCGCATGCCTTATATGATGTAAAAAAGGTTAAAACTTACATAAGTATTCAATGCCATTGATTCTGTTATTTCGGCAGGGTGCGAATTCCGATGGCAATATTTTTTTACACTTATATAAATCATCAATATTACGAGTATCACACATATCACTATCGCGGATGGTATCGCGTATATCAACACATTGCTTTGAGAAGACTGCGACAGCTGATCGGCACTTTCTGAAAACAAAAGGGTAGTATTTAAACAAGTGACTGTAAATTAAAGTTTTATGTGACAAATCCTTTATCTCAGAAGTCGGAAAAGTCAATTACGCCTACAATTTAGAAGAAATATCCCCAAATAAAGTGTCCACGTGTTGCGTACGCAAGTCACTGGTTATTATCTGAGTAACAATGGATAAAACTAGAACTAAAGCAAGAGAAACAAGAACAAGCACTACGCATAAACGGAAGCAACGAAGGCAGCGATCGAGCAATCGCGATTCTTCGTCGCAGTCTCGTCGAAGTGGAGACCGCAATTCCCGTGAGCAGATTATGAGGCGCCGTCACCAGCCGAACCGGAGTCGCAGCCGTGATGGATATCGCAGTCGGAGCAGCAGATACGAGCAACTCTTTTAATTGGTTGCCGCAGCAGGCAACCAATTAAAAGAGTTGCTCAAAATGTTCGAAACATGTTTCTCGGATAACCTAAAAGACCTGGGATTGACTAATGTAGTTTAAATGGAAATTCAATTAAGTGACTTGCAACCGGTAGTTTATCGCCCGTATAGGCTCTCCTTTCCGGAGTGTAGACAGGTTCAATCTATGGTGAAAGAAATAATCGATGCAGGCATAGTATGTGAGTCAAACTCGCCTTACGCTAGCCCAGTGTTACTGGTAAAGAAAAAGCCTGGTGAAAGCAGGATATGCGTTGATTATCGTACATTAAATAATAAATCAAAAAGGGAAAACTATCCGTTACCCTTAATTGATGATCAGCTTGACAGGTTAGCTGGTAATTCTTTATTTGTAAGTTTAGATCTTGCATATGGCTACTACCAAATTCCAGTAGAGGCAAAATCTCAAGACAAGACTGCGTTTGTTACTCCCGATGGGCAATATCAGTTTAAACGCATGCCTTTTGGTTTAGCAAATGCTCCTTCGGTATTTCAACGAGCAATGAGTAAAATACTTTCTAAAGTCGGTTATACCATCGTATATATGGATGACGTATTGATTCCTTCGAGATCCTTTGATCAGGGAATGAGACGGCTAGAGGAGGTACTTCAACTCGTAAAAGACGCAGGTCTTACACTTAAGAAACAAAAATGTAGCTTTTCGTATCGAATGCGTCGGAAAACGTATTGAGTGAAGTAATTGCCGAAACAACTGAACGAATCGATGGTGATGCGTTACTAAAACTGAGGTCGAATGGAGTAAGGATAGAAAAACAACAAGAACATGCTAAAAAGCAGTTCGATAAGCATAGGAAGAATCGGACAAAATATAATGTAGGTGATTTAGTCAGGGTAGAGAGAACAGTTATAAACAAAGATAATGTAGGAAAATTACATAAGCTCATCCCCAAATTCCATCCCCTATCGAATCTTCAAAATGTTACCTAATGACAGATTTCTCGTCGAAGACACGAGGTATGAAAATGTTGTCGCGTTAGACAAAATCCATCCTTGGATGAATTTTAAAGGTTACTCCAGTGAGAGCAATGACAGTGATCAGAGTGAGGGTACAGAAATAGAGGCAGACAGAGAGTGATCTATTACTCTATATAGTAGTAGGTAGGAACAATAAGATTATTCGATTTTGGCGATAATAATGAAATCCTGGGTTAATCAACTTCCCTGATGAAAATGAGTAAGTGTTGCGTGTCATTATTAAGAGTATAATTATATATCTATACATGAGCAATCAGTGCAGATGATGAATGGCATTGAGAAATTGATGTCGCACGTATTATGATTGCAAGATAGTGAGTAAGATTATAAGATATGAGCACAATTTGTCATAGAGGTCAGTGCAGATTATGAATGGTACCAAGATAACGGTGCCGCACAGATGACCAATGATGAGTGACAGATTGTGCAAGAAACAAAGAATGAGAATGCTGATCCCGATTTATGAATTCGAATTTTGATAAAGATTTTGATCTAGGTAGATAAAAATAAGCTGAATTGAGATAAACTTAGATAGTTACATCCAAGTTTATCTCAATTCAGCTATAATGTCACTTAAAGTTTTGTTTGTGATGAGATTTTTTGAATATAGTACATTAGTTGAACTGTAAAGTAAAGAATTTACCTTGCGATATGAATTCCTATTGAAAAATGAAATTAGTTTTAGAAGTATGTATTGATAATCAAGTTATTACCTATGTTTTGTTTTATAATTTTATTATGTATTATCAAATTAGTAAACAAGTTAGAGGACTCACTTACTCAGGATGGCCGAGTTGTAAGGTTAATTAGCTTAGACGTGGGTATTTTGATAATATCCTAGCTAACATGTAACCACGAATATAATTATTTGTATCTAAGGTAAAAGCAAATTAAAATAGTAGTTGTTATAATTAAGTCGAATATTAAATCGATTATTTAATTCGTATCGAATAGAGAGTTAATTATTGCAACACTTTGTATGACAGTTTTGACGTTTTAAGGCGAGGTTAAAATGCATTCATTCGTTGATTTGACGGTTGCACCGAGGACTAGGTTAAAACTAAAACCGTTTATATCGTTAAAATCTTCGTTTAATTTGAGAGATAAAGATTAGATCCTTTATTTATTAGGGCAGTAATGCCATCTATTGGGATTTGAAGGAACCATCGGTTGTTAATAAATTATTATCTATGAGTCGTTAGTTCTAGCTGTGACGAGTATGTTAAAGACAGATCATTGAAGAAGTTAAAGACACAAATTTCTTAGGAGTTATAATAGATCAACATTTAAACTGGAAGGCACATATTGAAAAGATTAATAAAAAAATATCCAGTGTTTTCAGACAACACAATATATAATATGTATAGTACTGAATCAGTAAGAGATGTCTTCAGAACGGAGGGTTTCCTGACAATGACTGATATTTATATACTGGAATTATGTTTATTTGTTAATTTTTTTTTTTTTTTTTAATTGGTAACTTGCAGTGCGTCTAGATGTCCGATGGTAGAAGGGGGCTGGTGGGATGAGGTCGTGGAGTTCTTATTATGCAATATTTTAATTTCAATTCAAAAATAAACATTCGGAAACATATAAAAGTACTACTGCAGCTGCTGCTATTCGCTGCTGTAGTAGTACTACTATGCGTGTGTACAATAAGTTACCGCCAGAAATTAAGTAATTAAATGGTAATATGTTTAAAAATAATTTGAAAAAATGTTGATTGATAATTTATTTTTCTGCATGAGTTTTTTGATAAAATATAATACTTGTAAGTACCTAATTTCTTAAAATACACTGCCGAGCAATGAAAAAGTTCCACCCACAAAATGCCGACAAACACCTTAATATCTCCTAAGACATAGAACCTAGCTTCATAAATTAAAAAGTATAATGAAATCTATTTTATTATGCAAACTTAAACTCTTTTAAATACTGGCCTTTTTGAAGCCATGGATAAATAAGTAGAAAAACAAAATTTTGGGGTTTGAAAATTTCGGAATACATTTGTTTCTTTTTTTGTTTAGCTTTTGATTTCATCCATGTTTTCGCCGTTATGAAAGAATTCTTAAATTGTAAAGTCTTAAGGCTCTCGTACCCATAAATCATGCCTCTATCACCCGAGGATTGTACGAGAATCATCACTATGGTGGAATTGGGGACCAGCCAAAGAAATACGGCCAGAATAATGGGCGTGACACATACTACTGTCCGAAGAGTGATCCAAAGGTTTAGGGAGACTGGATTAAACCTGAGAAGACCAGGTACTGGCAAGCCAAGGTGCACAACAGTCCGAGAAGATCGTTTCATTGCGGCAGCCATGTTAAGAAATCGATATCAGACGGGAGTTGCGGTTCAACAACGACTTCTGCAAGTTCGAAGGGAGCCAATAAGCGAGTGGACAGTCAGGAGACGTCTTGCTGAAAGAGGATTGAAGCCTTACAGGCCAGCAAATGGCCCAAAACTGGAATGGCATCATAAAGTTGCCCGATTGCGATACGAATGGGGCAGAGTGATGTTCTTTGATGAGTCAAGATTTATGCTGTACCATCATGATGGGAGGAAAAGAGTATACCGACGACCAGGAGAACGTTTTGCACAAGCATGTTTTGAAGAAAAAGTGTCACACGGCGGAGGTACCGTTCACGTGTGGGCTGGTATCTCTGCAAAGGGTCGAACAGCGTTAGTTCCAATTGAGAACGGGAACCTAACTGCTGTGAGATACATCAATGAGATTCTCAATGAACCTGCTGGCCCGTTTTTGGCCAATATGGGCGACAATGCAGTGTTCATGCACGATAATGCACGGGCCCACACTGCTCAAGTTGTAAATGAGTGTATCTTCAGGACGTAGGAATCCACAAAATTGAGTGGCCAGCAAGGAGCCCCGATTTGAATCCTATTGAGCATGCTTGAAACGAGCTTGACAGACGTGTGAGAAAACGAGTTCCACCTCCAATTACTCTTCGTGACTTGAATTACGTGCTCATTGAAGAATGGAAGAACATTCCTCAGCATATGCTGAGGAACCTGGTATTCAGCATGCCCAATCGCGTAGAAGCTGTATTGAGAGCACATGGAGGAAACACCAAGTACTGAGTTATCAAAACCTACGTTTACACCTAATAAAACCCCTACTTAAAGATTTGGTTTTATTTGCCAAATGGTCTCAACTGTTCAAAGCATTTAATTTAAAATTTGAACACAATATTTACGTTTTTAGTTGGGAATATTCTGATGCGCTGTGAAATGTACTTCAATATTGCAGACGGCGTCATTAAGCTAGTCTTTCCCGTTTAGGAGTAATTTGGTGCTATGTCACTGGAACTTTTTCATTGCTCGCGAGTGTACTATTGCATATCCGAATTGGATGGACTGTTAAAACTAAAAATGTAATGTTTATTATTAAGAACTTAATGTACACAGTTATGCAATAAATATATCTTTATACCTTGCCGCCGGCTTGCCGGTTGCGCGCACTGGATCTAAATAACCACGCGCAATGTAACGGATGATTTAATATTTTGTACATAATATATGTCCCTCCATCTCCGACATATTAAATCAAAGGAAGCAGACTAGTTCTACTTCTACTTCTACTTACCATCACTTGCATTATTTTTTCTTGTCGTTGTTTCTTTAATATCAAAAAGTGGTATCGCTGTCGTAGTCTTCGTGATTTGTGTATTGGTTATTTGTGGATTAGACGGTAAAAAAAGAGGACCTGCAAATAATATATATATATTTGTAGAACATATGACGGTTTGTTTTTCGTTCTTTCTTTAATATCATAAAGTGGTATCGCTGTCGTATTCTTCGTGATTTGTGTATTGGTTATTTGTGGAGACGGTGAAAAGGGAGGACCTGCAAATAATATATATATTTGTAGAACATATGACGGTTTGTTTTTGTTTGTGGTGTAAATTCTCATGTAATTCGACTATCCTAGGGTAGTTGGAGAGGTCTGTCAGACTTATATTGACTATAACCACCCCGGTGTTCCCTCACACACTTGCGTCGTGGACCGCGGGTGTGTTTGTGACTGCCGCTACTTCAGATTAGTGCCAGCATGCATTCCGCAGCCTTTGTCCCGTAGTGGAGAGATATATTGCCTCCGAATATTCAACAAAGAGAAGCGCGCGTGGAACACTATGCGCCGCCATCTCGGGTTCTGATTGATGAACCAGAATCCGTCGTCCTTTAATTCGTCGACTTTTAACTGTTTGATTACCATAACTAATAAATAAGTAATAAAGATTGTAATTATTAGTTTTTCTAAACAGTCCCCAAAAGGTGCATATAATGGGGTGTTAAAGTTTGTATGAAAGAATCTTATTTTTTGTTTTAATCAACTCGAAACTTGGCAGAAATACTAATCTAAAGAAATAATAAAGGTTGTTATTATTATTCTTTCGAAACTACCCCCAAAATACTATTTAGCAGGTGGTAAAAGTATTTTTAAGAATCTTATTTCTTGAGTTAATAAACTTGAAACTTGACATAAATACTAACCTAACTAAACAATAAAGGTTGTCATTATAAGTTTTTCGAAACTACCCCTAAAATAAGATTTAGCGAGTGTTATAGATTGCTAAGAATTTTTACACCCGCTAAATCTCAAGAGATGTAGGGGTCTCCCGTCTCGGGGAGCACTAAGTAGGAATTTTCGGAAATTCAACCTTTCATCATCATCATGATTTCAGCCAAAAAACGTTCACTACTGGACATAGGCTTCCCCCAAGCGTCACCACACTGATCGGTCCTGTGCATTTCGCAACCACCAGACTCTCGCAACCTTGACCAGGACCAGTCACTCCACCTAGATGGAGGCCTTTGCCCGCGCTGCGTCTTCCGGTACGCAGTCGCCACTCCAGAACTATTAATCTTTAAGGTAGTGAAAAGGGGGAAATTGACACACTTAATACTTTTTAAACTTAGGTTTAAGGGGTGTTAAAGTTTGAGGCATCTTACTGCGCCATCTAACCATAAAATAAAAATATAAAAGAGAAGAAATATGTTTTATATATTTTTTTATTTGAGATGGCTTTGTTCTTGACTCTAGTCTAGGTCAGAGGTGACAGAAACAGAGTCGACGATGAAGTGAGCTTACCCAGAAAAAGGCTGTTCACTCTTACTTTAAAGACATTCGGGTTGAATTCGTTCGGAAACACAGACGCAGGTGAGTTCCACTCATTCGCTGTGCGCATTATGGAGGATGTTTGGAAGCGCTTGGTGCGAATTGGTGGAATGGCAACCAGGTAACGATGGTAACTTGTAGTGCGTCTAAATGTCCGATGGTAGAAGGGAACCGGTGGGATGAGGTCGTGGAGTCCTTGAGCACACTCATCGAAGTACAGTCTGTAGAATACCGACAAGCTGGCAACCTTGCAGCGATGAGCCAAACTGTGAAGCTTGGCATCCACCAGTCCAACGTCGCCAATGAGCTTCTTAGCTCTGCGTTCCACCGAGTCAAGCGTAGCAAGTTGATATTTAGCGGAGCCTCCCAAAGGTGGCTGCAAAACTCCATACAGGACCAGACTTGCGCTTTGTATAGAGTTAAAAGCTATCCAGGCGGCAAGTATCGCTTCACTCTATTTAGGATGCCCAGTTTTTTCGCCGCCATTTGGACTTTGTACTCAATGGAGGCGCCGAAGTTGAGACTGGATGTCAACTCCATGCCTAGGAGCTCGAGCCGATCAGTAACAGGAACAGACGCGAACAAAGTCGCGGGCGGAGTGCTAGTATTATATATGCGAAAGTAACTGTCTGTCTGTCTTATCTTTTCACGCCTTAAAAGCTACGGATACGTACAAAATTTGGCACACGGGATAACCAATGCCGGATTTAAGACAGGCTATTTTATTAGTATTCATCTTATCTTATGTAGGGGCCGAGAAATAAAGACTCGAACACTTTGACCCATTGGGATCTGTTGCATTATTAGTATTTAGTATATGATCTTCCGTATCATAAAGGTACCATCTAATACACATCAATGCAGGTCAAAGGCTCGTTCTGAGAACGCACGAGCATTAATCACCGCGTTTGCTCAATCATCATCATCTTCCTGCCCTTATCCCATGTTACTTGGGGTCGGCGCAGCACGTTTTCTTCTTCCATACCGTACTGTCCCCCGTCACGCTATCACTGACTCCCTTTTCTTTCATACCACTCCTCACACAGTCCATTCATCTTTTCTTTGGCCGTCCCCTCCCTTTCCATCCATCCACATCTACATTCATAACTCTTTTAGTAACATGCGTTTCATCCCTCCTCATCAGATGACCATACCAGGACAAACGGTTTCCTTTCAACTTTTCTGTCACTGGCGCCACTTTCAAACTTCCTCTAATATACTCATTGCTCACTTTATCCATTCTGGTCACTCCGCACATCCATATAAACATTCTCATCTCTGCTACATGCAATCTCTTTTCATCCATCTTTTTCTCAGCCCAACATTCTGATCCATACAGTACGACAGGTCTTATCACGGACTTGTAAATTTTACCCTTTAACTTTGCGCTTACCTTTAACGCGCTTGCTCAATGTGATTTATTTATTTATTAGTTTATCCTCGTACTGGAATGCCTTTGCAGCAATTACACCAATGGAACACAATCTTATAATAAACTCACTCTGAGTCCAGGTTTCCTCGCGATGTTTTCCTTCACCGTTGTTAGCGATATAAACTAAAAAGTCACATTTTGGCAGGCTTTGAATCCATCATAAGCAGGTGGCAAGGTCTTAGCCACTGGGCCACCACCACATATTTATCAAAATATTATCGTTTCTCGACCGATGGCGCGGGAAAACGTATATAAAAACATGTTTTAACTGACAAATAATAAATAACTTACGAGTACTGTAAGTAAGACCACATTGACAAAATATTCGCGAATGAACCACGTTTTTAGTCAGGATGGCTGGAAGCAAAACTATTACACAGACTATAGAATTCATATTTACAATTTAAAACTTCAAAATAAGTAAATAATATATTATGTGACACTTCTACACCAACGTAAAACTTGTAATGAGCATTTTAAATATAATAATATGTACAAATATTAACGGTATTGGATTATCCTTGTGCACGCTTATGTGTACATTAACTGTTGACTGGGATTGGTGGAGAGAGTGAAACACTTTGGCTTACTGTATCTCGAAGATTATATATTGTTGAGAGCACTGTTGCCGAGTGCCGACTGTGTCTATCCAGAGCCACACGGACCTTTTTATAGGACCCGTCGGCTTCGGTTCGTATACAATGGAATATTCATTTTCTCTGGGAACTTTCTACACTATTCATAATCTAAAGAACGGTACACAACCACTTTTGGGTCCCCATTCCCCGCCCGATCCCAACGCAAGAGGCACCTGGCGGGAATGGCGGTACAAGTCAGCAGATTGGGATGGTATGCGATCTTTCTTCGCATGCTATCCTTGGCAGCCTACTTGCTTTTCTTCGACTGATCCATCGTCGTGCACGGATGCCGTGACGGATTTGTTGAGTCAGGGAATGGAGTACTACGAGTACATTCCGTTCTCTGACGTATCAATGTCTAGCGAAGACCGGCCATGATTTGGCGCCGAATGAAGGCGCGCCGACGCGCTTAAACATTGGGCGTACCTGGCTTGGGTCGACGCTCGATCGCGTAAGGCGAGTGACGTGGGTCAGAAGAAGAAGGCCTTCAACAGGGCTGAGGCGAGAGAGAAAAAGTCCTGCAAGATGGTGTTGCCAAGGTCTTGGTTCGACCACATTGGCCGAATAGGGAAAACTTGCTTCTTACCCAGCAGGTAGTAAATCGTTTTGGTCTCTGGCTAAGTCGGTCAAGTCGAACTTCTGCCGTCCCTCACTACCACCACTGCTGAAACCCGACCGGTCTCTGGCCCACTCCGCTGAGGAGAAGGCAAATTTATTCGCCTCTCTTTTTGCGGAATCTTCACGTCTGAATCCTGGTGACGCGCGGCCCCCTTCTCCTGATGGATGCGAGACGAGTATGTCGGATATTCGTATCCATCAAAAGGACGTCCGTAGGGTGCTGCGCAACCTCGACGTGAACAAGGCTAGCGGCCCTGACTGAGTACCAGCAATTGTTCTTAGAAGTTGTGCGCCTGAACTCTCTCCGATCTTGACACGCCTATTCCGCCGTTCGTATGAGGCCTGTGGGATTCCCAGAGGCGGCTTAATTAACTCTGACACCAGAGGTGGCCACACCTCACACGAAAGGAGAAGAAGAATGAGGCTGAAAAAGTGCCGAATGCTTGGAAGCGGGTTAACGTACAGCCCGTGCCCAAGAAGGGCAGTCGAGCTGACCCGGCCAACTAAAGACCCATATCTGTAACTCAATACTCAGTACTCAATATTAAGCTCCTGGCATACCTAGAAGCATACGATATCCTAAGTGACCGCCAATACGGCTTCCGTGGATTTCGGTCTACTGGGGATCTTCTAGAGGCACTGGGAATCGCTTGCCGTCTCCCTAGACATCTCGAAGGATTTTGATAGGGTCTGGCACGAAAGCCTTATTGGTAAGCTTCCTTCATTTGGTTTGCCCAGTGGTCTGTGTGATTGGATTGCAGACTTCCTGAGAGATCGATCCATTCGAGTGGTTATCGATAATAATAAATAATAAATAAATAAATTTATTTTCTCAAAAACCTTAATAATAGTATACAAAAAATAGTTTGGCTATATTTATTTCTAGTAAATGGATGTAGTCGCTGCAACCGAACTAGGCAATGCCTGTATTTCGGTTTTCAGTGCCTTTTCCCTCGATATTTCAACAGTAAAATGCCAACAAAGCAAAAATGTTTGATTGTTCTAATAATACATTTAGAGTGACTTATAACTAACTTCAATGGTAACATTGTATACGGTGATTTATGTGGAGTATGAGTGATGTGTGTGCGTGTGAGTTTTGGTATATGAGGGTGTGCGAGGGTGAATGTGTGTAGGTGTCGGGGTGAGTGTGTGTGATTGTAAATTTGATGGCTGCTCGTCGGACCTCTTGGATATTAATACCGGGGTCCCTCAGGGGTCGGTACTCTCAGCAACTTTATTCTTGCTGCACATTAACGATCTGCTAAAACCTTTCGGTACGCAGACGACAGCACTGTTGCTGAGAGATACTTGCCCAACGCTCGTGCTACCGGGCCTCAGATCCAGTCGTCTCTCTGGGAGGCCATGGTGGTGCGCTTGAACCTGTCCTTGCAGTCAGTCTCCAAATGGGGCGATGCCAATATGTTCAGGTTTAATGCTGCTAAAACCCAGGCGTGTCGTTTTCCGCTAAAAAGAGCCAATTTCACCCGGCTGCAACTTGCCGAGATGAGACCTTGCCAATAACTGACCATCTTGAACTTCTTGACATCGACTGGAGTACTGTTCTCATCTCTGGGATGGATTTGCCAAATACCAGCTTGATACATTAGGGTCAAACGAAAAGCGGGCCAAAAGGCTCATCGGCGATGAGGCACTGGTTAAGTCAAAGCTTCAGAGTCTTGAACATCGTCGCCGAGTTGCCAGCTTATCGGTCTTTTATCGATTTCATTTCGGGGAGTGTGCGATGGAATTGCATGATCTAATTCCGTCCAGCCCGTTTCATCATCGGTCTACCAGACGTACGGCGATGCGCCATCGGTACATAGTGGACATCCCACCCATACGCACTAAACGTTTTGAGAATACTTTTATTATGCGTACAGCTAAGGAGTGGAATTCCCTGCCGGAGTCTGTCTAATTATTGAAACGCAAGCTTGAGGTACAGAGAGGAACTGACTTTATTTTTTAAACATATAGTACTACATATTCTATGGTAGATGGCGCTACTAGTCTGTAATGTGTATATTCGATACTAAACAGACACAAAATAACACCCCCACTTATCGCAAGATACACTAAACAATTTTATACAAAATTATTCTATACAAACTATGCCAAGAAGTGACATAAATTTATAATGTTTTGCTGAACATAAACCTTTAGTTAGAATGTCAGCCGGCATATCAGCTGTTGGCAAATACAGTACTTCAATAATTTTATCTTTTACTAGATCACGACAAAAATGGTATTTGATATCAATGTGCTTTGTACGTTTGTGAAGGACTGGGTTTGCACACAGCTTCTGTGCACCCTGGTTATCATTAAATATGCTGATTGTGTACATCTTCTTGGTTATTTCATATTGTAATCCCTTTAGATATAATGCTTCTCTACATGCCTCAGATAGACCAATATACTCTGATTCAGTGCTAGAGAGGGCTACACATTTCTGTTTTCTGCATTCCCATGATATTACACCATCAGATAACAAAAAACACATTCCAGTGTATGATCTCCTATCTACAGAGTTAGAGCCCCAATCAGCATCTACATAGCCTGTTATTTCTGAATTACCTTCTTTACAATATTTTATTCCATAACATTTAGTTCGTTTTAGATATTTTAATACTCTTTTTGCATATTCCCAATGCTCCTTTGTGTGACAATTATTAAATTGACTTAAAAAACTTATAGAGTAACTAATATCTGGCCTAGTTAAGACTGACAGGTACATCAAACTACCAATTAGTTGTTGATAGGGCACATGACTATTTACACCTACTTGACCTTTGTCTATATTTAGTTTGACCTCCATCGGAGTATCAACCGTCTTACAATCAATTAAATTAAATTTGCTTAGAAGTTGATCAATATAAGTTTCCTGACTCAAAGTTACATATCCTTTATCTTTATTGAAGGTTACATTCATTCCAAGACATAACTTAACTTCACCTAAGTCCTTAATGCTAAACGTATTAGATAAAATCTGTTTCAGGTTCTCAGTTTCGATTTTATCATTGGAAAATATAAAGAAATCGTCGACATAGACTGTTACAATGGTCTTACATTTGTGAATATCCCTTATATACATACATGGCTCAATTTTTGACCTTTTGTAACCATTACTGATCAAACAATTATCAACCTTTTTATTCCAAGCTCTAGAGGCCTGCTTAAGTCCATAAATGGCCTTTTTAAGTTTCAATACTTTACAAACTGAACTATTACTATTATAACAATCTGGCATCTTCATGTAAATGGTTTCCTCTAAATCACCATTCAAGAACGCAGTCTTTACATCTAAATGGTTAACATCTAAACCTAACTTTAAATGCAAATAATAGTCTAAGAGTAGTGTGTCTCACTACAGGCGAAAATGTTTCTGTATAGTCTACACCATGTTTTTGGGTGAAGCCCTTTGCGACTAGGCGAGTACGATAGTGAAAACAATGTGCGTTATCGTGCTCGCCTAGTCGCAAAGGGCTTCACCCAAAAACATGGTGTAGACTATACAGAAACATTTTCGCCTGTAGTGAGACACACTACTCTTAGACTATTATTTGCATTGTCTGTAAAGTTAGGTTTAGATGTTAACCATTTAGATGTAAAGACTGCGTTCTTAAATGGTTTCCGACACCATTCAAGAACGCAGTCTTTACATCTAAATGGTTAACATCTAAACCTAACTTTACAGACAATGCAAATAATAGTCTAAGAGTAGTGTGTCTCACTACAGGCGAAAATGTTTCTGTATAGTCTACACCATGTTTTTGGGTGAAGCCCTTTGCGACTAGGCGAGCACGATAACGCACATTGTTTTCACTATCGTACTTTTTCCGCAAAACCCACTTGCACTGCACTATAGTACCATCTACTGGTACATCTACGAGTTCCCACGCACTATTTTTCTCGAACGACTGTAACTCATCCTGCACTGCCGCTAACCACTGTGCTTTCTCAGGGCCTTCCAAGGCTTCTTGCAATGATATCTCACCCGTGAACATGTTGTCATCTTCTATATAAGCACTTGCAAATCCATATCTGTCTGGCTGCTGCCTTCGCCTAGGACCACTTGTTATGTTGACATTGTTGAGTATAATGGAGTCTTCACTGTCTGTTGTACCAGACTCAGAGCTATCTAATGTATCATTTTCACAAGGTACATACAGTTCACCGCTGTCATCTGTGTTCAAGGTCTCTGATTGTTCAAGTGAATCTTCCTGAGGTGTCAAATCTTCTTCCCCCACTGGAACCATATTCACCTCATCTGAACAATTTTCCTGTACCTCCAGAATATTCTTTGTCTCTATCTTCTCCAATACTATAACATCTCGACTGGTAGTGATGACATCAGACTTCGGGTTGTAAATCCTGTACCCTTTGACATCATTGGAATAGCCGACAAGGATACACTTTTCAGACTTTTTGTCCCACTTTAATCTCTTTTGTTTCGGCACATGTACCATAATTGTACTACCAAAAATGCGTAAATGACTTACATCAGGCTTCCTGCCCGTCCATATCTCGAATGGAGTTTTATAATTTAATGATGTGGTCACAGTTCTGTTCTGTAAGTACACTGCAGTGTGTGCCGCTTCAGCCCAAAACCTTTTCTCGAGACCTGCATCGAACAGTAGACACTTGGCTTTCTCAATGATAGTCCGGTTGTATCTTTCTGATAGACCATTCTGCTCAGGTGTGTATGGGTTCGTTTTGTGATGTACTATCCCATGCGATATCAAAAAATCGTCAAACTTACTGTTGCAGAATTCTGTCCCATTGTCACTTCTCAAGATCTTTATGCTGCGATTAAGTTGATTCTCAACTTCTGCTCTATACTGTTGAAAGCATTTCAATGCCTCATCTTTTGTTTTCAAAAAATAAATATATGTCATACGACTAAAATCATCTATGAACAGCATAAAGTATCTAGAACCACCTATGGATCTGTTTTCCATCGGTCCACAGAGATCGGTATGTACAATATGTAGCAACTCAGTACTTCTGCTACCTTCTTTGGGAAAAGGTAAGCGGCTCTGCTTGCCCTCACAGCATGCCACACATGATGACTTTGATTTATCAGTCTTGTTATCAAGTGTCAATCCCTGTACAGCATCTTGCATTTTGTTTAAATACTGGCTGTTGACATGACCTAGACGTCGATGCCAAACTTCACTGGACACCATCACTGCAGATGAACAATATTCAGGCATGTTTAGTTTATACATCCCATTCAACAAACTCGCTGTAGCCACCAGTACTCCTGCTTGGTTGAAAATCTGACAACCATCATTGTTAAATGAAACTTTGTTTCCTTTTAATATAAGTTGACTAACTGACAACAGATTTGTAGTCAACTTCGGCACGCATAATACACCTTCTACTGTAATATCGTATTCACAAGCGCGCGTCTTTGTCGTAATCTGCACATCTCCAGTACATAATACAGGTACTTTATCTTTGTTTGCCACGACAATTTCCTTGATCATAAGATTCCGCGACACATTTGACAACCATTCTTCGTTCGCAGTAAGATGAACACTCGCCCCGGAGTCAATATACCAATCGCTTTTGTGAAATTCACCATTCAGGAACACGGCGCTAAACGCATTACTGCTTGTACGTTCATTTTTATTTGTATTCGACGAATTTTTGTTCGAAAACGTACATTGGTTGCGGTAATGCCCTGTTTGTTTACATTTGAAGCATGTTATGACTTTTGGTTTTGACTTTGACATCTGGGCGTTGTCTTTGGTCGCAGTGCTACCAACATTCCGGTTCTTCTTGAAACTTGCAAACGCGCCACTGGAGGCGTCGCCGCCGTTTCCGCTCTCTTCCATGTCTAACAACTTGGTTTTAATGGCGTCTGCTGTCAATGGTATGCCGCAATGCTCAATCGCCATTATCATAGGGGAATATTTTTCTGTTAATCCCGCTAACAAAAGCGATGCGACCCACTCATCATTAATGTTAAAGCCCGTACCACTCAATTTTTGGCTTGTTTCGATGATTTGTGTCACGTACGAAGTCATTGAAACACTATTTTCGAGTCGTATGGAAATCAAACTCCTCAGTAAACTGATTCTCCTCGTAAATCCTGAGTCATCAAATAGGTTCTTCAATTTCTTCCACAGCTCATGGGTCGTTTGTACACTTTTTATGTGCACGTACAGCGACGATTCTATTGTCATAATCAGCTTGGCTCTGGTTTTCGCGTCACCTGCTGCTCCTATTTCTTCTGGTATAGTCTCCGACTTTATGCAATCAGACATTCCCTCCAGAACTAAGAAATTCTCAGCCGCGAAAGCCCACTCACTGTAGTTCTCTCGCCCTTTCAATTTAGGCACACTGACAAGGTAGTTCATCGTCATCTTCACAGTCACAGCGTTTATTACAGTTTATCTCAATCTGCAAAATCTATTTCCACTAGGAATGTCCAAGATATTCGCGAGAATAAACAAAAAAAACTGACTAACTGGGCCCATAACCTCTAATTATTGAAACGCAAGCTTGAGGTACAGAGAGGAACTGACTTTATTTTTTAAACATATAGTACTACATATTCTATGGTAGATGGCGCTACTAGTCTGTAATGTGTATATTCGATACTAAACAGACACAAAATAACAGTCTGTGTTTCCCGATAGCTACAATCTAGGGTTCTTTAAGTCAAGAGTGAATAGGTTACTTCTAGGCAAGCGTGCTCCATCGTCGACCACATCATCGCTTACCATCAGGTGAGATAGTGGTCAAGCGCGAGCCTATAATAGATAAAAAAAACATTGGATTCCCGTATCGCAGCAGAATAATTATGAAACAAAATCTTTTAAAACAGTGAAACGACAACTCCGAATGGCAGGATACTTAATATTATTATGTTTATTGAAACTAAAATCAATATGGTGCAAAGTCAAAGTCAAATATATTTATTTCAATTGGGCCAGTAAGCGGCACTTTTGAACGTCATACATATAACAAGTAATAAAAATTTATTCTACCGTGCATTCGGAAAAGTAGCTTGTTATGGAGAAGAACGCACAAGAAACTCCATACTTACTCTTTAAAAAAAATATGTGTTTTACAATATTTTGTACATACATTAATAAATTCATGTATATGGGGACGATGTTCCCAAAAATAACACTACGTACAGGTATAAAGTAATAAAAGCATGAACAGGTAAATTAATTAAATTGATAAATAGGAACATGGTTCTCACATACTTACAAATATTGCAAACATAGGTAAAATACCTAATTCAACAACAACGGAACAGTGTGAGTCAAATTCAAAAAAAAAAAAGAAAATTAATACAATAACTATGAATAGGAATATAAAATAGCAAAGGACATGGCTAAATAAAGTATGGACGACTGCCCTAGCAATGTATTAACATTTTAACTAGTAATATGTAATGCTGAATAGCTGAATATTAGTATTTCGTATGAAAAAAAGTAACAGGCACTTTTTATATCCTCACAATCCTGAAAATAAAATCGTATCAACTCCTACATTAATTGGTATACAAACTTGTAAAAGAATAAGATTTTGCTGTGATACTTTATTAAGGCGTTTAGAGGAAGGCGCTCGTGGTTTAATAATAACAGCCGCACAGGTCGATCTTCAAGGTTATGCAACGCTAGCCAAGGTCATTCTGTGTACCATCTTTACATACGAGCCTTGGAAAGCTAGTTAGGCCATTGGTCCCGGCTGTCATTTTGAAGATCTGTCATTTGTGGCTACACCACAGTTTAAGCATCTCATGATGAATCAATACGCAATTGAAACTTAAGACCATACTAGCTGGCTCTCTATTAATACATAATACCCGGCGAAAGGAACTTCGTTCAAAGTGAGTTCCCACGACACCCCCAACATGTTTTTTTTATTTGGTTCTAATCGAATCAAGTGTAATCTAGAAGAATCGATTGTAACTTTTTAGTGTCAGCACTATTTAAGTGCCGTTTCTTTCCAGATCTTGCCAATATTTTTTAGAAATCAGATAAATGCAATTAAAGAAATCAACATCAAAGGTTTTGAGATGTATAGCGAAAGGTACAAAAATAAATAATAATGAATACGGTTCGTTTCGATGTACGCAAATTTCTTTAAAAGTAGGTGGACTGGTTGACTACAATTTTTCGTAGAACGGAATCTTATGTTCTTCTTGCCAAACAAAAATATGAAAAAATCTTTTAATTATTTGATTAATTCGCGAAAGTTCTAGAAGAATAACAAAACTGTAATAATTCATTAATGAATATTTGAATGTTACGAGCTAGTGAAAAATTTCTATACATACATGATACATGCTAAGGGCAGTTGTTTAGCCATGTCCTTTGATTTTGTCTACACTACAGATTGCCCTATGGAGCTGGACCAGCATTATCACTTGCCACTTTAATCTTATAGTGTGTGATGCAATTATTGTCGCAAACGTTACTTTGCCACACTTTTCATAAGTATTGGTTGTTACCACAGTTTTTTTAAAGAATCATATACCCCATATTCCAAGTCATATCCTTCAACTCGACTCCACCTCAAATCGTCAAACTGGCAGTTAAAGATTTATATTTTTTATTATCTTTAGTCGAGGGTTATTTTCGACTACAATCCCTTAACCGACTTTCGAAAAAGGAGGAGGTTCTATGTTCGACTTCTTGTATGTTTTTTTTTTTATGTATGTTCACCGATATCTCCGTCAATTGTGGACCGATTTTGAAAATTCTTTGTTTATATTTTTTTATTCATGACTATGTCCTCCAGAAGGCGGTATATTTAGTGTAATGACGGCGCATAGTCGATAACTAGAGAACGCTATAGTATGCAGGTATTACTAGCGTCTGCACGCGGCTTCGCCCACGTCAAAAGTGTTTTCTTGTTCCAAGGGAAGATTATACGGGAATGAAAAGTAGCTATGATCTATCTGTGCCAAAATTCATCCAGATCCGTTGATCCGTTCTGACTTGATTGAGTAACAAACATAAATACATCCACAAATTGGCATTTAAAATTAAGTAAGTAGGAAGTAGGACTAACAAGCACAATGAAGGAAAATTAATAAAATTGTATTTTCCCTTGATTTTCCCTCTCTCTCTTTTTCCTTCCTCTGTCTCTTTCTAATATACAACCGCACTACACTAATACATACCTGTAACGCAAAAAATAGCAAAAGTGTCGGCTGGATACTTTTTCCCGTATACTAAGCTTCCTTCCACCAAAACCGCGATAAGGAATACCAGGAATAGGAGAAGGAATAAGGATAGTTCCAATAACAGATAATTATAAAATGGAGTCGTAGAGTAAGAGAAACGCAACGTACAAATCAGCAGCAGACGCGCGCATTCGACCTTCAATTTTCATGTGGGATTTTATTTCGATTGAAATTTATACATTATTACATACGGCGCTCAAACCTGGGGGTGACCATAAGCTCTAAGAGCGGTATCAATTTGAGATCGAATAAGGGACTCGATATCAAATTGATACCGCTCTAAGAGCTTATGGTCACCCCCCTGGTCTTTGACGATTCAACAGAGGTTTGCCAGCGAGCAATGAAGCGCAGTGTACGGTGCATGTACATGAGTATTAAAATTGTGCAATAAGTAGGCTCGCACCTTTGTACTTACACGTGCGACCTACTTTAGATATTATGATAATCATGCAGCAGCAGCAAGCAGAGCATTGATGATACATTTGTACCAATATTTAATTTTAGTGTTCTTCTTCTTCTTCTTTCGTGTGAGGTGTGGCCACCTCTGGTGTCAGAGTTAATTAAGCCGCCTCTGGGAATCCCACAGGCCTCTGACTTGGCTATTTCAGACTTACATTAACTATGTAAGTCCAGGTTTCCTCACGATGTTTTCCTTCACCGTTGCCTGTGATGTACAAGATAAACTTAGAAAGTACATATGAATTTGAAAAAGTCACATTGGTACTTGCCCGGATTTGAACCCACGACCTCAAGCACGAGAGGTGAGGTTCTAATAGACGCGGTTTGGATCGGACAACATGCATTTTCATTTTTTGATTCCAGCCCGTTGGCACTCATTGATATTTTTCCATTACACTGACATTTGCATTGCATTTACAATAGCTAATGCTAGGGTGTATTTGCATTTGCACCCTACACGCAGCATTCTTGGAGTCAGTTTGAAAGACCGTATTAGGAATACTATCGACTCAATATTATCGTCTCAAAAACGCAAATCTACAACGGCACCCAAAAAGCAGCGAAGCTGAAATGTGTTGCCGCGGCTCGATTGCCGCATGTCGAACGTCTCATGGGCAAAAGCTACTACAATGTAGGTCCCGGAAAATGTACGGTGGCATCGAGGCAAACGCAGGTGAAGATGGCAGGACAAACTTGACACCCACGGAAAGGAATGGTCTACACTTGCCCAAGACTGGGAGAAATGGGAGGAAGAAAGGGAGGTCTTTGCCCTGCAATGAGACAATTCAGGCTGAAACAAATTACGTTGTGGAGATAGGTGTCAATATGCTATGCACGAGCAGTGGTGGCCCAGTAGTATCGGCCGCGACTTACAAGTTGTGGGTCGTGGGTTCAATCCCAGGCAGGCGCTTTACATTGTGTAAATTATTTCATCTCCACTGGAGAGCAGTGGAGCAAAATGGTGAAGGAAAATATCGTGAAACAACCTCTGACCTAGAATAGAGTCAAGTGCCAAAGCATCAAAAAAAAAAAAAAACAACCCGCTCTGAGCCCGCGTGGTGGATTACGGCCCATTCCCTCTCACAGAGAGGAGGCCTGTGTCCCAGCAGTGGAAACATTAATAGGCGATCTTCTTCTGCTTCTTTTCGTGTGAGGATGTGGACACCTCTGGTGCCTGTGGTGTCCAAGATGTGTAGATGTGTGTGGGTTCATATGAATTTGGATAAGTCACATTGGTACTTGCCCGGATTTGAACCTAAGTGACGCGAGGTCTTAGCCACTGGGCCACCACGACATCCATGGTGATCATCTATGGCTGATGATGATGAGAATGATGCTATGTACATTTTAAGCGTTTTCCTTCGATTTTACATCAAATTGCTTTAACCCTTAGCGAAATTAATCCATTGTTGACTGCACCACATTGTCACCCGAGTACTGTTATATTTTTAGTGCATATACAGAGTATATTAAATTATAATTACTCATAATCTCATTAGGTATCCCATATTATAAAAACAATGGTTTATAATTCATTTTGAATTCGATCACAACATGTAATGAGGATAAGGTGAGCATGTGGTGAGCCGAGCGTAATCAATGTACATGGGTTCTGTTGGTCATCCTTTAACACCCTGGCTATTTTTTTGGAAATATTTTCAGTGTACAAAAACGACTTTTCTACAGATTTATTATATTTTTAGCGACCAGGATGGAAAAACAAATAAAAATAACAATTCGGACAAACTACAACGAATTTATTTCAGAATAGACTTTATTTTAACAATTGTTCAAGTAATCATTAAAATTCGAGCAATCACAAACGACCGTTAATATTCAAAACGAGAACCAATAACACAAAAACCCAAATAGCACAATATGGAACGAACTTACTGCAAAGTAGCGAAGGTACCGATAACCTTACCGTGCGACGACTCAGGCGAAAAAGGGACGATACTCGCTCGAGCGCACGCTTTTATATTAATCGGTAGGTACCACCACTACCAACAATAAGTTCTGCTTATACGGCCTCTCCTGATCTTGCACCGTCCTCGGCTGCACCATGTACTTCTTCGGAAGCACTGCCAGGTAAAGCGAGAGCTTGATCGCCGCTTTCGTCCGACTTTGTCCCGTCCGTTGTCGAAGCACCAGTAGAACCAGCAGATGCACCTGAAGGCTCACCCACATCCTCCAGAGTCATCATCCAGCAGAGGCATAGACGGGTCAGCCACGCCACACGCCGTGATCCGGCTGCAGGCACCGTCTCATCTGATTCCGCATGCTCACCTGGATACAAAATTACATTAAGAAGACAATTCAACAAGACTAAATGAACACATTTCATCATTCACAACTTTCTCTACGTCATCTTTCAATTAATTCACATATCATCTATCAAAAGATTCACACAGCAACCTCACATTCATCTCTTAAAAATTCAAACCCGACTGAGCCCTTTATTTTGAAGGTCTCCGTTGTCCTCGGGGCAGCTCCCTGCACCTCGTGCCGACTGTCCTTGACGACCAGTCTTAGTTATCTGAAACAATGCTTGAAGCAGATCGTATTCGTACGTCAAGCTGCTTGATACGCAGACGTATTCATACGTGCAAGCCTGTCCAACATGCAGGCCATGGTCCATACATGACAAAAGGACAACTTTGATCAAGTGCAGCGATAAACGCCAAGCGACGAACGCCCGAGTGACTAGTACCACAGCGACTAGCACTTACACTTAAGCAAATGCCCGACACGCAGACCGTATTCATACGTGCAAGCCTGTCCAACATGCAGGCCATGTCCATACATGACAAAAGGATCAAGTGTAGCTACAAACGCCAAGCGACGAACGCCTGAGTGACTAGTACCACAGCGACTAGCACTTACACTTAAGCAAAAGGTAAAACATGCTTGACGTAGACCGTATTTATACGTCAAGCTGCTTGACACGCAGACCGTATTCATACGTGCAAGCCTGTCCAACATGCAGGCCATGGTCCATACATGACAAAAGGACAACTTTGATCAAGTGCAGCGATAAACCCCAAGCGACGAGCGCCCGAGTGACTAGTACCACAGCGACTAGCACTTACACTTAAGCAAATGCCTGACACGCAGACCGTATTCATACGTGCAAGCCTGTCCAACATGCAGGCCATGTCCATACATGACAAAAGGACAAAAGGATCAAGTGTAGCGACAAACGCCAAGCGACGAACGCCTGAGTGACTAGTACCACAGCGACTAGCACTTACACTTACACACAGGCACCGACCAAGTGCAACAGGGCACGGTACCAACCAGGTGCAACAGCGCACAAGCACTGACCCGGTGCGGTAGCGCACAAGCACCGACCAGGTGCACCAGCGCACAGGCACCAACCAGGTGCAACAGCGCACAGGCACCCACTAGGTGCAACAGCGCACAGGCACCGACCAGGTGCAACAGCGCATAGGCACTGATCAGGTGCAACAGCGCACAGGCACCGACCAGGTGCGGCAGCGCACAGGCACCGACCAGGTGCGGCAGCGCACAGGCACGGCAGCGCACAGGCACCGACCAGGTGCGGCAGCGCACAGGCACCGAAAGGTGCGGCAGCGCACAGGCACCGACCAGGTGCGGCAGCGCACAGGCACCGACCAGATGCGGCAGCGTATAGGCACCGACCAGATGCGGCAGCGTATAGGCACCGACCAGGTGCAACAGCACACAGGCACCGATCAGGTGCAACAGCGCACAGGCACCGATCAGGTGCAACAGCGCACAGGCACCGATCAGGTGCAACCGCGCACAGGCACCGATCAGGTGCGGCAGCAGTTCATACGCAGCACATCTCTTCAATGCGTAGTGAAGGAGCCATACGGGCGGGCCCCGCAAGCTAGAACTTGCCCGTTGACTGGGCTTGTTTTCTGCAAAAACTTAGATCAAGGTTAAAAGTACGAGGAGGCTTACCGCCGCCCCGAAGCTCTTTGTCGACTCGTCTCATAGATAGAGGATCAAGTAACACTTTTTCTTTATTACAGCTCGGTCTTACCTGACCACGACTAATATTACTATGTGAGGTGTATTTATTATTGTCAGGTTCACACACACAACACAACATTCACAGCGTTTACTTTTAGTACCTTATCCGATACATGAGTCAAGTACTGTCCATGTTTTGTGCGAATAAACGTGACACCATCGCGATTTAGTACGGCAGTCCCTATGATAATGGGTTTATTCATAAACGACGCGGCTACTATGACAAAATCTATTTCAAGCGCGATATTACTAACTCTTAGACTCAAACTGATGTATTCGCGAGCAACAAACTCTTTATCACTTAACAGTTTCAAAGAACACTTTATTTGTTTACGCGAACCGGAAAAGTAATTTACTACCGCCGATTCAAAGTCAAATCTTTATTAGCCCTACCTTCTTACAGAAAGAATCAATCTGTCTAGCATTATTACTTCTACCGTCTTTATCATTGATGTTACGCCTCTTGGTGCACTTCTCTTTATAATGCCCTGTTTGGCCGCAATTAAAACATTTGTTTTCAGATTTATTAGGGCCGTTAGAATTATGCCTTTTACGCCCGATTGTTCTGGGTTAAGATTATCAGACTTACGAATAGGCTTTACACAATTAGCTAAGAAGGAAACTAAGCATTCTGACGTTAGGTCAGCATTGATAGCGGCTGCACGTACCTGTACACCACTGATACCGTGAACCACTATTTGAACCATAAGTTCTTCGCTTAACACCATTACGTGAGCGACTGCAATGTGATCGTAAACGAGTTATGTCATTACGTGAACGCGAGCGAGTCCTGTCACGACGCGAATGCGAACGATTTCTACTATGGCGTGACAGTGATTGAGTTTTACCGTGAGGTGATCGTGAACCATGCTTATGTTTCGCGATTCACTGCGACGGCTACGCCTACCCTCAGAGCGAAGCGGCGTTCTAACTTGCTCTTCAAGTGGCATTTTTATTTGAAATCAACGGTTGTTTGTGTAGGTAACAAGGCTAATAATTATGAGCAAATGAGCTGAATCCAACTTCTGATTTTAGCGACCAGGATGGAAAAACAAATAAAAATAACAATTCGGACAAACTACAACGAATTTATTTCAGAATAGACTTTATTTTAACAATTGTTCAAGTAATCATTAAAATTCGAGCAATCACAAACGACCGTTAATATTCAAATCGAGAACCAATAACACAAAAAACCAAAAACCACAATATGGAACGAACTTACTGCAAAGTAGCGAAGGTACCGATAACCTTACCGTGCGACGACTCAGGCAAAAAAGGGACGATACTCGCTCGAGCGCACGCTTTTATATTAATCGGTAGGTACCACCACTACCAACAATAAGTTCTGCTTATAATATATATTGATGATAAATGGTCACACATCTACAGTCCGACCCCGGCAACCATTGCTCAACCATGAAGAACGAACTATGCTGTTATCATTACTTAGTCACGAGCCCGAACCTATATATATCTTCCCTGTACATTGCTATCGCGTTGCATAGCAGTCACTGTAGTCACAAATAAATTAGGAGGAAATTAGCAACAGTAAACTGACCACGAACCAATTCAGTTAAATCTGTATGATTTGCACTTACAACACGTATATAAATTAATCATATTTGAAGTGTTACTCAGTGATTAACATAACCAACAATTTCAATTTAGTTAGACTAAGTCTTTCATTCTTTTTTATTCAGAAAAGTGTTTTAGTTCGTAAATATGCTAACGATCGTTTGTTTATTTTTAACACTTGCTGTTAGTGTAGCAGAAGATGGTGACATGTACCTTTATGGCACCTATCGTGATTGTAAGTATCATTAGAAACTCATTTGGCCTACATAGGCCCAGCGCATGGTTGCTAAAAAAACATCCGTAAGCATGCAAAAGCAGAAATAATTAGAGCTGGTTTCACCAATGAAACTCGCGATTAGTTCAACTAAACTCAGTTTTTGAAAATAGAGCGTTCTGATTGGTAGGATTGAGATGGCGGTCTCAATCTTCTGTAGCGTTATAAAATAAAATAAAAACTTTTGTCACCACGTAACACACAATCATCACTGGTTGAGTTGTATTCAAAATTTACGATCATATCGGTAAGACGTTGCATTTCGGAAGCCTACCAATTAGAACGTTCTAATTGCATAAACTGGGTTTAGTTGAACTAATCGCTACCACAGCATCGCTTACCATCAGGTGAGATAGTGGTCAAGCGCGAGCCTATCTATAATAAAAATAAAAAAAAGTTTCATTGGTGTAATCGGTCCTAAGCACTTGCACAAAAAACTTAACCCAGCGTTAGTTGTTAACACGAGGTTAAATTTACAATATTGAATGACGAACTGTCTAACCTCGTATAAGCAACTAACTCCGAGTTAAGTTGTTCGTGCACGTGGGCCTTATTCTAAGTTTCCGAGGAGTTAATGGTTGTTGGTGACTCATTGTCCTCGGGTGTATAAAATTGTCCCAGCAGTCGTTGAAATATCACAAATCTTGCGGCATCTTGAAGTGGGCAAGCCCGTCTAGCTAATGAGCCCCACGCTATAGATCAGTCTGTCACGATAGGAACAGAAGCACACACATCATTATTAGTATACAAATGTCTACTTTTTTCTGTTTGAACGTTATACACCAGCTTGGCGATTGGTTATAATAATTTTACACCCATTTAGCTAAATTTGAAAAGTTTAATTTAACTTTTTGACGTTTCTCTAGTCTATGGTCCGTTATGGTGGGTCCACACTACACAGACTGTTACAGTCTTTCATGAACTTCTATAGAATTTTGTCTGTGCACCACAGCAGTACATACAAATGTCTGTGTATCAGAAAGGAAGGCTAGTCTAGTCTGTGTAGAATCTTCGCATATTTCAAATATTATTTGTTTAACAATTTTGTTTTTTTTTTCTTTAGATATAAAAACACCATGTCAAGAGTGTTCACTGAGACATCCGTTTGAATTTGGCTACCACTCAAGAGATATGTTAAAAATGTATTTAGTTGTAAAGAACAAACCCATGAATGTTTCCGTTCACATTATTTTAAACAATCTACGAACAATAGGTAAGTCTGTGTTTCTGGCAATGTACAGACAACGTACGGGAGAAATGCAAAACATGTTCTTTTACAGCTACTCTGTCTCTCCCGGGTGGAAATGATTTCTCAAAAATCTTCTCGCCTTTTTTTCTGCGTGTTTTAGAAAATTAATTATTTCAGATTTATGTTTCAGATACGATGACATATGCGTTTTTTAAGTCAAAAGCCATAGGAACATATTATAAGAGGATTTTTAGTGTTTTGACGTCCTCCAAAGTAACAATTGCAATTGAACTATGCACAAAAACTGGCTTTTGTGACAAAAAAATAATTGTCAAAGGAAAAATAGCTAATGGCACAGAATGTAAGTAGAAGAAAATATGCCCTTGGGATAGCAAGACAGCGTTACTGGCTGAGTGGTCGCAAACGTGACTTCATCTTTAGCCCTAGGTTTCATCCCTGGGTCAGGCTGAGTTCAACAGAAAGTTTAAAGGTTAATTATGGCAATAAGCTCGCTCCCTATAGTTATATGAGGTTATGGGATCACTTGGCCAATTCGTCCACCCAATCCCGTGGGCATTTAGAAAAGTCCCGTCAACATCATAATGGGAAGATACCTCCATCGTGTGACCGGAGTGATGCCGGATTCAGAATCAATGATTGAGTCAGGAGCTTGTCAGGACTTATTATCTAGATGACCCAAGAGACGTAGTCCTGTCCAAATTCTTACTAATTAACTAAAAAGGTGCAGCCGTTCAAGCGATGCTCTTACATACATACATACGGCAATTTAATTTTTATTGATATTTACCTGGTTGAGTGATACAAAGATATTATTTTAAATAAGAAGCAAGTTAATTGAATGTTTTAACATATTTTTTCAGATAACGACATTTGTTTAAAAAATGAGCCCTGCGTAGTAGAAGTGGACTTATCAAATAATGTATTTGCAGTACCTGAGAAAGGTAAGTTTGTCATTCGATGCCCTCGGCACAGATATTCTAACTAAACAAGTAAAATTTATAAAAACCCCGACACATTTTGATTGCATGCTACATAATTTATCTAGTAGTAGACGCGCTTCGATCGGCAATCTATTAAACACGTAATTATGAGTCGATATCTTGCGAAAACACCCTGATCCAAACAGTAAAACGCCCATAACTTTTAAGGACTGAACCGATTTTCATCAAACATAGCTCTCGATAAAGTCACCGGTCAGTGGATACGAAACAGGACACTATGAAAAAATTACTTAGAAAAAATTCACCAATACATCGCCTAATCAAGCCCACCGGGTCCCGAAGACCTGGTGGGATTACCAGGGTGGGGCAACACCATGGTACACCTCAAGGTCATTGACCTTGACTTCTGGCACATTGACCTTTATTTATTGGTTCACGAACAATTATTTACACTAGTTTTATGCTAATAGTGGCATGCAAAAGTATATGCAACAGTGCAACAATCACTTATAGGTAAACTCCGCATGCATAAAGGAGTTGTATAAAACATAATAAAATTAATCTAGTTCTAAACTAATTACATATCTAACAATCTAAATAATTTATAATTCTAGCAATATGATATAAAATAATATTATAATAATTTGAGTCTACAAAAACACATGTTTTGATTTATTTTGGCAGATACCTATGAAAATTGGCTTTTAGTTTTCCCAAACTTTCAAAGTGCAAATCAATTTGATCACTGCAGCTATTTACAACCCTGCATAACCTTGCATAGGGGGAATTGGCGCCCAGAACCGTTCTTCTCTGCGGCGGGTAGAGTGGTGTTATTGCACTACGAGGGATTCTCGAGGGGGTTACTTTGCACACAAACAATGCGTCAATAAAGCGTCGGCGATTGTCCAGCGAAACCAATTTAAAGTGTTTGAGTCTGTTACTGTACGAACGAACATTTTTAGTAATTCCGCTAGAAAACGCCAGGTGCCATAGAAAACGCTTTTGAACCCGTTCTAGACGCAGCGAGCGTGTGGCATAGTGTGGTCGCCAGATTACGCTACAATATTCTAATATACTTCGAATTAAGCAATTGTAAAGCGTAATTTTAGTTTTACAACACCTAAACTGTTTGGAGTTTCTTATAACAAAGCCTAGCATTTTAGAGGACTTTTTTACAATATTGTCTATATGTGGAATAAAAGTTAACTTCCGATCGAACGTAACACCGAGATCCCTTATTGTTTCCAGTTCCGCAATTTTTACTCCTTCGATATAATATTCTTGGTCTATCAGATAATGTTTTCGTGTGAATTTGACATGGTAACATTTACTTGGATTTAGATGCATCTTGTTAGTTTGACTCCATTGCACCAGCCTTCCTAGATTGCTCTGTAGTGCAGAGGCATCATCCTGTGATTTTACAATTTTGACAAATTTTAAGTCGTATGCATACATAAAGATAACAGAGTTATGAAAACAATTGGGAACATAGTTAATGAAGAAATTAAATAAAACGGGCCCCAGATGTGATCCCTGTGGCACGCCAGACGAGATGTATCGCAGAGTAGACTGAAAACCGTTGATGACCACATAGAAAGATCTATCCACGAGATACGAACTCAACCATGAGAGCAACGGTCCGGTGATGCCGTATGCTCGTAATTTGCGAGTCAATATTCCATGTGAAACCTTATCGAAAGCTTTACTAAAGTCTGTGTACCTATATTACATTAGCCTGGAAACCTGAGTCTATTGCTTTCGTTAATAATTCAGTGAACAGTATTAGGTTAGTAGTTGTCTATAGACTTCACGAAACCATGCTGCTCCTCGCTTATGTACAGCTTTAAGTGATTCTTAATGTGGGGACAGATTAGAGACTCAAATATTTTAGCAAAGGTGGATAAAATTGATATGGGTCTATAGTTAAAAACCATGTCGTCATTATTTGACTTGTGTATGGGAACAACCTTCGCTATCTTCCATTCTGAAGGAAATACTCCAGAAGCCAAAGACTTATTGAAAATGAGTGACAATTGCTGTACCAACTCAGCCGCACACTCTTGTATAAAAATTGGTGGTATTCCATCTGGACCCGCGCCCTTATTGCAGTCAAGGGTTTTTAACGTCTTGTACAAATCCTCACAATCAATAACTAGATTTGACAAACATAAACTATGATTTTGAAGGTTATCCAAGTACGCATTATTATGGCTATTGCCATCATCCTGAGCAGGGGTGTAAACAGAAGAGAAGTATGATACAAATAACTCGCATATTTCTGTTCCGTCAGATGACTTAGTAGTATATTACTGTACACATCAGATAGATACACCCCTGAAACACAGGTGCTGTTTCCTAGCTCGGGGTCAAGGTTTCAACTTTTTTGTAAATTTTGAAGGTAATAAACCATTTATTTATTTATGTATTTGTTATTATTCCTTGGGCTTTTTGCTTAAATCTTTCTTTTTCTCGCAGTCATGGTATAAAATATAGTATGCAACTCTTGAATAAAACGGATTTATATCGAGGGCCATGAATCACTCGCGTCTCTCAGGATTCTAATACTTGAATCACTCGCCATGCTCGTGATTCATCTATGGCCCTCGCTTTAAATCCGTCCTTTATTTACAAGTTGCATAATATACTATTATTGACACATATTGGTAAAGGTAGATTCATTTTGAAAATAGCTTTAAAATAAAATTTGTTAGTCACACTATTCTTAATTTAAATTTATTTAAAATAATTTTCTACTTTTTAGTTTGGTTTTCTATAAAAGCGTGTTGATTAGTTTTTTAAACTATTTTTTTATGTTGAAAATATGTTACTGTTGCCTGTTAATAAGGATATATTTTATTTGTTTCAGTTAGCCCTTCTGATACTGATATAAAAACAAATAATGTAGAAACTGTGAATGCTAACAACAGTTTTACTACAAACAGCTCCACATCGCGAGATGAAAACTTCGAAATTACGACTGAAAGTAATATACTAGCTGAAGCTAGTAAGTATTATCTTCACTGATTGACCCATGTTACTATCTGTGGCGTGTTCACGTCAAGCCGTTGGTCCCGCACCTGAACTCTCTCCAGTCCAGTCGGATTGCCGTCTTAACATACTATGAGAGTGACTGAAAAGAATAGCTGGCGTGACGAAAATTTGGTCCAGACTTTAACGATTTAGAAAAAGCTTTTACACTGTATGTCCTCGAAAAGAGCGTTTTCCAAGCAGACAAACTGTGCCGAAAGTGTCACTTTTTTCACTAGTGTTTTTTACTTTTCTGTATTTTTTTAATTTTTAACTCCATCGTCAGCCAGACGCATATAGTTTTTAATATTTGAGAAAAGTTTAACAGATTACTAAAGTACAGATTATCATTCATATAAAAGGTAAAGTGTAACTAATACTTAATTAAAGGCGATTTTAATTACTCTAGATATAGACATGATCAATAAATTTATTTTAAATAGTCATTAAATATGTTTGGAAGAACGTATATTTTGCTCGTGCCTTTTTGAGTTACAAACGCTATTTGCACATGCGCAGTAGATATGCCCGAGGAACTATTAGTTAATCTGTGAATATGCTGAGCGCGATTGAATAAGCCCGCCATTTATTAATTTCTTGCTTGGTTCAGATATATTTTTTTATTTCCTCGCACAATGCATAATAAAATGTTGTATGATACACGTACGTAAGATGATTCCCCACTCGTGTCGATTTATTCATCTCATCGGGAATCTCCTACCTTCCGCACTTGTAGCATAAATAACTATATTAGTTGTTTGTAAAAAGTTAAGTTAAAAGACAAATTATAAATTTCAGGTAAAGCAAAAACAAATAACACGGCTGTGATTATAATTTCAACGTTTGTAGTGGCTTCGATCTTACTCGTTATTGTAATTGCCATTTGGAAACGTTGCTGGATTCAACGCAGTCCTCAAGCAACATACAGATTACCAGTGAATCCCGTAAGTTTGTCTAACTATGCAAATAATATAAGGATGTCAACTTGCTTTTTCATACGTTTATAAAAGTCTGAACTACTGAACCTATTACCAAATACGAGTATCTGTGTGCTCTGTATCCCGGCAAATTCTTGAGTTTTAGTTTTGCTCTAAGTGTTGTTCCTGTGGGATATACCACTGGAGCAATGGAGCTTTTCTAGCAGCTTCACTCTTAAATTATAAGATTACTAACGAGAAGGTACTAAGTTTTCTATATCCGTATCGTGGTCTTGGTTTACTTGTGTGCCAAGTTTTATATTTATGTGTGAATGTTTAATAAACTTAAAGACTTAACCTTAACAGTGGAAGAACCTTAACCTACTCAGAGACGACTACGATGTTTAGTTCTGGTGGACGCGGTACCATTGTTAGTGTCGAGGAATCCTACTTATCAGATCGTGATCCAGCTGCCTAACGAGCGTCTGAGAGATCGTGGTGGAGACTTTCAGCAATGAAGCGATTGAATGTTACAACAAACCATTGTTATCATTAACATATGACTTATTGTATTTTTCAGCCCAGTGAACCGTTCTATCTAAACATGCTCTTCCGGAGGGAGTGCGATGCCGAGATCGCACAAATAGAGCGGCATCACTATGAAGAAATTCGAGAACACCAGTATGATGAAGTACGAAATCAGTATGATGAAATACAAAACCAGTATGACGAAATACCAAACCAGTACGAAGAAATTCGTAGACAAGAACTGGTGATCAATTGAGTTACTTCTACTTCTTCTTTTGTTACATTCCAATTCCTGTATGTCGGCCATCTTTTCCGATATCTTCTTGTCCATTGTCAGCTGGAACAGATCAGCAGCACTCGTTACTCCGTTCCACTCACGAATGTTCATCAACCAGTACAGTGAGTGGAGGGCGACTACTCGCAAACGAAGCCATATTTAGATTCATTTGTTTTACTCTTGATTGTTTTAAACTAAATTTTAATTAAATATGTTTAAATATAGTAGATAATTATTTGTGTTTATACTGATATGTGACGTGTGGTCATAATGCCAAGCCACATTGGTACATTAGCAAATATTCTGCAAGGAAGTACATATTCATACTTATAATATGTACCAGCCAAAAATCTTCTTCCCCTCTCCTCTTGGAAACGTATTCCTTCTTGCTAACTAAAACTTTACGACAGAGGAAGAGCATCCGTTCGAACAGATGATCACATTTCGGATAGCTTCCATCCCAGCGCAGATGCAGACCGCCAGGCATGTATTGTATCGCCACTCGTATTTAACACCTACACGAGCTCATGCATAGCACCCTCGCCGCTAGACTAGTGTTGAGTTCATCGGGGAACTACTCTTAAAGATGGAGCGCGTGAGTTTTACATTGGGACTGAGGATTACAAAGAAGACTTGATCCGAGTAAAACTAAGATAATGATTGTGGGTTGTAAAAATTTAAAAGCAAGAATTAATTCCCATCTATCTATATGTATAAAAGCGAAAGGTCACTTACTCACAAATCATGAAATATCGAAAACCGCTTGACGTATAACAGTTGCGTATTGAATGTATTGTGGGTGATATCAAGGTACAGTTTACTGAGCGATGCGATTTTGAATCCTTGTATTTTAAAGCATTCTCTAAGGCTTAGGAATTTGTAAGTAGTTATAATAATAAAGATAGTGAACCTGTTTGTAGCAATAAAAGTAATTGTTGTAGTACATAAAAGCCAGTTAAGTTACCCACAATTCAATTGCTAAAGTTTAGTGGATCCTACAGCAACTGGTTGGAGTTTCATGACACTTTTACGAGTCTCATTAATTGCAATGATGCTATAGATGAAATCAACAAATTCCACTACCTACGAACGTCTCTGGAAGGTGCCGCTGCCGTGGTCATTCAGTCAATCGAGTTTTCGGCCAATAATTACACTGTGGCGTGCAACGTACTATGCGAACGATTTGATAATAAGAGATTACTAATCCACAATCATGTTTCAGCCATATTTAACATGGAGACCATTACAAAAGAATCCTCTGTCACTTTAAAGAATTTAGTTAGACCAAATTAACAGGCATTTACGAGCGTTAGACACTTTAGGTGAGCCCGTTAAGTATTGATATACTCCTATAATTTACATTTTTACTCGCAAATTAGATAGCAGAACGTTCCGTGAGTAGGAGGAGTGCAAAGGTCGCATAGACAAAGACAGCAAGATTACCTTCGATGTATTCCTTAAATTCATACGTGAGCGCACCGAGCTTGTTGAAACTTTAGAGTTATTACAGCACAGAACACCCGGTGCGGCTGCGATGACTGTTACATGAAACACGTGAGCATCAAGTGTCGGTCTTTAACACACTTTGCAAACTCGAGGACTAAGACACGTGACATTCAATCTACGAAAATGTCGTAATAGCGGTTGACAATAAGTAAAAAACATTTTAACAAAAATAAATTAAACCGACTTCCAAAACAAAACACTATCAAAGCGAGAAATAATTTTCTATTCCAAAGTCGGTATTTTGATACATATTTTTTATCGTTTTTTTTTAACCGACTTCGCAAAAAAGGAGAAGGTTATCAATTCGATTGTATTTTTTTTATTTTTATTTGTGTAACCTCAGAACTTTTTATTGGGTGAACCGATTTTGATGATTCTTTTTTTATTCGAAAGCTGGTGTTTGTCATGTGGTCCCATTTAATTTTCATCAAGATTTGATGAAGAACTTCGGAGATATACATCAGAACTCTTCAATAAATGATGGCAAATCACTCGGGATAGCTGCAATCGCATATCTGTTTATTGTTTACACCATTTCATAACATAACATCACACTGGTACGCTTTAAAGGAGTACGCAGGTTTGAACAGTTCACCCTGGTATACTCTCATTCCACCGGTTTTGTTTATTTAAGGTTCATGTTATTGGGTTTATCTATTCTGGCTTCACTTTGGGCGTTATAGGTACCTAGCCTATAGAACTGGTCTATTATGTACCTACCACAACTAAAAAGTGAAAAATAAAAAACTTTTTAACAAAAATTACAACCGACTTCCAAACAAAAACACTACAAAGTGAAAAATAACTTCAATTTCGGAAGTCGGTGTTCCTGTTTTCGTTTCTTTGTTTTTTGACACTATTCTTTATTATCTCATATCTTTCAGACCGCTAGACGGATTGATTTAATCAAGACATCGTTAGATACCTACGTCTTGACAGCCCAAGTGGTCTTAGATAGGTAAAGTTTAAAAAAACAAACATCGTGGATTTTGGGCGCCATATAGTGCGGGTCTCAATTTTTTTTCCAATGCTTTCGAGTGGGGGGGTGCGACTTATATGTATAAAAGTAATTCATTTATAAAAGTAATTAATTTCATTCATAATTATAATTTACGTATTTGGGGGTAGGTGGAACAGGGTGTAAAGTCCCACAAACCTCCATAGAAAAGGGAGGATCCTCCGACCAGACGGGTGTTGTGTCTGGTCCGGGCAACTGCCCGACGGTTGTTGTCAGACTGTTGTATGTGTTCTAATCGCGCCGAAAACTTTACTTGCGCGATGCAGGATTTGTGTGACGTCATGTCTTTGGTTCGTAAGTGGCGGCGCTGGTGCCGCTACATCACTCCCCTCCGGAGACCGGAGGTCGATAGCAGGTTTTGAGTCGTCCGTACATCTTGTGATGCGTGCCTGGCCAGTGGAAGGTTGGTTCCCGTGAGTCGGAACCGGAAGTCGCAGAGTTCGCGGTGAGTCGGAACTGTATGCGGTTGTGCCCCAGTGAGTCGGGGTGATGATATCCCAGTGAGTCGGGATAGTGTTGCTGGCTCCAGTGGTTCGGAGCGGTGATGGTAGAAGCTGAGGGTGATGACCAGGAATGCGCGTCCGCTGCATGCTGGTGGTCAGGATACCCTCGTAGATGCCGTGGGTTCTGGCTGGCTGTGTGACTCGCTGCTCGAAAGCTTGAGGAAGTGATGCTGACGTCACGACGAAGTTGTTCTGCACGAAGGCTGCGCTGACGTTCATGTTCGAGGGTCACCAGTTTGGGGGTAGGTGGAACAGGGTGTAAAGTCCCACAAACCTCCATAGAAAAGGGAGGATCCTCCGACCAGACGGGTGTTGTGTCTGGTCCGGGCAACTGCCCGACGGTTGTTGTCAGACTGTTGTATGTGTTCTAATCGCGCCGAAAACTTTACTTGCGCGATGCAGGATTTGTGTGACGTCATGTCTTTGGTTCGTAAGTGGCGGCGCTGGTGCCGCTACACGTAATAGCTACTGCTAGCGGGTTCTCTAAATGCAAACACAACAAAAATACTGAACCTTGAATAAAACAAATAATACTGAACCTTGTCATACATTTATTTAATTATTGACACTGTCCGCCGGGCACTACAGCCATTCTGGTCCATTTAGAGTGTTGGAACGCTCAGCAGACGGTAAAACATACACCATTGAGGTGAAGGGCAACAAAATGGTCGTGAGTATTGATAGACTGAAGCTTTTGTTGACCATTCCGAACAGCAATATATTCCTAAACACCTGCCCACCCAGGCCGCAGAACCTGCTTCGGCCTGCGCTCCGCCATCACACCCAGCGCTACTTTAACCCGCGATACCAGCGTAAAAACAACCATATACCACACCCTCTGTCAGACGCGTTACATTTAAGAATTTTGACTTATAATAATAAGGCATTCTATTTGAATTCTATTCATTACTTGTATTTTATTTTTCCTTGTGTCGCCTCTGGGTAATAGATAACAGACTGTATGGATTGTCCTTCTGCGTGGGGGGTTGTGGCGATTAGCATCGTCCATTTTTTAACAAGCTTTTATTAGCTTGGTATGTAACTATGTATCGGAATCTTTGAACGTGATTTTCAGCCCCTTGAAAACGTCGGATTGATTTGAAACTTGCACACCTCTCAAGGACCGATGACAATACAATAATTTAGTCAAAGTCAAATATATTTATTCAAACAGGCCAATAAGCGGCACTTTTGAAAGTCAAACAAAAATTAAAATTTACAAGTTATAAAAGTTGATTCTACCGTGCGCGTTTAAATTGTTTGTTCCATTAGCCTTACCAAGATCTTCAGGATTAGCGACTTTTTAGATCAATTTACCATTAAAGCGTGTTATTAGAACTACAATTTATTATTATGTATATAACACTATTCCACGCAATGGGACGCGTGAACTAGTCTATGGCAGTGGTGTCTCATCCCATACAAAAAAACCGTGCCGACGTTCTATACTGATTATTCTGATATTTTTTTGTACATCGATCGCATTCGGTTCCGTTCCGTTCCTTTCCACGGATATAGTTGGTGATCTATCTATCGCCGTGGAACGGAACCGAACGCGATCGATTTACAAAAAATAATCGGTTTAATCAGATGAAAAACGCTAGTTACGTCGGCACGGTTTCTTTGTATGGGATGAGGCATCTGTATGCTGGTATTATTTTATCTGTGTCTATGGTAACTAGACGTAATTGTCACGAATAGGAGGTTATTTTTCACAAATATTGTTTCCTAAATACATATCGTAAACCAAGTCGAGACGAAACCTTTCATTTAAGTAGGTAAACAACCGATCTCCTACACCACCAAATTAATAATAAAGATTAAAAAAGAATTAGTGTACACATAAACTGCCGAGCAATGAAAAAGTACCACCCACAAAATGCTGAAAAACACCTTAATATCTCCTAAGACTTAAAACCTAGCTTCATAAATTAAAAAGTATAATGAAATCTATTTTATTATGCAAACTTAAACTCTTTTAAATACTGGTCTTTTGAAGCCATGGATAAAAAAAGTAGAAAGACAAAATTTTGGAGTTTGAAAATTTCGGAATACATTTGATTCGGTTTTTGTTTTGCTTTTGATTTCATCCTTGTTTTCGCCGTTGTGAAATAATTCTTAAATTGTAAAGTCTTACGGCTCTCGTACCCATAAATCATGCCTCTATCACCCGAGGATTGTACGAGAATCGTCACTATGGTGGAATTGGGGACCAGCCAAAGAAATACGGACAGAATAATGGGCATGACACATACTACTGTCCGACGAGTGATCCAAAGGTTTAGGGAGACGGGATTAAACCTGAGAAGACCAGGTACTGGCAAGCCAAGGTGCACAACAGTCCGAGAAGATCGTTTCATTGCGGCAGCCATGTTAAGAAATCGACATCAGACGGGAGTTGCGGTTGAACAACAACTTCTGCAAGTTCGAAGGGAGCCAGTAAGCAAGTGGACAGTCAGGAGACGTCTTGCCGAAAGAGGATTGAAGCCTTACAGGCCAGCAAAAGGCCCAAAACTGGAACGGCATCATAAAGTTGCCCGATTGCGATACGCCCGCGAGCATACAGAATGGGGTGAGGACGAATGGGGTAGAGTGATGAGTCAAGATTTATGCTTTACCATCATGATGTGAGGAATCTGGTATTCAGCAAGCCCAATCGCGTAGAAGCTGTATTGAGAGCACATGGAGGAAACACCAAGTACTGAGTTATCAAAAAATACGTTTACACCTAATAAAACCCCTACTTAGAGATTTGGTTTTATTGCCAAATGGCCCCAATTTTTTAAAACATAAATTAAAATTTGAATACAATATTTACGTTTTTAGTTGGTAATATTCTGATGCGCTGTTAAATGTACTTCAATATTGCAGACGGCGTCATTAAGCTAACTTTTCTCGTTTAGGCGTAATTTGGTGCTATGTCACTGGAACTTTTTCATTGGTCGCGAGTGTATATTGAATAAATAAATGGAAATTGAATTAAAAACAGTGAACGCGGGCTCTTTTTTCCTCTTCAAATAGTGCAACTAGACGTGAAAGTTCAGTTCTAATGCGGGTGGCTATTAAGTATATCTCCTATCTTCTTGAGTATGTATGTATTCTTACAAGTTTTTCTGAAAATGAAACTAATAATGTCAGTTTTACCCGTATTTTGCTGTGTCGAGGTTACCTGTATTTTGCTTTGATTGGGTCATCGCTACTTAGAGTTTAGCATGTGATACTTAATAATAATTGTTTGTATATACAAATGTAAACACTTAATAGTACATTATGGTACTAGTGTGCAATGTTGGTGATTACCGCTGAGGCGCCATTGAGACCCGAGCCGTAGGTGAGGGTCTTAAGAGTGCCGAGGACGGTAATCATCAATACACACGTGTATCATACGACGTTTTTCAGCACACTTGTGAAGAAAATAATACAAAAAAAAACATTTTCAACAGTAAAAACGAGTTGTAAAAATTTTTTCACAATGGTGGGCAAAATTAATCAGTTTTCCTATGCGCGCGCATCTAACAATGGCGATCGGCCATAGACTAAAAGAATGAGGTTTCTTTTTTTTGGCTTTTCGTGTATAGTGTTTTAGCCACGTACAAAATAGGGAATTTAAATTTTTCTTAATTACAGAGCAAATAAAATTTATATTTGAGTGAAAGTTTTATTTATTAGGCACGTACAAGTTGAAATTTATACGAAGTTGCATGAAATGAGCAAGCAATAGGTACATTAATTTATTTGTACTATTACTATTTAGAACAAAGCAACTCAACCAATAAATAAAAAAAATAACTCTATAACTCACTTGTGAATAATAGCAATGAAAAAGTCACAGTTTGATAACAGGTATCATTATGTGCCTAATTGCGGTGAAATTAGAGCCACTTTATGAGCAAGTGTGTTGAAAAAATATTTGACCAATATGCTGTCGATTTATTTCTGACAGACGTCAGTTACAGTTTATTTTCAATCATTGTTATTTTCAGGTAAGAACTAAATAGACATTTTACATAAAAACTGTCTACTGATTTTTATGTGTTCATCACACACTAAGAATCCTGTGCCCGGTAGCCGGCTTGTGAATTCCCGGAACTTTACATCTCTCGCTAAGTGTTCGGGAATGTCGACAGACTTATTGCCTCTCTGTCTGTGGCATCCGAGTTGTGATGAGAATTCTGCCGTTTGACCCTAAGAGAAAACAAGAAGAAATAAAATTAGTGAAAAAAAGTAAATTTAAAAAAATAACAACCCGGTTACTTAAGGTTACATTAGTCGACGGCACGAACTATTTTGTGCGCGGGATTAAAATGCATTATATCAACCGACAACACGTTCGGAAGAGATAGATGCTGTGATGAGCAGTAGGAAGCTATTTCGCGTACGAATTAGCACTTTTGCAATTTTGTAGCAAAATGGATGATGATTTAGGACGAAAACGAGCGCGCGAAATTTTACAATCAGACCTTTGGGAGTCTGGATATCATGAAAAAACGACTAAACGTATCTGTTCAAAATTAAATTATTTGCATTGTTGAACTACTAATCTATCCCTGTATGGAGGCCGTTTTGCAATTTTCCGTCTTCTTATGGTATTTATTTGCGCCCAAAAATGTGTTAAAATTAGTGTCGAAATGTGGAACTTTCGACGCTCATAACTTTCAAACATTTTCTTTTTTTACTTTTTTGCTTCCATACAGGGCTAGATAATGATGAGACAAATAGATATCACTTTTTATTTTGAACGTACATTGTCAAACAGTGGAATAATCCCTAGACTACGTTTTTATGGAAGAATTTTCGACTAGTGTACCCTTAAGAAGCGAACTAAAAAGACATAAACAAGAATTAGCAGTCGGAGGATACATATTATAATTTTGGTCAGTCAGCTCGCGATTATGTATCTGCCGACTGCACAGCATGATTTTCTTAGTTTTTAATGCCCGACGGAAAAAGAGGGGTGTTATATGTTTTATGTGTGTACCTGTGTGTTTGTGTATTTCTGTTTTTTTTGTGTATATGTGTATTTCTGTTTTTTTTGTGTATATGTGTATCTGTTTGTGGCATTATAGTGGCTTCTCAACGCGAAGAAACCCTCGGAACAGTGAGTTCGCTCCGTGAAACCTGTGAAGCTCCCAGGAAGCTTCTGTGCTTTTGGGCGGAGCTGGGCTGGCTACGTTAGCCAGTACCTCCACGCACAACGGACCAAATGGGAGTCTAAGTGCGGAAAAGGGAGTCCCTACTACTACTACTACTTGTGGCATTATAGCTCCTAAATGGATGAACCGATGATTTTGTTTGAAAGGTGACTTTATGGAGAGTGTTCTTAGCTATGCTTGATAAAAATTGTTCAGCTGTTCAAAAGTTATTGGCGTTTTACTATTTGAATCGGGCTGCTCCCGCAAGATAACGTGTTCAATAGATGTCGATCGAAGCGTGCCTACTAATAGATACATTATGAAGCATGGTCAGGCGTTTTTTTTTTAATTTTACTTACAATCCCACCGCACTATTCCCAAACCACTGCAACTCCTGAAAGCCAGAATCAACAGTGACGACCACCAGAAAAGCGCCGCGGCAATTAAACTCGACGAAGTCCCGGAGAATGAATTTAACTGTCTTGGATCCCGCAACGAAATTAATCAGAAAAGAATAACGGAGGAGTAGGAAAAATTACAAATTTCCACTTCCCTCCATATCAAGCAGGAGACAGAACAAACAAGGTCAATAGGCACAAAGGGTCGTTTACAACGGTGGTAAATTTTCAATTTAGTTTAATTGTATGATCCAAAGTTGATTGAAATAAATGAATAATAAGCCCAGTTGCCAAATTTAATTCCAATCAAATTTTACTTGTCTTGTTTTCTATACTAGTCTATACTAGTCTATAGTAGTCTATACTAGTCTATACTAGTCTATACTAGTCTATACTAGTCTATACTAGTCTATACTAGTCTATACTAGTCTATACTAGTCTATACTAGTCTATACTAGTATAATAGTAGTAGTCTGTGTTTCCCGATAGCTACAATCTAGGGGTCTTTAAGTCAAGAGTGAATGGTTTTTTTCTAGGCAAGCGTGCTTCACCGTCGACCACATCATCGCTTACCATCAGGTGAGATAGTGGTCAAGCGCAAGCCTATAGATAATAAAAAAAAAGAGGAAATATTTTTTTGTTTGTTTGTTTGGCTCCGAAACTACTGGACCGATTTAAAAAAAAAATTCACCAATAGAAAGCTACATTATTCCTGAGTGACATCGGCTATTTTTTTATCCTGAAAACGGGTCCTGTGGGGTGGTCTACGGGATCGAAGCCGCGGGCAACAGCTACTCTTATATATGTCGAATTACAGCAAAGCAAGGCGCGCCACTAGCGTCTTTTACAAAAGTAACTTTTGTTTCAACATGAAATAAACCTTAAAGCAGTTGAGACCTAAACTATCTATAGGCCTTACAAATAATTGTTCGCTTGTAATGCCAACTCGTGTTATTCATAACTTTTTAGTTGTCATTGTTTTTTTGAATTACTTTTAAACATATAAGTGGTATATATCTTAACCCCGACGGAAAAAGAGGGATATTATAAGTTTTTCACACGACCTGCTCGACAATTTCCAATTACATATCGTGCAATCTCAATGTAATGTAAAGCATTACTTAAAGGACAAAGGACATAATTTAATAATAAATTTATTTGGCACAAAAACAAATTACACAAAAACAAATGGTCCTGAAACTCTGGTGCCCGTGGTAGGTAATGAGAACCTGTATCACAGGTCACCAGAATTCCATCCCCCAGCAATTTAAACACATCTTCAATTTGTGATACCAATAAAATCAAGGCAGGCAAGCATAAAAAAGAAATACATATATAATAACAATTAAATTAAATTATGTCATAATTAAATCAAATCTAAAATAAATTAAATCAAAATTAAATTAAATCTAAAATAAATTAAACCAAATTAAATCATAAATTAAATGAAATAAAAATTAAATTAAACTGAATGTAATCAAAGTTAAATCAAATTAAATAAAAACAGAAAATTAGATTATATACAAATCAATCAAAATCAAACCAAGTTAGAATTATATCCGAACAGAAAATAAAAACCACAGTAACATTAAGGAACAAAATTGTAGATGTGACATGGTGTAGAGCATGTAAGTGTGTGAGTGAGAGTGTATGAGTGTGATGTATGAAAAGTGTGCCTATTAGTTTAAATTGGCTAAGCCAGAACCTGTAAAAGGTCCTCTGTTGCGGTGTATGATTGCTTGAGGAGCCAATCCCGAACAAGAATTTTAAGATTATGTAGATTAAGCTGGTGCACATTTAACGTTTTGTGTATTTTATTGTATAAGTACGGACCAAGGAAAACAAAGAATCTACGGCTAAAGGTGGTTTTCATACTGACAGAAGTGGCCACAAGGTGGTTACGACGCGTGAGCGCCGGAGTGTACTGTGTCAAGGAGTGTTGCTTGATCATGACAGCCAGAACAAACAACTGCCGTACGGTCAACACTTGGCAGTATTCATAAAGTTCGACCGTAGGAAATAGGCGGGGTTTGAAACAGCAAACCTTGAGGACCGCTCTTTGGGCGCGCTCAACCTTAATAAGGTTAGACTTGGCAGCACCGCCCCAAGTGGTGTTGCAATAATTCAAAACCGACTGACACAGCGTCTGATAGACCATCTTCATGACACCAGCATCCGCTGATTGGCGCAGTTGCTTGAATATGTAAATAAGCTTACGCATACGGCTAGAGAGGTGTTCTATGTATTTTTTGAAGGTAAGTTTATCTATCATCTATCACTATGCCCAGATACTTTACATGCGCGACTCTCTCTATTCTGTTGTCACCAGTACTAATTTGAAGGGATTCGTCAGATGGGGCTGCGCAACTGCGAATCGAGAAGTTAAGCAACTTAGTTTTGGAGACGTTCAGGGTGAGAAGATTCCTATCAAGCCAGTCGGTAACAGCATCAAAACCTTTTTGAGCGAGGCGATACGTTGCCGACCAATTGTTCGAGGAAAAAACAAGTGCTGTATCATCCGCGTAAGAGAATATCTCCCCTTGCTCTATGATGAGATTACATAAGTCATTTAGATAATACAAGAAGAGGCTCGGTCCAAGGATGCTGCCCTGGGGCACTCCGTAAGCAATTTGCAACGTGGAGCTGATGTGGGACCCTATCTTCACACATTGGGTTCTATTTGAAAGATAATTCCGGAATAGGGATAACTGAGTACCCCTTATCCCCAGATTTTCCAGTTTCTCCAACAGTATAGGAATCGAAACCGTGTCGAATGCCTTAGCAAGATCCAGGCATAGAGCAACACACTTCCGGTTTTTATCAAGCTTTCCTACTATGTGATCCACCAGGTTATGCACCGCATCAGCTGTGGATACTTTTTTGCGAAAACCGAATTGATTTTTTGAAAGTAATTTACGTGATTCCAAATACTGTATCAATCTAGTATTAATATTTTTTTCTAAAATTTTTGATAACGCTGGTAGAACCGAAATAGGCCTGTAATTTTCAACCCGGTTTCGATCGCCTGATTTAAAAATAGGGTGAAGAAGGGCTCTTTTAAGCAAGTCGGGAAATATGCCAGTCCTCAAACTTAAATTGCAGACATAGGTGAGTGGAGGAACAATAATGAATCTGAAAAAAGTTTTTTTATTGTTTTTTCAATTTTAGTGTTGTCAGTGACACATGCAAGGTTAAGCCGAATCGATTGACATATGAATCATTAAGGTTACACTAGTCAAAAAATCTTCCATACAAACGTAGTTTGGGGATTATTCCACTGTTTGACGATGTACGTTCAAAATAAAAAGTGATATCAATTTGTCTCATCATTATCTAGCCCCGTATGGAAGCAAAAAAGTAAAAATAGAAAATATTTGAAAGTTATGAGCGTCGAAAGTTCCACATTTCGACACTAATTTTAACGCATTTTTGGGCGCAAATAAATACCATAAGAAGACGGAAAATTGCAAAACGGCCTCCATACAGGGATAGATTAGTAGTTCAACAATGCAAATAATTTAATTTTGAACAGATACGTTTAGTAGTTTTTTCATGATATCCAGACTCCCAAAGGTCTGATTATAAAATTTCACGCGCTCGGTTTCGTCCTAAATCATTATCCATTTCGCTACAAATTTGCAAAAGTGTAGTTTCCTACTGCTCATCAAAGCATCTATCTCTTCCGCACGAGTTGTCGGTTGATATAAAATGCATTTTAACCCCGCGCACAAAATAGTTCGTGCCGTTGACTAGTGTAACCTTAAACTCAGCTTACGCGTTTGGTCTCTATAACGCCACATAGATACAAACATACATATTTACACTGATGATAAACATAATAGCTCTTTGCGTCGCGCAGTCGAGTGGAAAGTAAAACCCGACAACGGAATGTATTAAATACGTTTTCTCAAACATGCTTGGAAATTTGAGCATTATTTTGACAACCTTCTTCGAGATAAATCGAAATTGCTGTACTGGCCAAACATATGCGCGCAGCGGCCGGCAAAAGTTGTATGAAAATCTATATCTGTCGTGTTTAGCGGCCAAATAAGTTACGTAGTAAACTCATATTTAAAAATAGAACGATCTTTTACTCCGAAGCATGGCAACCAAGGAGGTAACTTATCAAAGGTTATTTAAATTTCGAACTGGCTTGCAAATAGAAAGCTGTTTATTGAAAAAAAAACAAATGAACACTCGCGGGCAAAATTATTGTTACTCGTTGTTCGCCATTGATTTTGAAAAGTAATAATTGTATTTGACAAAATGCGTTCTAGGTACTACTTAGTTTTGTTAATTTCCGCGCATTTCCGCGCAGTCGGAGGATACATCTGGTTTTGGTCAGCCAGCTCGCGAATATATATCCTCCGACTGCACAGTAAGATTTTCTTCTTGTTTACATCTTTTTAGTTCGCTTTTTAAGCAGTCGGGTTTTTTAATTTTGTTAACTTTTTTTGTTAAATATTATTATTAGAATGAAAATGGTTTTACAAAATCAATAACGTCTAGGTGCTCCCACACTGCTGTTAAAAATGTTTACAAACATAAGTTAACATTTTCTAAACAAACATTTAATAACAATGTTAAGAAAATGTTTTCATGTTAGGTAATGTTAGTAAATACAAAATTGTTAGTTAATAAATTGTAACAAGTGCTTGCATCCAGTAAGAGTGCTTTTTCTTTTGTACACTTTTCCATCAGTATAGGAGCACTCAAAACATCTAACTATTATTAACAGAATTTAAAAATTCCTTACATTTGTTAGAAAATGTTTATAAACATTTTTAACAGCAGTGTCGGAGCACCATCAGATGCATGAATAAATATTAATGAAACACATTTAATAAACTGTAAATCTTTTTTGTACATAAGGCGCCTCCTCGAGCAAAACGCCGCGCTAGTCGTGTTTGTGCAGTTTTTAAGAGCTATCTACTTTTTATTTAAAAAGAAATATCAATTAATAAAAATACATTAAATTTCTACTTAATGTTGATTCTAAAACTGTAGTACACTTTTTTTTTTAAAAGAGGTATATGTTTCACTAATCTCCTTCCAACAAAACCATAAAATGTGAAATAATTATTGATAGCATGCATCTCCTCGTAAAGTGTTCGTTAATTATTTTTTATACTAACATTAATGGATAGACAATTTGATAACGAACATTTTGTAAGTTTTATTTTTTTCAAAAGACCAATATTCGATTTTATAAAGATTTTATTCTAAAATCTGGGCGTATTCACTACCGTAATGCATGCGCCACCAGTGCCGCTAGGCCAATAGGAATGCTCATATCTCATGCTGATTTTTTGAGTACGGCCTTAATATTCAAATTTTAAATAATGAAAGGAGTAACTACATCAACGGTTGCGTTATAAATATTGCGTCGTTGTGTGAAATGGATTGCTTCGCGCGACGTGTAAAGTCAACATTTCACCCTTAGACTCAACATTTTTATCAATTTATGTACCTCAGAATACCTACATGTTGTGATATCTCACAACTTGTTTTATGTGGAATGTTTTTGTCGATAAATTTAACGGCCTTAAAATTTTATTACTATCAAACCGGACACTTTGTTTAAACATACGATATTTCAAAGACTGTTGTGACGCTTCCGTCGAGAACACTACGTAAACTTAAGATCTAGTTTTTATGACGATTCAAGCTACTGCTTTGACCGTCTTGTCAGAGACAAAACCGTACCTATTCTTAATCATTTCCCAAGTTTTCTTATTGCATACGAAGATAATGAAGATGACAAGGCCGACGAGCACGTTGTAGGCGTCAGTGAACTGCCAGAAGAAGTCAGCGTCAGGGTAGAAGGAGCTGACGACCTCCAGGATCCAGCTGATGCCCATGACGGTGAATAACTTGACGTATAAAGTGAACCTGTAACATTTTAAAGTCAAACTTCTGGTCACAAAGGAATTGCTTTTAGTAAGCTTAATATCTAGTAGATATTATTTACTTTATATTATTCCGCCTTTTTATATATTAGGTTTACTTTTTAACATGATGAATCAAGGCAATGATAACTTTTAATAAATTTATAAAGCAATCACAAATTGCGTTTTTATTTCTGGTGGTGCGTACTATATGCGCTTTCTCTCTTCACCTCTTTTATCGTCGTTAGCGTAAAGTAGTATCTACTATATTATTCAAATCAATGCTTTGCTTTCTCGCTAAGCTTTGTTTTTTAGGTACTGTCATGTTTAATGTAGGCTCAGGTACCCACCTCCGAGTCTCCTTCCTATCCTGGTCATGTGTACCACTATCCTTGCCACGCTGCATCCTCGTCTCTTTCTTGATCTTCCATATTTGGAATGCTGTCAGTCCAAAGAATGTCAAGTTTGCCACACACAGAATCACAATTGGGCCATAAAGGTAAAATAACTTGGTGTTTCCTGGAAAATTATTAGAACATGGCTTCAGAAAGTACTAGATACTATAGAATCTCCTTTGGAATCTGCTCAGGGTTCATCTGAAACAATTACTAAAGCCGGCATCGCGTTATAGGGAACTATCCGCAAAGCTGAGCTCAGATGGCGCCACAGGAATCAGAGTACACAAACCAAACTGTCAAAGTCGAGCGACAAAATTTCGCAGTATATACTGCGAAATTTGTTTACTTTTCGACTTTTTATGGATATGCATACAAAATATAAAACTAATAATGAAAGAAAAATTGAGCTATTTAAGAATTAAGGAAATCAGACCATACTGCAGCTAAAACCCGCCTTCGAGAGCGCGGTGCATCAGCACAGGGAAAAAAACGGATTTAGTTGAAAGCTACGAATACGAATGCGAACATTGAAAGTCTAGTGTAACTTGCAGATATTATGTTAATCAACAAAATCCTTCTTTTTTAAATCTTCTGCTTTAAAACGGTCAGGACACAGCCTTGATTTTTTTGTAAAATTCCGGCGACGAACAGTAATTTCTCATTGCTTGCGAATGTTGGCGTTTTTTAGAATCATATAGCCGGTTTTATTTCTTCATCCAAAAACACAACCCTAATGCATTGTTGACCAACAGCTAGCAATAATATTATTTGGTTTTTAAACGCTAATTATTCCTTAAAATACTAAATAAAGTTCGGTAACCATTAACATTAATAGTCGCCAAGTTGTTATGTTTACTCCACTCCGTCAAGCGCCATCTGGCGGGAGCAATGGGCAGTAATGTTCCCTATTAGTACAATTCATGACTTGGTTATCTATTTGCAATTACGTAGTACTAGCTCACAAAACAATGGAAAAATAGTCTAATAATGTTCACAATCCTTAATTTTCACGAGACTAAGCTGCAAGAAAAGTACGTGTAAATAAGGAATCGGGCGTACCGCTGCTGGATATAGGCCACTCCTAAGGTACTACTTCCATTACTTCCACATCCAGTCTATCCTATAGTCAGCCTATTTATGTAAAGCCGACCGTGCCGTGTAGTGCCTATATGCGGTCTCTGGTCTAGATATCGTCTATTCCACCGGACAGCGGTCTTACGACGGACAGATAGGAAGTAAAAACTATGATTCTAAGGAAAATTAAAACTAACCATACAAGAAACAGCCTTGCAGTCTGATCTTTGGTAGCAGTGGGTGGGAGGGCAGGTCGGAGAACTCCAGGGCGCCGAGTGTGACGGTCAGCACGCTCGGAACACCAAACGCGTACATGGCGTAGTATATGAAGCGCTTGTGTTGCGATCCGGGAGTGCTACCGTATGAACGTTTACCGCTGAAACACAGAAAACATATTTTATTTACAGATTTTTTTTTACTGGCTACGACAGGCAACTACCAAGTGGGTCAAAACGTAATTTAATTTTATTTTCATCTGTTAATTATGGCTAAACGATATTTTTCGCCCATAATGTAAAACGAACTTTAAAAATAAAACATAAGGTATTTAAATATCACTGGAGAATAAACTGAATGTCAACAATTGTCAGGGCGCCTGAAGCGCATAGGAGCGCATAGGGCCAAGTGCGAGTCTGATTCGCGCAGGGTTCCGTATAAACAGCTACATTCACCAAAATAAATTGATAACATTACTAACTTTCTTATACAATGAATGGACAGGACAATGCTCTAACGAAGGGACAAAATTAACTTTGCAGTTCGAAAACTGTTGTCCCCAAACATCATTATTCAACATTTTTACTTTTCCAAGTGCATTTTATAAGTTGGTCAAATATTACTCGTAAATTTTTAAAGCCTGGAAAAATATTACAACTAAGTAGCTGTAATGTTTTTCCTTTTAATTTCGTTACCAAAGCAACCATTTGACTCTAACAAAAATTAGCACTTTACAGCTTAATTTTAAGGTTACACTAGTCGATAATTCTTCCATACAAACGTAGTCTAGGGATTACTCCACTGTTTAATTAAATTAAAAATTATATCAATTTGTCTCATCATTCATCATTGCTAGTTGAGCCGCGCAGTCGAACCCACAGAACAGAGAAGACAGGTGTTTTTTTTGTTCTGTGGTCGAACCAAACTTTTAAGAGAGGCGCCGCTGAAGCGTGCACTCCGCACGCTCAACCTTGTGGCTGTTGAGACAGATCTATTCTGCTGTACTCTGGGTGAATTCACAAGGAGTGCATTGTTTAAAATTTGTTATTGATAAAATTTGTTTGTAAACTAATTAACATAAAATTAGTTTAGATATCTAATATTATGTAATAGATTATGTTTACTGTACGATGTGAAGTAACTTAGTATAAGCGCATTTGTCGTATTGGGTGTAATCCTGTAAAGACAAATGTGATAAGGTTGAAATAAATAAATTAAATCATTATCTAGCCCTGTATGGAAACAAAAAAGAAAAATATTTGAAAATTATGAACGTCGAAAGTTCCATATTTCAACACTAATTTAACGCATCTTTGGGCGTCAATAAATACCATAAGAGGAAAGAACATTGCAAAACGGTCACCATACAGGGATAGATTAGTAAATCAACAACGCAAATAATTTTACTTTGAAAATGTACATTTACTAGTTTTTTCATGATAATCTAGACTCCAAAAGGCCTGTTTATAAAATTTCTATATAATATAATAAAGTTCAAATCATCATCCATTTCGCTACAAACTTGCAAACGTGCTAATTCGTACGCGAACTAGCTTCTTACTGCTCATCACAGCATCTATCTCTTTCGCACGAGTTGTCGGATGCGATAGCAGGCATTTTAACCCCGCGCACAAAATAATTCGTGCCGTCGACTAGTGTACCCTTAAGCAAACGGATCCCTGTATCGAAAAATGGTTTTCACCGACCCGTAATATTTTTGAATGGTCTATCCAACCATACTCCACACCATGGGATAGACGAGTAAAAAACATCCCGACTTTACGAGTTCAAGAGGTACCCTAAAAAAAAAGTTATATTTGATGATTTTATTTTACCACTTTGTCGGTGTGATTAATATGTATATCCGTGCCAAATTGTAGCTTTCTATCATTAACAGAACATAACTACAAACTCAATACAAACTAACATACAAATAAAGAAAAAAACAATGTCGTGTAACCTGAGAAATAGATACAAAAACAAACTAGAAGTCATCAGCGCACGCACTAATTACAGTAGGAGAACTATACGAAGGAGCACAGCTGTTCAATGAATTGCCGGACGATATAAAGGAGTGTCATAACGTGAATACATTTAAGAATAAGCTTCAGAAACATGTATGTACATTATAACTTCCAAGGCTCTGGAGGAAATTTTATTGTACTGTATTATCATAATTATTACTCTGTATCTCATTATAAGCGGACTGTAAGTTCTTATGAGAAATAAATTTCTTTAAACCGAACAGTCTCTGAGCTGAGCTGCGAACGGACGGACGGACATGGCGAAACTATAAGGGGATTGTTTACTACGAAACCCTAAAAAAAGTTATCTTATAGGAATAAATCCTATATTAAACGCAAATAGAGAGTAATATGCCCAGAGCTGTCACAGTAATTAAATTTCATTTTATATGAACCCTAAGCTATCGGCTCGTGATATACTATATCGAGGGCCTTAGCCATTAGACTTTAAGCGCAGAGCAATTAAAGCACAAATCATTATAGATCAAGAGAACATTGCTCAAAATGCTATTAAAAGATGAGACCTCAAGGTTACACTAGTCGAAAATTCTTCCATACAAACGTAGTCTAGGGATTTTTCCACTGTTTGACGATGTATAAAAAGTGATATCAATTTGTCTCATCATTATCTAGCCTTGTATGATAGCAAAAAAGTAAAAAAAGAAAATATTTGAAAGTTATGAGCGTCGAAATTTCCACATTTCGACATGTATGGAGGCCGTTTTGCAATTTTCCGTCTTCTTATGGTATTTATTTGCGCCCAAAAATGTGGTAAAATTTGTGTCGAAATGTGGAACTTTCGACTCTCATAACTTTCAAATATTTTCTTTTTTTTACTTTTTCGCTTCCATACAGGGCTAGATAATGATGAGACAAATTGATATCACTTTTTATTTTGAACGTACATCGCCAAACAGTGGAATAATCCCCGTTTGTATGGAAAAAAAATCGACTAGTGTAGTATCTATTTTTTTTTTTATATATTTTATTTGTGATGGGTTTGCTCTTGACCCTAGTCTAGGTCAGAGGTGACATTATGAATTATATGAACTATATGCATCTCTAACAAAAAATTAACAGGTTAATCTAAAAACTAGTCTGGCCGGTTCGCTTAGCCGAGTTTCTTCTTAAGATGACCTTTAGTCGTCTCTAAATATCACAACAAATGAAAACTAAAATAAAAGTAATCAATAGCGTCTAAATATTGGAATTCATAGTTTCTATCATGTCCAGTCAAGCCCGAAAGTTTTAAGGTAGTAAAAATGAGGTCGTAAAGTAGGGTTACGGGGTTCGACCTCATTTCTTTTTGACGACATATCGCTCATTGCAAGAAAGACGACACAACTAAAAATCTGTTGAGAAATTTTGGGAAAGATTCTTTTTAACTGAAAAATCGAATCTAATTTGACTTTATTGAATATTATATCATCATCATCTGCCTAGCCTTTTTCCCAACTATATTGGGGTCGGCTTCCAGTCTTACCGGATTCAGCTAAGTGCCAGTGTTTTACATGGAGCGACTGCCTATCTGACCTCCACAACCCAGTGACTGGGTAACACGGTACCCTTTGACAAGACTGGTGTCAGATCTCAAGCTTCTGACTACCCGTAACGACTGTCAAAGATCTTCAAATGACAGCCGGGACCAACGGCTTAACGTGCTTTCCGAGGCACGGAGGAAACTCGGTATGTTGAAATGGTCACCCATCCACGGACCGACCTCGTCAAGCGTTGCTTAACCTTGATGATCGACCCGTGCGGCTGTTATTATTTAGCCACGAGCTCCTCCATTGAATATTATATATGTACATACTTAAACAGTAATGGGGCCCAAGTGCACGTCTCCTTTTTAAGGAGATCTCTCGCCGACTGATCGACACTGTGCGTGACCAGAGGGCTGGGTCTTTCTTTGCGCAAAAGGGCACGTTCCCGGATGACAGCGATGTCGATGGGTACTTTGACGCCTAAGTGTACCTTTCTTTTGTATATAGTGTAAGTAGTTAGTTTAAGTATAATTTTGTAAAGTTTACTTTTGTTTAGTTTTAACTTAGTTTTTTTTTTATTTGTGATGGGTTTGCTCTTGACTCTTGTCTTGGTCAGAGGTGACAGATGGTGAGCGTTTTTAGGGCATACAACAAAAGACTCTACATTTATTTTATTTTCTAGGTGTTCGACTCTGAAACAAGTCAAATCAGTATATTTTTTTAATGTCCTTCAGCAATCATCGCATTTCCGAACACAAACGAATGCTAATTTTCATGTCCATCAATTATTAGATTTGTATTGTGTATAAAAAATTTAATTCAGAACTAAGTACAAAGTACTTTATTGCTGTTTTGTTTTGATTGCCGTGTGAACCCGTGGTGTGAACTATGAAAAGCTGTAAAACTAATATAATTTTTTAACCGATTTTAAGAAATGAGGTTCTGAATTTATATTAACATTTACTCCTTTTCAATATTATTTATAGTATAACAAGGAAATTAAAAATTATAAACAAAAATTAATTCTTCTTCAACCGAATTTCAAAAAAAGAGAAGGTGCTTATGTTCGACAATAGCAACTAAAATAAACATTTATCCGGTTATTAATCTTTTCAATTCAGTCAGAAAATTTCTTCATCTGATGTAGATGTGTCGGTATATTCACTAGCGATGGAATAATGACTAACCTCACTGCGAAAACAGCTATATCTATCTTCAAAAGCGAGAGGTCACTTCACTTACTTATCACGAAATATCAAAAACCGCTTGACGTATAAAGATGAAATTTTGGCAGTAAGGTTTCTCAAGTAGGTAGTAAGGTAAGTGAGCACTAAGAAAGGATCTTTGGAAATTCAACCCCAAGAGGAGTAAAAAAGGGGTGGGAAGTTTGTATGAAAAATCTTATTCCTTCGGCTAATATTCTTGAAACTTGGCACAAATAGTAATCTAAGTAAATAATAAAGGTTGACATTATTAGCTTTTCGAAAATACCCCCAAAAACGATTTAGGGGGTGTTGAAGTTTGTATGGAAGAATCTTATTTCTTGGCTTAATAAACTTGAAATAAACTTTATATAAATGCTGAGTAAACGATAAAGGTTGTCATTATTAGTTTTACGAAACTACCCCCGAAATTTCTTTTTAGAGGGTGCTAAAGTTTTTTTAAGCATCTTTTTAAGAAATAAGATTCTTAAAAAAACTTTAGCACCCTCCTTCCGGGTTAAGAAACTTGAAACTAAACATAAATATCAACCAGAGTAAACAATAAAGTTTGTATCTATTATTTTTCGAAAGTACTCCCAAAATATGATTTAGGGGGTGTTAAAGTATATTTTGAAGAATCAACTATTATTTTTTCGAAAGTACTCCCAAAATACGATTTAGGGGGTGTTAAAGTATATTTTGAAGAATCAACTATTATTTTTTCGAAAGTACTCCCAAAATATGATTTAGGGGGTGTTAAAGTATATTTTGAAGAATCTTATTTCTTGAGTTAATACACTTGAAACTGGGGACAAATACCGACCTAAGTAAACAATAAACGCACCCACGATACAGGAAGAAATTCCTAGTGCGGAAAGGCAGTGCAACGTTGTTTTTTTTTTTACGTAAACCTTAAAGGTTTTTATCATAAGTTTTTCAAAACCACCCCAAAATACTATTTAGCAGATGTTACAGTTTGCTAAGAATCTTACTGCACAGGGTTTTGTTGTTGCTGTAAGGGTCTAGGGGAACACTATGAAGAAAATTTCGGAAATGCCATAAATCTCTAAGGGGGTAAATAGGGGGAGTTTTTTTTAATGAAAACCTAATTCTTTGGGGATAAAGTAAATAATCAATATGACATAATAAGATTTTTAAAACTAGATAAGATTAAGGGATGCTAATGTTTTTTTGAGGAATCTTACTGCGCAATCTGACTAACATACACAAAAAATTAAAGGAGAAGAAAAGTGTTAATAACATATTTGGTTAAAACTCTCGAGTTTTAAAGTAAATAACCCCTTTTTGTCCTGATGAGGCTCGCCTCATCAGGACAAAAAGGGGTTATTTACTTTTTAGGGGCGTAACCTAAAAAGTATTATAGTTTAAGTTAAATAACGAATCGTCCCAAACCAATTAACCCTAGATATCTATGATAACTCATTTTTATTAATTAAACTTGACCAGATTGGCGTCGCCCCATTCGGAGACTGCTTGCAAGGATAAGTTCAAACGCTCCACCATGGCCTCACGGAGAGACCGGATCAGCGGCCCGGTAGCCCGTGCGTTGGACAAGTATCTCTCAGCAACAGTGCTGTCGTCTGCATACCCAAATGTAGGTTTTAGCAAATCGTTAATGTGCAACAAGAACAATGTTGCTATGTACTCTCGTACGGACCCCTGAGGGACCCCGGCATTAATATCCAATTTGTCCGACGAGCAGCCATCGATAACCACTCGAATGGACCGATCTCTCAGGAAGTCTGCAATCCAATCACACAAGAAGCTCGAAGCAAAACAAAAGAGGTACTTCTGAATTGTCAAAAAAAAAATTGCAGTGCTAGTTGCAAATTCGCAAGCGTCAGTAGAAGCGTCTCAATGGAGAAAAATTTGCAAGAAACTCCTACGGACACTATTTTCCATCAGTTTTAATTACAAGTATTTTGGTATATTTGTTATCAAGTGTGTCTATTATACTAGATAAATTATGTAGCATGAAATATAAATGCGTCGAGGGCATTCAATTGTTTTTAAATTTAACTTTTTGATTCTGCTGCCATGTGTAAAACGCTCACACGTTAGGTACTGGGTTTTTGAATTACGAACTAAAACCCTCTTTCTCAAGTTACTGATCTTTAGTGTTGTGACGTCCTTTTTGCAAATGAGCAATAGTATAGTTTGTAAGTAGGTTTAGTTAATAAAAAAATGGTTTAAGTTACCTGAGCGTCCACCAGATGTCGTAGGACATGATGTTCAACCAGAAGAAAGCAGCCAGCAGAAAGAAGTAGATGATGAATGCTGTAACAAATTTCAGTCATAATTCGAATGACAAAAATAAGAAAATTATGTTTTCTGTCTAATCATCATTGGATATCGATACTATCACCATCCGTGAATTTTTGCTAGTTACTTCAATTTGACCTTCATACCTTGCTATGAAATAGGAAAAACATGATGAATCATCTCGACTGGCTTACCCATTCTTTATGCGTACTAAATTATTAAAGAAGCAAAGTAATACAATCAGAGCCAAGATTACCTGGTATAAGACAAGAGTCTTGTAGGTAATGATTGGTAATCGTTACTTATTACGTAATAATTTTTTTTGTCAATAAATAGTACATTATTGCAAAGGCCGGGAAATAGGCAATTGCAGGTCGAGTATGAATTTGAAGGCCGAGCCGTAGGCGAGGACTTCACTAATACGAGACAGGCAATTGCCATTTCCGCCGAGGCATATATAGTGCTTTACTCAAAAGAATGCAGGGAAATAAAAAAGTCGTTATTTTCATAATTTCTTAAGTCAATGCCGTTTTTAACATGAACTTTCAGCATGGAATAAATTGCCCATAATGTAAATGGCTTTTTAGTTTTAGAAATCTCATTAAAATACGCCAAAAATACTGTATCGGAGAAAATTTTCATTATTTTATAGTTTTTCCAAATCATAAAATGTTCATAAACCTACTTTCATGTATTTTTCTTTTTACTTCGCTGGAAGCAGGTTTTCCATTGCCAATTTGGCTTCTGATCTTAAATCTGATGGACCGTGAACCGTTGGAACTGATTTTAATTATTAAATTTACATTTATTAAATATTTAAATAACAAATCAAGACGAATTTTCAGCTTTGCCGCACATTTTTCTATTGCTTTCTATCTGTGCCAAAAGGCAAACGCATTCATGGTTATACAGCCACGTGAACGCAATTTGTACTAAGCAAAGAGACTTACTTTGGTATGCCAAGAATGATAAAAGAGATCCAATCAAAGAGTATCTAATAACCCCAGCACGCCTTTACATACAACATTGCTGGAGCGTTGAAATGTTCCAAATTCAAAAAACGCTCCAGCAATGGATTTGATTTTCACTGTCCGTAAATTCGGAACTTCGCGTGTTCTTTTTTCTAAAATAATGACAATATTTCCATGCATGTTTGAGAAAAAATGTTTTCTTTAAGAACGCTGTTACATTTTCCACGAACTCAAATTTAGGTATCTAGTCACACACATAGCAACATTACGCGTACGCACTCATTGAAACTACTGAGCGCTCGAATTTATACATCACTGAAATAATATTGATCCTTGATATTATTTTTTTATTTTAAGTTGATTCAGGAAGGTTAATTGACACTTTGAAAATGCATTAATTTGGTAACTGTTACTTAGAACCGTCTTCGTGATAAGTAGGTTAGTATTTTCAACCGACTTCAAAAAAGGAGGTGCTCTATCTATTCGACCCGTATGTATCCGCGATTTTCTCAAAAACTACTGATCCGATATCGATCGGGTTTTCGTCGATAAATGTATGTGTTTTCAGGGAAGGTTTTATTGTATAATATATAAGGATTTGATAAAGATCTTCGGAGAGAGAGCCAATGGAACTCTTCAATAACAAACAGCAAATGACCTGCGATTACTGTGATCGTATGTTTATTTATGTATTGTTTTCACCATACCATAATATCACGCTTGTACGATTTAAGGGGTAAACAGATGTATTTAGTACACCTAATATGGGGTACCAACCAAAACTAAAAAGAGAAAATTAATAACATTCCTGTGCCGAAAAACGAAAAACAATAGCTACAATGTACCCCGACTAAAAAACTTAAAAAAAAAATACTACCGACTTCCAAGTTAGAAAACTACAAAGTGAAAAATAACTTTATTTTTGGAAGTCGGTGTCTTTGGTAGTTACCAATTTTTTGCATCATGGACACCGACTGGATAGTATTTTTACTGAGTCGGTAGTATTTTTTTGTATAAAAGTTTTTTTTATTTTTCACTTTTTAGTTGTACCTACATAATAGGCCAGTCGTTTAGTAAGGTACTTACCTATAATTCCAGAATAAATTACCCGAATATCATGAAACTGTACATAACCGGTGAAATGAGAGTGTACCAAGGTGAACTGTACACATCTGTGTACCCCTTTTAGAGCGTCTTGGCGTGATGTTATGGTATAAACAATAAACAGGCATTGCATTCGATCGATTGCAGCAATCCCGAGAGATTCGCCGTTATTTATTGAAGAGTCCCGTTGTATATCTCAGAAGTTCTTCATCAAATTTTAACCTAATTAAAATTTCAAAATATACTCTTGCCAATAAAAAAAGAAATTTTCAAAATCGGTCCGCAATTGACGGAGATATCGGTGGACATAAACAAATTAAAAAAAAACCGGCCAAGTACGCCGTACCATTATCGCAAAAAACGGCAACAGAAATACACCATCTGTGAAAATTTAAATTGTCTAGCTATCACGGTTCATGAGATACAGCCTGGTGACAGACGGACAGACAGGCAGACGGATCGCGGAGTCTTAGTAATACGGTCCCGTTTTTACGCTTTGGGTACGGAACCCTAAAAACTAACAAAGTGGAACATAACCAAAACAGAACCCCCTCCTTTTTTGAAAGTCGGTTAAAAATTAGGCTTCACTTTGTTGTAGTAAGTAGGTATTTAAAAAAAACGCTACGTAAAATAAGTAGATACCTAAAACAATATAATTTCCGGTCACAAGGATTAAATAAAAAATGACTTGAACATTTTGCATTGAACACATAAAATATTATTACCTAAAATTTCTAGAGCATTACATAATGAGCAAACGTAAAATATCGACTCCTTTTGATCACGAAAAACGACGGTGCGACGCGCGGCGGTACTCACACGCATGCACACTACAATCTTCTCTACTTCTTTTATCGTATTTATTTTTTGCGAGAGAGCGATACGGCCATCCTTCCACGAGCGCTTCTGAGCGCGGAATGAATGATGAACCGTGAGTCTCGAGTGCGAAATGTATGAAGAAGTCGGCAAGTGTTTTTATTTTAGCTAATAATTAAAAAATATATTGATTTAGGTATAAAATAATTAGCTAAACCTGTAAAGGACTATATAAACCGCAATTTCTTATAATTTTGAAGATAAAATATGCTGTAAATTTACCTAAACTGGTCCCTATGCGGACCCTATTTTTTTAAACTTTTTTGCGATTATTGTGATGGAAAAAATGTATTTGTGCGAAAATTTTGTATGGTGTCATACAATTTTTCTGATGCCAATCTGGAGCTGAATATATTATCTTTGAATTAAGACCATGATATCTTCACATTTGTGATTGCTTATACATTAAAATGGTACCTGAAAAGCACTGTTATTTGTAGAAAAATGTAATAGCGTCCTAAATATGTGAACAGCCATCACATGATACCCATATCATGGCAGTGCACAAAAAAAAACTAGGGGGTGACGGGACCCCTTTCAGGTGCTGATGGTAATCACCGGGGTGGTTTTAGTGAGGTAGAAATCCCACATTCCCTGGTATTTTCCCTAAAACTCAAGGCGCCTTTTGAAGGTTTCACTTGTGCATACAAAGTCATCAAGCTGTGTGACAGCGCAATTTCCTTATAATTCAGCCGCTTTCCGGCGCCCTAGGTACCTGAAGACCTTCGGTATACCAATCAGGGTGCCGCCATTCGATAGTTCATTTCTTTTTCTTCCCAACCACACTTCTGTAAGGAGCCTAGCTCTTGTGGTTGGGGAGACAACCTTCTTGCCAGGTTGCGAGGTTCCATAGTTTTTTCGTGGCGTCGTCCCTTCCAGGGTGTATACTACTTCGAGTTAAAGCTAATCCCACCAAAGTACTACCCTAGGGTAGCCTGTCAGGATGGCTACCGGGTGGCGCTTGGCAGGTGGAGATCCCTCAGATAGCTTGAGTACAAAGTAACTTTTAATGTTAGAAATTCGTACCTTTTCTTCCGTCTGACACTTTTAGGCAGTTACGCGCCTGAAACATGTAGATGTAACTATATAAATAGTATATTTCTATAGCCTTTTAGAAGGGCTTCAAGACCCATATAGTATCTTAGTGGCAAGCTGTATAGTTTTAAGATATGGTATTATATCTTGGGGCAACTCAGTCGATAAGGAATCTGTATTTAAAACTCAAAAGAAATGCATTAAAGCAATATGTAATGTAGACAAAACTACCAGCTGTCAACCCTATTTTAAAAGCTTAAAAATTCTGACTCTGCCTTCGTTATACATATATGAACTAAATGTTTTTGTGAAATCAAACCCTAACTTATAAGACTGCTTTTAAAAACTACTATAGGCAATTACGTGATAAAAAAAGATTAGATATTGAAATACCATATGGGAAAACAGCACTAATCAATAAAAGTATTCTTGTTATGTCATCATTGATTTACAACAAATTGCCTGACGATGTCAAAACGTTACCTGTACATCAATTTAAATCGAAGCTGTACAAATTCCTAGTGAATAAATGTTATTACAATATCAAGGACTACCTACAGGATAAAAATATAGATAGAGACCTTAGTAAGAGTAATTTATTGACATTGAATAATATGACATTAAAAATAGTGTGACATGCATTAATTTGACAGCTCTTTAATTTATTTGATTGTTAAGTTGTACATGTAATTTAATTCATCCGCTTCTTCCTCGTAGTCAAACTTTTTAGTCCAACTGGTTTGACCACGAGGAATTAAATTTCCTCGTGGTCAAACTAGTCGAATGTTCCACCCTGTATCAACGTCAAGTTAAAAATGTGTACAGTCAATCAAAATTCAATTTAAAAAAACACTGATATTTTCGATATAAAATATATTATGGGTTCGAATTTATAATATAAAAATGAATCCTATCTCACTTTATTTAAAAAATAACCAACATCTATTTCATTGTGTATTAACTCCATTTGACATTTTGTAATGAAATCATCTCTTTATATATGTTCACTCCGACGAGGAGATGGTCCTTCACGAAAATTTGTTTCTGTTTCTAATAATGTTTTGAGCAACCGAGCAACTGTTACTGGATGATATGTCTTCATCGTTTTATTAAGTTGGGCATTCCAGCTCTCTACGACATTATTAGTGCGATGTCTTTGTCCGTATACGGACCACTGCTTTCTAAGTGATTCATTCTTTAGCCATGTAGTCTCGAAATAATTCAAATATTTTTGAATTTTTTGTGTATTAGGACTATCAGATTTTATATAATCCTAACCTTCCTCAATTCTGTTTTCGGGCAGCAAAGCGAGTGCTGAACATCGTCCGACAATTCTATTTCCATCATTTTTTTTGCCTTTTTCCATTGAGAATTTGTGAAATGATAGAAGCACTTTATAATTTGAACGTTAGGAAAAATAGATAAAATAGCATTGCTCGCAGCAGTTTCAAAATCAAAATGATTTTTTTTTAGGTGATTACTTGGGTATTCTAGACCGTAACATAGAGAATAAGATGGTTTATGATTCTTCTGTCTTATCCGTCATTAATGCGTAAGCAACAGGAAGCACGTGCGTTGTAGTTGTCGAAGTCGATAAATCAGCATGAATTCTATATAATTGGGTGAATTAATTTGGGCAGCTGAAGAATGTGCCATCCCCAAAAAACTCTTGTAACTGAACCATTCTAGTCCGATTACTTTCGGAGCAAAAAACCATGATCCGTCGAGTTTCGGTAACGTAATCGGCTAAGAGAAATGATTGTAAATGACCAGGAACTGTTACCTTTTAAAGTCACTGAAGCATGTCTTTTTTCTTCTATTATATAAATCCGATTTGACGCTGCCAAAGTATGGTAATGAGACTTGATTTTTAATCGACTCCTTCTTAGCATTATATGCAACCGGAATAGGGACGTCACTGTTAACCATTTCATGTCTTAGCTCATCAATGACTACATCAATCTCATTTTTTTATAATCAGCATTGCAGGTGTGATTATTGCGTTTAACTATGATGTCATTCTAAGTAAAAGAAAAATATATGACGATAAAATACGAGATAAAAGTAGAAAGATCGGAAAAACAGAATATTGTAGTGCACTTATCAGTATGGAAATCACATAATATATACCGCCAAATTAACAATAACCGTTTAAAAAAAAATACTAAGTAAATTCAGATACTTAAATAAATTAAAACTCTACTTTTCGACCTAATATTTTCTGGACCAATTTTGTTAACCTTTTGTATATCGTCAAAATAAGCGATGTCAAAGTACCTATGTGGTTTTCTATAATTGCATATATGTGGTCTCCAAACTATATACTAAAATTACTATGAATTGTTGTTTGTAATATCAAAACTTAATTTAGATACCTTCAGAGTAATAGACCCGCGACACTTTTCTTTTCTGAGTTGGCTGCAAGCCCAGTAAGCGTTTCCATTTTTATAAGTACGCCATCTGTAGTATTACCGGCCTTCGAGAAGTAGAACTGTCCCACGTTTACGCTTCACAAATTTTAAATCCATTTTTCGTGTTTGTATATTTTAATTTGAATAATTCATAAAACGAGGAAAATAATTATGCGATCTTCACCGCACTTGACGTTTGACATTAATTTATTCTTATTTAGCTATGACTGTACATACAAGAACTGCATGCATACAGCGTGCTGAAAAGGTGCAATGTCAATAAAGTTTGACCACGAGGAAATACAATTCCTCGTGGTCAAACCAGTTGGACTAGAAAGTTTGACTACGAGGAAGAAGCGAATTCATCTGACATTTTTGTATTTTATTTTATTTCACTTTTGACATTTGTAGTATTTTGAATTTATTTTTATTTTCTTTTGTTTTATTTTTTGAGTGTAATTATTTTGTAATGTTATTTTAATAATTATTTAAATAGATTGTCAATAATATAAATATTTTCACACCTTATTAGGTAATGATACAGTGTACTTTATACCTATCTGTAACATCTGTTTGAACCTACCTGTATTAAGCAAATAAACAATTTGATTTCATTTGATTTGAAAGAGAAAATAGCTTCTAAGTTGAGAAATCGACGGAATTTCCATTCATTCCTCATTCTTACTGGAGGATCTCTTCAGGGGATATAGTTACAGACCTGGTTGAGGGTTCATTGGATGGGCCATTTTAGGCCGCATCCAACCCTATAGGACAAGTCATGATTCTTTCAGAAATAGGGGAGGTTCTGTTGATTTGTAGTCTATGTTTGTAATGAAAATTTCTGTTAATACAACTGTTATGCATTCGAAATCGAGGTCCTCGTTACGGTATAGTTGAGTGGAACAATAGTACGCATGCGCGTCGACCGTTTGTAACCATTGATATGTAATAGTTTAATCCACGCAACTTTGTTGTTCTGAAGACCTGCAGAAACATCGCAAATAGTCTTGAAGAATCAAGCCTTTCATTTCCTACATATGAAGCCTTTCCCTATCAACACATAGCAGCCATCAATCAACTCCCCAGACTCCAGGATTCTTGAAGAGACTGAACTATAGGTACAGGGCGTCAACGCACTTTGAGCAGGAGTCTTACAACCTCCAGACACCTACCTCAAGCGATCACGTCCGCCTCGTACAAGTTCATTATGATGCGCTGAGGTTTACAAACAGATGTCTATTTTAACTTATTGAATATAACAAGAGCGAGACAATAAAAATAAATATTTAAGACAGTAATCAAAAATATGTGACGCAAACACACTAATTTAGAATTTATATAAAACACCTGCGAAAGCAAGCAAGCATTTATAATTAACTAGCTGTCCCACGCGGCTTCGCTCCCGTCAACTGGCTACATACCTACCCTATCCTACCTACCCTACTCTACACCTAACCTACACCTAACCTACACCTACCCTACACCTACCCTACACCTACCCTACACCTACCCTACACCTACCCTACACCTACCCTACACCTACCCTACACCTACCCTACACCTACCCTACACCTACCCTACACCTACCCTACACCTACCCTACACCTACCCTACACCTACCCTACACCTACCCTTCACCTACCCTACACCTACCCTACACCTACCCTACACCTACCCTACACCTACCCTACACCTACCCTACACCTACCCTACACCTACCCTACACCTACCCTACACCTACCCTACACCTACCCTACACCTACCCTACACCTACCCTACACCTACCCTACACCTACCCTACACCTACCCTACACCTACCCTACACCTACCCTACACCTACCCTACACCTACCCTACACCTACCCTACACCTACCCTACACCTACCCTACACCTAGCCTACACATACCCTACACCTACCCTACACCTACCCTACACCTACCCTACATCTACCCTACACCTACCCTACATCTACCCTACACATACCCTACACCTACCCTACACCTACCCTACACCTACCCTACACCTACCCTACACCTACCCTACACCTACCCTACACCTACCCTACACCTACCCTACACCTACCCTACACCTACCCTACACCTACCCTACACCTACCCTACACCTACCCTACACCTACCCTACACCTACCCTACACCTAGCCTACACATACCCTACACCTACCCTACACCTACCCTACACCTACCCTACACCTACCCTACACCTACCCTACACCTACCCTACACCTACCCTACACCTACCCTACACCTAGCCTACACATACCCTACACCTACCCTACACCTACCCTACATCTACCCTACACCTACCCTACACCTAGCCTACACATACCCTACACCTACCCTACACCTACCCTATACCTACCCTACACCTACCCTACACATACGCTTCACATACCCTACACCTACCCTACACCTACCCTACACCTACCCTACACCTACCCAACACCTACCCTACACCTACCCTACACCTACCCAACACCTACCCTACACCTACCCTACACCTGCCCTACACCTACCCTACACCTACCCTACATCTACCCTACACCTACCCTACACCTACCCTACACCTACCCTACACCTACCCAACACCTACCCTACACCTACCCTACACCTACCCTACACCTACCCTACACCTACCCTACACCTACCCTACACCTACCCTACACCTACCCTACACCTACCCTACACCTACCCTACACCTACCCTACACCTACCCTACACCTACCCTACACCTACCCTACACCTACCCTACACCTACCCTACACCTACCCTACACCTAACCTACACCTACCCTACACCTACCCTACACCTACCCTACACCTACCCTACACCTACCCTACACCTACCCTACACCTACCCTACACCTACCCTACACCTAGCCTACACATACCCTACACCTACCCTACACCTACCCTACACCTACCCTACACCTACCCTACACCTAGCCTACACCTAGCCTACACATACCCTACACCTACCCTACACCTACCCTACACCTACCCTACACCTACCCTACACCTACCCTACACCTACCCTACACCTACCCTACACCTACCCTACACCTACCCTACACCTACCCTACACCTACCCTACACCTACCCTACACCTACCCTACACCTACCCTACACATACGCTTCACATACCCTACACCTACCCTACACCTACCCTACACCTACCCTACACCTACCCAACACCTACCCTACACCTACCCTACACCTACCCAACACCTACCCTACACCTGCCCTACACCTACCCTACACCTACCCTACATCTACCCTACACCTACCCTACACCTACCCTACACCTACCCTACACCTACCCAACACCTACCCTACACCTGCCCTACACCTACCCTACACCTACCCTACATCTACCCTACACCTACCCTACACATACGCTTCACATACCCTACACCTACGCTAAACCTTCCCTACACCTACCCTACACCTACCCAACACCTACCCTACACCTGCCCTACACCTACCCTACACCTACCCTACATCTACCCTACACCTACCCTACACATACGCTTCACATACCCTACACCTACGCTAAACCTTCCCTACACCAACCCTACACCTCCCCTACACCTACCTTACATACATGATTGCATAACTGAAACCGTTTACGCAGCGCACGCAACGGAAGCCATCAAAAAGTAATATTCTTTCCCGTTTTTGCAACATTTTTCATTTATGCTCCGCTCCTATTGGTCATAGCGTGATGTTATATAACCTATAGCACTCAGGAATAATGAAGCTTTCTACCAGTGAAAAAATTTTTAGAATTGGTTTATTAGTTCCAGAGATTACCCCCTACATACAAACTTACAAACATACAAACTTACTTTTACCTCTTTATAATATTAGTATAGATTAATAATAATAAATAACCGGCCACCGAGAATAATCGTTTTCAGAGCTTGAACACAAGTTACTTTGTAGCTTTAGCACATACGTACCTATATTGATAATGATTCACACCTATTACATCTTCCATGTAAATTTGAACTTTAACGGAATCGAGGGCCCCCACCATGAGCTATTCAAATCGTTCACCAACTATGCTCCAAGCGTCCCATGCTAACACAAAGAAGAGTTTGGTGCACATACATACTGGGTACCCCTGTTAGAGAAAATAAACTCTACATAAGAACTTACTAAAAATAATGCAAATATCTTGAGTGATATTATCCATCAGGGCAAGGATCTGCAGTGTGGCTAAGAACAAGAAGCCCACGAAGAAGCAGAGGAGGTACGCCATGAGCACCATGCCGCGAAGGTTGCGTAGCTCCGGTAGCCCCGCGTACACCACCACCGTCAGCAAGATGAAGAAACAGGAGACCAACATGCCTGCAAATAGTAGACTTGACGCAAATGGCAAACTGTGTTGTTGCAGCCGAGGCGGATTAGACGCCCGAGCCGTTAACGAGGATGTTATGGAGCCGAGAGACTGCAATGACAAATGTTAATGCGTATCAAACGCCATTTTTATCCGGCTGCAAGGAAAGGGTTATGTTTTTCGCGCGTATCTTTTATGTATGTAATATTCTTTATTACCTCGTATCTTCCAAACCACTTGACGGATTTTTGTAATTAAGACATCGTTAGATAAGTCTTGGCCGCCCAAGTGTTCTTAGATAAGGCTGTTGAAAAAAAAGAAACAAGGCAGATTTTGGGCGCCGTATTGTAGGGTTTGCAAATTTTTTTTTTCGAAACCCATCGAGGTGGGTGTATCAGCGCGGCAGTGCAGTAATAGCACTGAGCACGCCAAACACGCGCGGTGCGCTAGGTTCAAGAAGTAGATAGGCTAGACCTAGGGAAAACAGACGGGTCGGTATGCTGAGAGAGATGCTGCATTAAACTAAGCTACGACTAACCTCAGAGGCGGGTTTCCTCGTGCTCGTTCTGGTTAATTCTGGCAGCGGTCCTTCTCTGTTCCACTGGACGTCTTGGTTTGAAGCTCCCTGGGTACTGGCACAATTTGCTGACGCGAGAGTGGACTGTATGCGGCGCGGTAGAACGGCGAGCCACGTGACGCTGGCTCAAGGTGATGATCAGAGGTGATCACCACGAATCCGACGACGACGAGAGTCGATCGCAGACGATGCGGTTTAATAAAGCGGTGGGATCTCACAGCGGGTGAGGAATCCAGGGTGAATAGCCAGGCGGTTGACTTCCACGAGCGGTGAGGCTACCCTCGACGAGGGCCGAACGTAGACTGTTCGAAAGTCGAACATGTAGTTTAATGCAGCGAAAATTGACATGAAAGGGTAGATAAAATATTAAGAGAAATGTGGGTAACTAAACAATAAGCGCGCCTAGAGGTGGCGCGAACATGCCCCCGGCTTGAAAACCTTCGGTTTTCATAAAAATTAACTAAAGTAAGAGAAAAGCGGTGGAAAACAATGAAGGAATTCAGGGGGCAGAGTAAGTTATTGAGACGGTAGAGTACAGAGGCGAACAACGGGTCTCTTATAGACACCCGTCGTCGTCCTGACTGAAGCGACTCTTACAACGCCGTCCTTACCAGGATAGGTGGCAGTAACGACGCCGAGAGGCCATGAAAGCGGAGACACATTGTCAGTGACAATAACAACAATAGAACCTATAGTAATGGGATTAGAAAACGTATTCCATTTCTTACGAGATTGAAGTAAATGCAGATATTCTAGTTTCCATCGTTTTGCGAACGATTGTACCATTTGGTCTAGCAAAGCATAACGTTTTAGTAAGCTTGGCGCTTCATTAGATGCCTCACTAGCAGGTAAATGGTTAAGTGGTGTTGACATTAAAAAATGTGATGGAGTTAAAGCGGTAGGTTCCGATGGATCTTCACTTAGTAGGGTTAGCGGCCGTGAGTTCATTACACACTCTATCTGCGTAAGCACAGTCGTCATTTCCTCGTATGTTAGCAATTGCGAACCAACGACCCTATGAAGATGCGTTTTAAAGGCTTTAACATAGATTTCATAGTGACCCCCAAAGTGAGGGCTACGCGGAGGATTAAATTTCCAAGTAATTTTATTAGCAGTTAATTCATTTCTTAAATATTCTATATGATCTTTAGAATTAATGAGCGTATAAATATCAGATAGCGCATTTTTTGCACCTATAAAATTGGTAGCGTTGTCAGAGTATATGACAGACACAGCGCCTCTACGTGATAAGAAGCGTTTGAACGCGGACAGAAACGAGCAAGTGCTCAGGTCAGTTACGAGTTCTACGTGAACTGCGCGCACGACCAGACAAACGAAAATACAAAGATACGATTTAATAGAGCGAACGCCCCGTTTGCGATACGGGATAATGTTTATTGGACCAGCGTAGTCCACAGCGGTATGAATGCCTTGGCTTCATTCACTCTACAAGCGGGTAAGTCACCCATTAATGGGAATACTTGATTAGGTTTTGCTCTAAAGCAAAAATAACAGTTATGTATAACATGACGAACTATATTACGGCATGAAAGTATCCAATACCTTTGGCGTAAAATGGACATCAGAGTGAGCGGTCCAGTATGACAGTTCTGACGATGATAATGAGAGATAATCATTTCAACGATATGATGTTTACGAGGCAACAGTATTGGGTGCTGTTGGTCATAGCTGAGATCGGAGTTGCGTAACCGCCCACCGACTCGTATTAAACCGTTAGCGTCGAGAAACGGCATAAGCTTCTGAATAGCACGAGAACAGCTTTTATTAGACTTTAGATTTTTGATTTCGTCAGAAAAATAAGAATACTGTAACGCGAGTAAAACCTTTGCTTCAGCGTAATTAAGCGCGTCTGGGGTTATATGATTAGAAGGCGGTAATATTTTTATAAATCGATAGATGTTTGTGACTGTACGTAGGAGTACCAGCCATTTTGAAATGCGGTTTGATAAGTTAAGAAGCGGGTGACCATTGTCACTTATATTAGTTACAGCGGTAAGAGTTAGAACTTTCTTAATCTCCGGTAAATTATTATGAATTGCATTATCATCACCAATGAATTTGGCGGGCCACTCATTCGTAGGTTGGCATAGCCAATGAGGCCCAGTAAACCACAGTGGGTGGTTTATGATTTGAGCAGGAGTTAATCCTCGTGACAAACAGTCACTCGGGTTCTGATCACCAGGAATGTGATAAAACTTATTAGCGGGAATGGCGGCTACTGTTTTTGTAATGCGCGTTGCTACGAATGTTTTGAATCGATGCGGTGAGGCGCTAAGCCACTGAAGTGCGACCATAGAGTCTGTAAAACAGTAGACATTATTAATATAATGCCGTTTTTCGTATGTATCAATAACGCGGCGAACTAGTTTTGCCATCAGCAAGCAAGCGCATAGCTCTAGCCGGGCCACAGATACAGTTTTCAGTGGAGCAACTTTAGATTTTGCGCAAACCAATCGAGTGACTGGCGACGAATTAGAATCATTTATAATAAGAAGGTAAACAACGCAACCATAAGCCTTTTCACTGGCATCAGAAAATGCAATAATGGAAATTTTTGTATTTTCATAAACATCTAAATGACGTTTAAAACGTAAACTTTGAATAGTAGGTAACTCATTTAAATAGTTTTTCCAAATGTTTATAATCTCTAGCGGTGGTTGTTCATCCCAACCAAGTTGTAGTATATAAAGTTTTTGCAACACAAGTTTAGCGTATAAAATAACTGGAGCAATGAGCCCGAGTACATCAAACTGACGAGCGATTACAGATAAAATGTTACGTTTTGTGATTGGACGATTTTCTAAATGTACAGTGAACATAAATTCGTCACATGTGGGTGACCATTTTAAACCCAGAACCTTTAAATTAGGGTCCTGTTCTTCAAAGTTAATACTATCAGTGTGAAGCTCAGAGTTGGAGAGCGATTCAAGCAACTCACATGAGTTACTTGCCCACTTGACGAGCTCAAAGCCCCCGGCTTTGAGCAAACCCCGAAGGTCGTCTCTGAGCTGCAAACCCATTGACAGGTTTGGTGCAGAGTAACAAACGTCATCCATATAAGTATTATGTTTTATGACAGAAGAAGCAAGCGGGAAACGGGTACACTCGTCATTGCAGAGTTGTCTGAGTACTCTCATTGCCAAGAAAGGGCTGCTTCGAAGGCCGAAGCAGACGCGATTAAATTGATAAGTAATTAGCTGGTCGCAAGCGTTAAAACGAAATAAAAACTTTTGATATTTGCGGTCATTTGCATGAGTTAAAATCTGCAAATACATCTGTTTGATGTCTGAGATAAAGGCGATTTTATATAAACGGAAATCTAGAAGAATTAAGAATAAATCATTTTGCAGATTTTCACCCGTATGCAAAACGTCATTGAGAGACAGACCTGAACTGGTTTTAGAACTAGCATCCATCACCATGCGCCATTTGGTGGTGGTTTTATCTAACCGAGCCACAGCATGATGAGGTATATAGTAGCCAGACATATGGTTATCATTTCTAATGACTGAAATATAACCCTTACCTATATATTCATTGATAATAGCGTTGTATTCAACTCGTAGTTGAGAGGAACAATTTAATTTACGCTCAAGAAACATGAAGCGCTTCTTAGCAGTGGCAAATGACTCACCAAGAGAGTTAGGATCGCGGGAGAACGGCAGAGATACCGTGTAGCGGCCCGTATTGTCACGGGAAACATTATTAGTGAAAAAGGTTTCACATTCGAGAGCGGCTGGACTCAACGTAGGTTTATATTCAATCTCCTCGAGGTGCCAGAATTTTTGAAGAACTGAGTTTATGTGCGGTGGTTCCACGGCGGAACATAAAGAAATACATGCGTATTCAAAGATATTAATCGGAGCATTACCGATTATCAAGTAACCGAAAATTGTTTCAAAGGCTGTAGGTGTATCATGCGATCCAGTAACACGACCTGACAACAAGATTTCAGAGAATAGCGGGGCACCAATCAGAATATCTATTTCTGATGGTGAAAAGAAATCGTTATCTGCAAGGGGCAGATTATTTAAATAAGAAAGAGCGGAAACATCAACTTCTACCGTAGGCAAGTTATCAGTAATACGATCGATGACGTAAGCATTAAGTAATACAGAAGTATTATTTAGTCGCGAAGATAACTTGAGAGAAGTATCCCCCTTAATAGGGTTAGGCGCAGAACCTATGCCCTTAACTACATAGTGAGATAGTTTATTAAAATGTAAACCTAATTTTTGACAACACGCCGAAGTTATAAAGTTATTTTGAGAACCCGGATCTATTAGTGCACGAACGCATTGTTTATGACCATTAGAATCAGTCGCATAAACTTGCACGGTCCCTAATAGACAGGTATTATTACGCGGTAACATAGATTGAGTATTACATAACGATACATCATCAATGTGCGTAGTAGTGCAACCGGACAGCTGGTTATGTGACGTAGCAATCATAGCAGTGGGGAAGCGCGGCGACAACTGCTGCACAGGAGCAGGCGTTCCGTCACTCGAAGACTGAGGCTCCCGGGAGTGATGGCTGTTGACAGTCGTTTGTTTACGACATAATAATGAATGATGACGCAATTGACAAAATCTACATTTCGAGTTAGATTTACATTCACGATTATTATGAGTGATACTCAAACAATTAGTGCATGCGTTATGCTGTTTAATTAAATTAAATCTTTCATCAACCGATAACTTGTGAAACTGAGAACATTTATACAAAACTAAGTGATTGTTGTGTTTACAAAGCGTACAGTTTTTATTCACGTTAGAGGAGGTTACAAATGAATGAGTGGCTTTAGTTAACTTATTGTTGTTATAACTATTTGCGGAATCGATAACACTTCGTCTATTCGCGGGAGAAGCAGTACGTTCTAATATTTTAGTTTGTTCACGTAAGAACATAATTAATTGATCATAATTGATTGATGTGCCACGCTTATATAATTCAAAAGATCGTGCGGTACTAGGATCGATCTTTTTTAATGCAAGGTGCAGAAGAACGAAATCCAAAAGATTATCTAATTTTAATCGGTTTAAACTTGACACTGCGGAACCAAATATATCTATGAATGTGTCTAAGTTTTTATACGATGCGATATTAAATGGCTTAAATTCTAATATTTGATCTAAATAAGCAGAAGCTAAACTACGCTTATCATCATATTTATCGAGAAGTGACTGCCATATAACATGGTAATTGTCACCGTTGGGCAGGATGCCCGAACATACTGACAGTGCCCTACCCGACAGTTTACTTATCAAATATTGAACGCGATCGTGATCTGTTAGACCAGGATTTTCGTGAATAGTCCGCTTATACGATTCAAAAAATATAGGCCACTTAATAGGATCGCCACAGAAGCTCATTATGTCGAGTTCTGGTAAACGAATAGACTTATGTTGCGGTAAAACATGAGAGTGTTGGACATTCTTCGAGTTGACCAATTTATCAAAAGTAAACTTACAACGACAATACAAGTCTTCAAAGGCGTTAATAGATTGATAATTTACTTTACAAGATGCGTCAATATTTAATTCAACATCAACTAAATCATCAATAATTTCTTTATATTCAGAACGTAAACTTTCTAAAGATGTCATACTACATAAAAACAAATCTTTAGAAATATCGACATCGAACGCCTTTAAAGATTGATCGTAAACTATTTGTAATCGGGCAAAGATTACATCACGTTTACCTGTTAATTTAATACGTTTAATTTGTAAAACATCTAGTGATGTTGCATCTTCAAAATGTTCTTTAGCCTTTGTACGAGACGTAGACATTTTGCAAAACGAGCGGCAATCAACTCAAGCGCAAAATATTATAAAAGACTGAATTCGCGATAATACCTGTGACATACACGGCACATACAATAAAGTGACCGGTTCGAGAATGTTCACAGAACGATGAATTTTACTAACACCCTCACTAAGAAAATATTAATAAGTTTTATAATTTTACTAGTTAAGTTATTTAACTACGTAGTTATCTCATACGAAATGGAATAGAATCTTACTTAATATTACAAAGCGTAAGTATACACTTATAGGATAAGCAGACGTACGAGTGTACGATATGGAATAGGCAATATAATTCAATATTAGAGTGAAGCGGGAATATTTAGATATGCCTAGGTCAAAGTGACTAGGTATAGGATTAGGAACCA